>BCKK01000011.1:0-366798 GCA_001600615.1 Dioszegia crocea
TCATGACGGCACATCGAGTCCACTGATCCCTCCATCCCTCCACTGCCTCTCAAGGCTTCTCCACCATCTTCCCTCCTTCCCACCTAAACATCGGACCCACCCCGACATTATACGTCAAATAGTTCTCCGTCGCATACTGCACGATCCCCTTTCTGAAAGTGATATTGATCCTTCCCTCCGCCTTTGCCCGCTTAGGGATACTGTGCTCCCACTTATGCTGCGTCTTTCCCCGCATCACGACCATATCCCCATCGTGCAGTACAAACTTCTGGACGGGGAGGTTGTTGGTTTTGTAGTCGGTGTGACGGAGGAAGAAGTCGCGTGGAGCACCGAGGGAGATGGAGGCTATGCAGGGATTTGGACCGAGGAAGCGCTCAGAGTCGGAATGGTAGGAGATTGAATCGGTGCCGGAGGAATAGTAGTTGACTAGGGCGAAGTTATAAGTCTCTCCAGTGACCTTCTCCACTGCAGGATTCAGCTTAGGATCTCAGATAGAAAGGGCATTGGACTTGCCAAGACTCACCTTGCTGCATCAGCCTCAACAAGATCTCTGGGATCGCCCTCGGCTTCCACTTGACGTACATATCCCAAGGCATAGGCGTTGCGTCTTTCCCAAATACAGTAGTATACCTCGGAGTCTTTATACTCATCCCCATCCGAGTAGTATAGTTCACCCTATACCACGGCATCGCCTCCAAGAGATACTTGGTCAATCGGCGCGCGGCGGAAGGGTCGATGAATCGATGGAAGAAGAGCAGGTCCAGGTCGGTGGGGGAGGTGATGATTTTGGGGACGGGGTTGAATTTGAGAGCGGAGATGAGCGCGGGTGGGGGTGGTAGGATAGGGATGGGATGATTGTAGTCTGAAGAAGGAGGGGGATGGTATGATGGGTGATTTGCAGGAGGATAATCTGCGAATGGATCGTCCTCGTTGTCGACCGCAGTCCCCTTTAATGTAAAGTCACCTACTGGAAGCTCGTCGTCCCTCAAGTCAATCGGCGCAGCGCTTGTCTGACCCGAAAGGACGGCAATGTCTCGCTCCGCATTGACAGCAGTGGCGACATGATCATCGGCTTTGCGAATCTTCTCCGTCGGCTCTGTCCGGGCCTTCTTCTGTGGCTTGCTCGAGACGAGAAAGCCCGCCAAACTTATTTGACGCTTGGAGCCGATACTGCTGGTCGTATTGGTGGCTGTGCCCATGCTGGGCTTGAGCGAGCGTTTGTGTACAGTAGTTGATGATACTCCTGAGCTGGACTCGATGGATGCCTTTGGTTAGGGAGATGACGTCATGCGTTTCAGGTGTGGTATCAGGTAATCAGGGGTCCGCCTGGGCCTGGGCCTGGGCCTGGCATGGCACCCTTATCAGCCGCCGGTCTGGGTTGGGCTCAGGTACTCGTACTTAGGTACGATACATAGCCATCAACTCTTACTGATTAAGGATGAACACTATCTACAAGACGGGATTCGCAGAGTCAAAATCACGGCCGAAGATTCACCATTGCGCTCATCAATCCGGATACCGCCGGAATGCAGGATACCAGAGATGAGGAATGAGGAGGAATGATGCTCAAACGATACATATCGCAATGACAAGATGGACTGAACAGGAGGCAAAGGCGATGAGGAGACAGAAGATGGCCCATGAATGAGAAGTCGGAAGACTAGGATTGTGTCCGAAGGAGGGATTGAATTCAGCGAAAGGGGAAGCGGAGGGTCTGTGCGTATCCTATACTTCTTCTCGCTCGGACTCTCGAGCCAAGTCAATTGCACGCTTCTGATGTCTGTGCGTGAGCTGCTTACTTCGATATCAGACGCCAACATTGACTCACCAGTGTAGTCCAAGCTCGATTCACCCGGATTCTCACCCTCACCTCCGCTCGCTCCCATACCTCCCCTCCTCAATCCAGCCATTACTCTTCTTCACCTTCCACCTCTTCTCTCTACTCATCCGACTCACCTCCACTCATCATGCCATCCCGCCATATCCAACCCAACAGGAGGCCCAACAAATCCCTACTCCACCCGCATCATCCGTTCCGACACGAAGCGAATCTCAAGATCATCACCGCGCTGTTCGACTCGACATGGGACGAATTTTCGGATTGGCTGTCCAGTATCTGGCTCCATCCCGCCAATGCCAAGCTTATCGGACATACGGAGATCCTACCGCCGTACTTCAATGTCGACCCGAAGCAGAAGCGTCAATTGGCGTGGCAAAGGGATCTAAAGAAGAAGTACCCCTCTCACGCTCATGTGTAAGCTTTTTGGCCAATCTCTTGACTCACCTTTGTGACCTGGGGACTCTGACCTCTCAGCCGGTATGGACTGTCATGCGATGTGTCCTGTACCTACTTGGCAGTGGTATCCGACTATCATGTCCGAGTGGTGAACGACAAGAAGATCGAAATCGAATATCGAAGCTGCGTACTTTGCCAGCGGAACAATCGGCCCGAGAGGAGCTGCGGGGCCTTTGGCGCGACGAGCGAGGTCATAGATGGTGTCATTGGCGATCTACACTGCCTGGACGGTCGAGTTGTCCCATATCAGTCAATCGACACTGTAAGTCAGCTCAACAGCTTCAGCTGACTCACAGGTCTTGTTCCCCCGCCTAACCCCTTATCTCATTCCTACTGACCATAGCGTGGCGTATTCCCCGCTCGGGCCTTCCGGTCTTCGAATCACCTCGCCATCCCCCTCAAGCCTTGGCGCCAGCGCCGAGAGATCAACCCTTCAAGGCGAAACGTCAGAAAGCAATCGAGAGTCGACCCCTCAAGATCCCAAAGCTCAGCCGTCATTCTCGTTGAGTCCATTGACCAAGCGAAAGAGATCCGACAGCTCAGCAAGCATCACATGCTCTCGGCTCCACATTCCCACGTCTCGCCCAGGGACAAAGAGACAGAGATTCTCGAACCCGTCAAACTTTGCAAGCTCAAGCAAGTCTGGCACTGCGGTATCGGTGTCTTCGGTTGATATCCCGCTATCATCCCGAGGCGTTCGCACCGGCACAAAGATGCCCGCATTTGTCGATGTTTCCATTACACGCATTTTTACGCCGTCTCCCTCCTCTCCACCCAGTCCGGCCCATGCCAAGACAGCAGCAATGCTGCCTGCATTCTCAGACTCAGCCATGAATCTCAAGACACAGCCATGAAAGGTGCTCCCTTAAGCACGTCCAATTCTTCCGGTGCCCGAATCCTCTACCCTTCCTCCGACACTGCCACGGCCAACTCCTCGGCAAGCACGAAAGGTCACGCTCGAGTAGAGCGCCGAAAGCTAATTCGGCCTGTCCTCGGGCGTGCTCGTACAGGAGTAGAACGACCTAACGAGGTCAATTCCACCGCGATACAGCAGCTCGATGAGAGTGATGAGGTAGAGTCGAAGGAGGAAGATGACTCGTCGGGAAGAAGAGAGGGATCGATTGAAGGTAGGACGACTCTTCTCGCGGGTGGTTCTCGATTACTGGGCAGACTGCTGGCTTTGCAAGAGGTAGGACGGCTGTTGCGCATAATTGGAAAAATCTGCATAGCTGATCGAGTATAGCTGAAGGCAAAAGAGATCAACCTCGCAGTTCCAGCGAAGACAGCGCGAGATTGTGCGGGCACAAGAAGGGGATACAACTCGTGTACATTCTGTCAAGTCAGCAGCGGTCGATTATGGGCTCACCTAATAGGTTTCTTTGGCCTTCTCCAGAGCTCTGGACACACAGGTCATACCGACCACCCAACATCTTTCCCTCCGGCGCTTCGACCCCATTCTCCATTCCGCCACAATCCAAGCATCCTCAACCCAAGGCCCGCCTCTCGGAAATGTCGAGAACGTCATGCGAGGTATAATGATGGAGTCACTCGCGGTCCACAGTGCCGAACGGCCAGCGATGCCCAACGCTCAAGTTGTCGAAGCTTGTACTGCCAGAAGGGACCTCGACTTTGCTGACCTGGATCATCAGGTTTGTCTCCCAATTTTTCGGATTTCCAGCTTATTAGTAAATTTGTGCCGCCACAGCAGAACGTGAAGCGCTTCTCGACCTGGTCAGCGACCTGCGTGGGGACCGGCACAACCTCGAAGTCAAGCTAAAGAGCCGCGACAAGATTTTCCCACAGCTTTTCACCTGGATTCAAATCAAAGATCTCCGAAATAACGAGCTTCGGTCAGCGCTAAGACAGCACAGACCTACGCTAGCGGGTTGGCATGCCTGAAGCGCCTCCGGAGAGTCTGGCCACGGCGGATGCGATTCGTTGGGAGAGTTTAAGAGGGGACATGACGGCGCAGTGGTAGTGCGAAGTCGCGAGTGGGCAAAAATGTTGTACGATGAGATGTAACTTATTTAGCCCCGTGAAAGGTGCAAATGATGACCAGATCTCAGACCCGTCGTCATCGCTCCACACAAAGCAGATGTTTGCGGAACTCAGACACGGATGCTGCCGCCTATGCGTTTTCCCCGGTTCTTCACGATTTATATCACATTGTGGGGAAACTTTATGTGGAGTAGAAGTCTCCGAGAGTCTAGTGCAAGGATCATACTCCACAGCCACCCTTGCGATTCGATCTCATAGACACAGGTCACCGATGTTGAAACCAGTTGGAGGGGGTTTACCGTTCGTTTGAGAGGATTGACATGCGCTGGGTACCTACCAGAGGGTCATGTGTGCAGCAAGGTGCCTTCAGGGCGGCATCGGGTGCCACATTCGGTTACGTTAAAGAGATCTTCGGATCAAATTAAGGTTTCGACCGAACACGGATGCAATACCTACTGGAATCGGATGCAAACACCAAATTCCCTCGCCACTTTCATTTGTCGCCACTCTACTCCTTCCATCATTGCGTGGGAGCTCGCAGCGCCTACAGCTCGTGATGAGCGGGCATCATATCTGATGCGAGCTCAACAGTCTAGCTCCTGCACCGCAGGCCAAGACACAGCTATGCTACTGCGAAGGGGGACCGATCTCCACAGCCATCCAGGTGACTTCAGACGTCAAGGCGTTGATTACGCCTCACCCCTCTCGATACGAGACACCCCTCTTCTGTCGAAGGCTTCAATCAGCAACTTAGTCTGATTTCACTGACAAGATGTCAAATAGACATCATGCGCGTGATGCCATGCACACATACCCCAGTTGTGATGTACAACTCTACTATGTCTCTTCCCCCACATCCGGTAAATTCATTCCCTCCATGCGCCAACGCTCATCGCCACTCTCCTGGCCCGACTCGACTTCTCCCTCGGCATCCGAGCCGCTTGCGCTCCTTCCGGTACTGGCCCCACCAGTCGACTGTTTCTTCCCCTTTCCTCGCCTCCTCACCGTCACTGCAAAGTGGCACTCGGTCTCCCCTCCCCGACGGACGCACTGGAAGCATGGCTTGGTACCGTCGCACTTCATTTTACGCATCCGACATGGATAACACGATATGAGCTGGCGCTGCCCAGGGCGCGTTGTCTGGCCGGGTGAGGTGGCGGCGGTAGTTGTGGTTGTGGGATTGGAGGTATAGGTTGAGTTGTCAACGAAGGGATATGCGCGGGCATCGACGCCTGGGTAATATGGGCCCCTCGGGACGGAAGGGCCAGGCAGAGCTGAGCCTGGGTCATGTGAAGGAGGGGGAACGGTATACTCATATCGAGCATATTCCGCCCGCCGATCGTCCGCCCAGGCCGATGTCGACTGATGATGGGGATGAAAATGGTGAGACTGAGAGGTGGGATATTGGGGGAAAGGATATAGAATAGGTACACTTCCTTGGGAAGATCCAGTCGGGGGATGTCTAGCTGATGCTTCAGGGTAGAAAGACCGAGTCGCGTCGGTGAGTGAAGGGCGGCGTGTGCTGATAGCAGGATAGTCCTCCTCGGTCGGCAATACTTCATCCATCCTCAACAATTTAGGCAGTGGATCTGAATTGTCAGTTTGACCCGTCTTTCATTACTCACATTGATCCCCCCCAACGCCCATCGTACCCCGCTGAACCGCCTCCAACGCATCCGAGTGTCCCCTCTGATACGCATGACGTTGTTCTTGACCCCACTGACGCATATCCACCGCCTCCATAGGCCCCAAAGAAAACCAAGCCTGGCTGGCCCCCCTCGATGGAAACTCCCGTTGAGCAGACCGAGATGGCCCACTGCTCATGGTACGACGGTGCGCCGCGCGCTCTCGCTCGCGGAGTGGTGGAGAGCGCTCGGCAGAGAATGGTGGGGCTGCTTCGGAGCTGGCTCTGACCTCCGTGCCGAAAGGAAGACCGAAAGATGGAGGTATGGAGGGGTGACCGAAACCTCGAGACGGCTCTCCTTGCGTCAGCGGCCTACGCGAAGGGCCAAGAGTGGGTGAGTCTCGCTGACGACCCGTCGATCCGCCAGAGCCATGGTGGGATTCAGAGCGGCGGCGCACATCGACGACAGGTGAGGGGAATGACCCGGGGTAGAGGAATGAGTGGGAAGGAAGGGGAAGATCAGACGTGGTCGATCGCGGGGCAGTGTGTGATGGTGGTGGCGGAGCTGTGTGTGGTGGTGGCGGTGGGAACTTAAAGGCCTGAGAACGGCCGGCAGTGGAGGAGACGGATGAATGGGATCTAGGTGGACTCGGCGGTCGCCTACTGGTGGATGACAAGTCGGGAGGTTGAGTGGCGGAGGAGTAGTTGACAAGGGAAGTGATGGAGCTGGAGCCTTTGCGTTGAGTGGGGTCATATGCGGAAAAGGAGGTTGGTATCGGTTCGGCGACGATTGGTAGCGGGGTTGTGGAGGCCAAGGGGGACTTGAGAGGGACGTCTACAATCCCAAAACTCGCCTTCTTTCTCGAGGGGGGGAGTCCATCCTCTTCCACATTTTTCCCTTCCCCGGCCTGTATCCTTTCCGAACGTTTCTCCCTCTCTTTCTCACTCCCCTCGGATTCACCTGTACCTGGCGCGTCCGCCATAGGGAGTGTATCCCAATCGTGGAGCTGGGTGGTGCTCGGGTGAGGTGGTGGCGATGGGATGAGGGCCAAAGTTGAGAGGGAATTGTGAGCAGGATGAGGAGGATGAATTACCGGCAAGGACAGTCGTGGAGTGGTGGTTGCCCTTGTGTTTTATCTGATTGGCGCCGCTAACCAAACTGATGATGACAGGTAGGTGTCACAGATTGAGGTCGTCATCCCCAAGCAAACGCCAGATCCTGCCGAATTCAGATGCTCTAACGGTCACTCTAGCCGTCGCACACCTTTTAGAGGCCCTCCGCACCACAGGAAAGCCTTGTACGACTACAGAGAGAATAAGATGGGACGGTTGGAAAAAGGGACATGGAGTGGATGCGGGATTATCGTCGGGGGTATTTCCAAGTGGGTCTCGCCTTACCACGCTGAGATAAGGTGGACCTGGCGCTGGAGTGGATTGTGAGGAACTATAGGGGAGTAGCGAGATTTTTCTCTTGCATTCAGATGACGATTACCGTTGGCAGGGGATAAAATGTCAGCCGAAATGCGTGTGGCGAGCGGGGTCAAAGCGTGACAGGGCGCCACTGATCTACGTTCCTTGGATGTGGCGCCTCTGTTGCCGAGGGCCGATCCTTATCGCGGCAACGTAAATCGAAGAGTGTGGAGTGGGTTTATCCGGATGATTGATTTACAAAGGTCTGTCGAGGCAGAAGGTCGTCCGAGTCATCCGCTCATCATTGATATATACTGACGAATGCGCACCGTCTTTCCGTTGGGTACTGTGACCGCCGTTCACTTTGCTAATCGGCTCCGGAGCTAATATAAAGTTAACACCTGAACAGGGGATCAGCCGGGTCGATAGGTGGCGAGGAATGCTTACCAGGTTTGGAACATTCACCGAGATCTAGACTTTTCGCTGCGCAGGCCAGGCGAATGCATGGCAAGCAGTGTATGACGCTGATTCCATTGATGCTGCTTTAGCGCTGAAGTGTATAGCGAAGCAGCAGTACAAGCGTGAGTGTGGCAAACCATCAAATTGCGATTTTGACGGAATTGCGGGAATCGTTAGACTTGGGTGGCTCGGGAACTCATGCCGAAGCTCGGGTCTAGATGCTCGGCGGCGGCCTGACCACCTGAGCAGATCTGAGAAGGCCTGGACCAGGTCTGCACCGCCGAGCCGGCGGCGACTTATGATCTCATTGGTTGCTTATGAAAGCAAGAGTTACGGTATCGCTTAGCTTGAGACACTGATCTTTTCGACAGGCTGCTTTTGGCTTTCGCTGAGGTATGCATTGCTCGGCGCTATGCAGTCTCATCGTACATAACATCACCGGAAGATCCTCTTCATCCACAGATTACACACGGCGGAAAGGGTTTAAACACCGCCGACGACCATTTATCGCCACCGAAATCCCGGTCCGCGATGGCTTGAGTTCGAGCGGAGATCGAAGCTTCTTATCGGGCGCCGGTTTGATGTTGGTGACTGTGTAATGTACGATAAGAGCGTTGCGGTTGTTACTTCTGTCATTCGTTTTGGACAAGTATGGAGGGTGTCGTCACGGAGGTCTACTTTGGCGGAGACGAGGTATGTCAAGAGGGAAAAAAGAGTGGCGGCAGGCCATGTGTTTCACTTACTGTGTGGTGACTCTATCCATTCCCCATCACCTCCACCCTCCGCGATCTGACGCGCGTCGGTACCTAGTGTATGCGTCAGGGTCGTGGCACTTGAATGGATCTGCCGGGTGTGGGGAGAATTTGGCACGAGCTACGTGTAAGGTAGGGGGCGCGCCTATCTTCTTTACTGCAAAATAGATTAATCCTGAGCTTACATCGTCTAGGATTCCCCCCCTGAGCAGACCCATAATAATCCCTTTCGGTCGCAGGGTCACATTTCGATAAGTCCGAAAGACAGGCAACCACAGTGTCCATGCGCAGGTGAGTCAAGGCAGAATTCATCTCTTGGCTTCGGACTGTACAGCGGTTCGGGAGGATAGTGCGACTAGCAGCTCAACTGGAGGTATTCTTGGGTGTACAAATTAGTTGAGCAGGGGAGAGGGCGTTGGAAGAAAAGAGCGAAGATGTGTACATAGCGGGGTGGTTCAATTATTATTCTCGCCTATATTCTCACTGTAGCTGTTTTGTAATTAAATCGTAAGTCGCGATCAGCGGCTGCCCACATTGATGAGCTTGGCTGACAGCAATAGATGCAGAGGATAGCTACAAGGGACCCTTAATCATATCCAACCAAGCCGTCCACTAGCATCCGGAGTCTCCGATCGCCCACCGACCGAAGGACTAGGCTGTGTACCGGTCAGAGTCGACAATGTCCGCAAGCTCTCCAATCCAGCCTTGGACGCTCGTCTCCCTGGCTGCAGCGTTGATCTATCTACCGGTACCCTATGGAGCATTAGCGATCATCTCCATATAAACGGATTCAACATACCTTCTCTGATGTACCCATTGCCCATTCTTCCTTACTTCTCGCTCGTCGACTTTCCTCCCGTCCTTCTCCTCCTTAATCTCGCCCGCCTCCCCATTTTCGGCACCTGAGAAGGACGATATCCAATTCGGTTGAGATGCCCCCAAACTACTACTCCAAGCAGGAGGCAGACTCTCCCTGGCGTACCTCGAATGGCTCTTCCCCTTCCCCTTTCCATTTGACATTCCTTCGCCCTCCCCTTTACTTCCGTCGTCGCTCCTCCGATCCGTATCTGATCCGCTTTCGCCATGTACCCCACCCGACTGCTTGACGCCCAACTCTGCCTCTTCGAATTGCATCAATTCAGCAACAAAGCCGATATTTGGGGATATACCTTTCCGCCGCTCAGCAACGTAGGCGTAAGCGGTTTTGAGGGTCCAGGCGTTGGCGTGGATGAGATAGGCGAGCACGACGGTGACGGAACGGGATTTCCCAGCGCGGCAGTGGACATAGGTGGGAGCGTCGTGAAGTCGGGCGTCATCTTAAGATCAGCTGTATCCTAGACGTAGGCTTACCTAGAAAATCGCAAGAATCTCTCATTCCCTTGCCTACGCCGCTTTCCTCTACCGCATCCCTCATGGGTATCTTGAGATACCTCTCAAATGTCTCCTTCAGTCCCAATGACTCATCCTCACATTCCTTCGCCACGTTCAGAATCCGCTTCACGCCCATGCGCCGTAGCGTAGCGACGTCCTCATCGTTGGTGATTTCGGGCCCGAGATAGAGGAAACCGGGCAGGATAGTCGAGACGATGAAGGGGGACATGGCATGCCGAGCGGTCAGGATGGGCGTGCGGGGGAGGGTTTCAGGCTCGGTGTAGATGTGGCCATTTGTGCTTTCAGTGATATCAGATTCGGCGAGATCTAATGGTCGGGATCCGCCAAAAGATCCGGGTGAAGATGGCATTCTAGATTGTCCACCAGCGGGGAATCGCGACATGTGAGGGGTGGAGGCGAGTTGGGGATCTCTCGCTATGGTAGTGTCGATCTTGAGCAGGCCCGGCGAGCGAAGAGCTGTAGGACTGCGGGGGAAAGAACCGGTCGTAGCGGATTTGAGCGGCCGTTCTACGTTGAGCGAGAGGCTGGGTGGTTTCTTGCCACCTACTCCGTTCGCTTGGGTATTGAGCGATAGAGTAGGTTGACCTCGCTTCGAGCGCAAGGAGGGCATAGATATTTGGTTGGCTAGGCGTGGGACAGGATCGATGGGAGGGGTAGGAGGGGCGAGAAGGAAGGTCGGCTCGGGTGCAATGGGTGGGGCAGTCTGTGGTAGTCTGGATTGTTGGAGGGGGAGTGTGGCTGAACGTAGTGGTGCAGGTGGTCGAGTGATGGGTTGTTCCGTATGACCCGAGTTGGCACGTTTCGTCCCTCTTATCTTTCCTGAGAAGCTACCCTCAGCCTCTATAGCCTCCCATCCCCCTCTCAGCAGCGTGACTTTTCCCCTAGGAAGGATCCCACGCAGTATAGGCAACATTCCTCGTGCGGTGTCATCCCACCCAAACGACCCAAGCACCACCACTCTCACTCCTTCCCCTTCATTCCCAAGATCCGCTCCTTCCCACACCTCTTTGCCTTCTGGTGTAGTGACGAAAGACGCCATACCCGCCCAGTCCGTCTTGGCGTCTATGCCCTTTCTGACGCGTTTAAGAATGAGAGATGGGATCGATAGGTTGGCAGAACGGGGGAGATGCGCGTCGAGGTATGAACCTAGTGGACGGGTATCGGCAATGATCAGTGATGGTGTAGAATGTAGGAGGTCGAGCAATTCAGACACATCTGTCATATCGGTCTCCTCGAGATCGGGCGGTGCAGTGTCGGGCGTGCTTGGCGTGGCAAAGCCCGAGTGTGGTGAGTAGACAGGTCGGTCTCTCAGATTGCGGTGCACCGTATCTCGCAGTGCTGTGAGCACCTGCAAACCATCGGACAGTGTACTGCCTATATTGTAAGCTGAGCCTAGCCTCGGAGGACTTACTGTCGCTGACGATGGTCAAAGCCGAAGCGATATCATACAGGTGCTCCTGTAATTCCGGGTCGACGCGAGGGGCGCCACCCTCTCCTCTAAGATCCAGCGGTCTTGGACGCCTCTTCATCCCTTTCTGGACGCCTAGAGCGCCCTCCTGTCCGACGGTAACTCTGCTAGCACCGGGGCTGACAGGCTGAAAGGTGGAGGGGGAGGCACGGCTATTCGCCCCGCTGTCACCGTTGAGATATGTAGGCGAGCGTGAGGCGTACGTCGATGGACCGGCCGTAGGTTGGGAAGAGCTGGCGGGGTAGGAGGCGGCCATTGTGGGGATGTGAGAGGCTGGTTGTGAAGGAGGGCGTACAGAATCCAGATAGATAGATGGGGTTCTTATGCCTATACCCGTTGTCGATTAAAGTGGCTAGACAGCTCCACTATATGACAAGGAGGTATGACGCTTGTGTTGACATAGCGGTAATGAACAGTGAAGCCCAGGGGTAGATGAAGACGCGAACGGAGGTATGTTGATTCGGACCCGATTAATGAAATCTAGATTCTAGACGGTAATCTCCGAGCACCGAGGTGAAGAGGAGGTAATTGTGTGGGGCTCTACGTCACACGCGCAGCTCTGATGAGTGAGGGAGGAGCGGCCTTCCTGCGCGCTCTAGCTGATGAGGTGTCGAGGATAGCAAAGAGCAGAATCGCTCTTAGAGACAAAGGAGATGAATGGATGAGCCGGTAGTATAGCAGGCAGAGAGTTTGGTCCCGGATGCCTCCCATTTCATTTCAGGCGTTTCAGATGTTTGCCTCTGGGGCATGTGCTTTCAATGATTGGTATACGACCCACTACGCGTTCTAGAGCCATATGACATCAAGCCTATATACGCTGACTAGAGAATGGGGTAGCTACAGGTCCGAAAAGTATTCGATAAGCAGGGTCATAATCCAGAGGAAGCTCTTCAAGCTCAACTCCTCATTCCTTAACTAAGAATTCCAGATGTACTGCTCATTAGCCGGGGTACCTTCAATTGCTGCAGAAGGGGGCAAGCTTACCCAGTTGCCAAGAGAGGTGATAGACCCGTCAGGGTTCATGAGGGCATTGTTCTGATTGACTCCCTGCATCTGCTTCATGACGCCTAAACCGTCAGCTCGGGCGAAGGGCTCTTCGTATCCGGCTACTAACCGAAGGGCGAGTATCTCTCGATATAGTCTTGCTGATCGAACCACTCTGCCATCGTCTGGTGGAGCTGCCAAGCTGAAGCTATCAGCGCCTGATCTTCGTTCTCTTTGGGAACTGAAGACTTACTTTCGGCGTCCGAGCACTGAGGGTCGCCGTTGAAGCTGTGGCATGCGTACTCTAAAATACAATCAGTATCCAGCAACTGCGTATAAAATCAAGAGCAGCTGAAGGTATAGACTTACCAGTCACCCACAAGTTGTGGTTTACGCCACTGTGGTAGTTAGAAACGTAAGTTTTGAAGGCCTCAGCATGAGTCGCATAGTAATGAATCGGTACAAAGCTAGGCGTGTCAGTTAGGCTGTGTGAAGACATGCTGGAAGGGGTAACTCACTCCGGGGTGCAGTCAGCTTTACTGTTGCCATACTGGACGCAAAGTCGTTCGAAGTCCTGAGACCAGACAAGACCGGAAGGCGCGTTGGTGGTTGCAGCTCCTCCAAGCCTGATGCCCTTGGCTCGTAGGGGTACTGAGGTATCAGCACTAGCCACGAGAAGTATGAGGACAAGGCGAGGCGATAGGCGAACTCGAGCTAGACCTACAGAAATTGTTCATCCTGCCGGTATTAGTATAACCCTATCTGAAGCCGTAGAAGGACACATACCAATAAGAGACCGAATCTCCGGCCGCCATGTTACACTGCGATCCCTCGTTAGGCTCCTGCAGACATCAGCTAGGACTCTCGATGATAGTTGGGAGGCAGGATAGGGGCGAGATGATTCGCCGCCATACTACCGGCCATGGCGTCCACGTGTAGTTGAGATGCCTTGTACTGTGGCTGGATCGAACCACACCACCGGACAGGGTGATCATGTGTAGTTGCTATTGCCTTGTACTTATGGCAGATCGACACGAAAGTAAACTCACATTGAAGAACAGAGCATTCTTGACCGTCTTGGGCCATGCTCCCTGCTGAGAGTTCCAGTCACCTAGCTGGTGAGGACCCCATAACATCGGAATAAATTCGATACCGAGGGAATCGGCATTGCCCTGAGAGGACGTCAGCTTGTATTCACGGATCATATAGCAAGCAGTAGGCAGGCTTACTACAGACCATGGCGACCACGTGTAATAGAAGCTTGATTTTGAACCGATGTAGTTCCCTGTACGCATATTCAGCATCTGCGCCTTTATGTATCGAATCAGCACCGAGAACTTACCGACATAATCAGATTGCCCGGCACCAGCCCAATTTCCGTTAGGCCATGCTAGGCCAAGCTTCTGGTGGACGTTGGTCCATCCCCCCCAAGCTCCCGTCGAGGTAGAAGGGGTAGTAGCCACTTGGGTCTGCTTGGCAGCAGCGGGGGATGGGCTTGCGGCACTAGGCGCCGCCCAGTTTTGGTTGTTCTGGGTGGGCGCAGCGGGGGACGGAGCGGCAGAGGTCTGGACCTGGACCTGAGGCTGAGCGGCGGCTTGTTGAGTAGGAACGATGACGGCTGAAGAGGTCGCGCTGGAGGCAGGGGCTGCGCTACTAGAGAAGAGAGATCCTCCCTTTACCCGACATTGAGTCCCGTCGGCCCGTCGGCGAATGACGACCCGTTTCTTCTTCTCCTGGACTTCGACGTTCTCCCGGATAACGTTGCGAGCGATAAGGTGTTTGTGGAAGGGACCGCGGCGACCGGGAACACCGTGAGCGGCGGCAGCCTGAAATATTAGCTTGTATTCGGCAAATTTTGAGAATCCGCTTAGTTGCAAGATCGGATTATCAGCAGGAAGTGAAAGTAGACCTACAGGCACGTTCTCAATACCGCTCAAAGCCAGCCCGACGAGGGCGAGCGTAGGCAAGAGCTTGGCAAGGATGAAGGCTGGAATCATCGTGAGGGTTGGTACGTTTTGACGTTCCTTTCTAGTGTTTGTTCCGTGAAGATGACGCTCGTGGTCTCGGCTAGCGAGAACTGAGGTGGACGAGTTGTGAAGATGGCGTGAGGGTCGTGAGAGTGAGGGGGAAGAGGTAAGGAAGGGGTCGAGTCGGGGATAATTCTTTGCTTCTAGCTGATGTTGAAAAGGGGGGTCGATTGATGGCGGTCGACGCTGCTTAGGCTTTCGTGAGGGATTTCGTATCAAACGAGTGTGGGTGAGTTGGTCGAGTATCTGTCGTGGCGAGCCGAAGGAGAAAGAGAAGACGATGTAGAAAAGAGGAGGAGGATAGCTGATCAAAGCTGGAGAGAGATGTCAAGCCAAGAGAGCCAAAGAGCCAGCCAAGGGTGTTGTTGAGAGGCAACTAAGAAAAGGAACTAAATTGACAAACCTGTGACGCCTCCCCCTGGATACCCTCCCTATCCACACACGCGTTTCACCACCCAAGGCGCGTCGTCCGAGGGGCAGTGCACCCTTTACCCCGTGTTTCGTCACGCTCGGCCGGGGGGCGCGACGCGTCGGAGCGTGACAACCTCGTTTCACCTTTCAGGGCAATCCTTGTCACGCTATTACGTTACTGACACGTTATCTTAAAGCGGGTGCCAAATAAGCTGCTGTGCCTTTGTATGATCAGACCTCCTGCAGCTCACACACACCAACCTTTCACTTCCAACATAGCAAAGCAATCAGCGATCTACCAATATGGTGCTCTTTTTCACGTCTAGGGGTATGTTTGACGTATCAGAGCTTACGGTGCTCATCATATAGTCGTCGATCCCCCAATCACTATCTACATGTACGATCTTTGTGACTTTCTACGTCTTGCCTGACCTATACTGATTCCCTGGTAGGGGAAGAGACAAGGTGGAAAGTGAGCTAGCCTGATCCTTCGCTTTGGTAGCTACCGGCTGTCCGGAAGGAATATCTCCTTCTGTTAGAGTCGATCAGGAGTGACTGCGAAACGCCATCGCTGACCTTACTAAGATGAAGAGCTCATCAAGTACGGTCTACCGACCGATGTCTGGTTCCACGTAGAGTAAGCAGGATCGGGATACTGAAAGCACAGTAGCTTACTTACAGTAAACTATCATCAGCACATGTGTACCTCCGTCAGACTGAGGATCAACCACATGGGGAATGGGATAAGCTTCCAGCAGCCATCCTGAGCGATGCGGCACAGCTCGTCAAGGCAAACAGTATAGAAGGTGAGTCTCTATCATGGCTTCGAGAAATGCAGCTCGGGCCTATGCTAACATTCAGGCAACAAGAAGGACAATATTACGGTATGCCCATAATCATGTGCAGTAGAGGTACGCTGATCGCTGCTTCAGGTCATCTACACCCCCTTTACCAATCTCAAAGTAAGCAGAGGCCTCTCGATCGACTCTTCGCTTGGCTGACATACCAGAAAACCGGAGATATGGCTACGGGCCAAGTCTCATTCCACGCCGATAAGAAGGTCAGACGAGGTGAGCCTATCGTTTCCTGATTGAGATTGAGACCTCGAATCTATGGTAGGCAGCTGACAAAGCAGTACACGTCGCGACGAGAGAGAATGCAATAGTGAACCGGCTCAACAAGACCAAAGTGGAGAAAGAGGTAGATCACGAGGGCGAACGGCAAGATCGCTTAAAGGCTGAAGGGCGGAAAAAGAAGTCGGCAGCGGAAGAGCGGGTGAGTTTGGCTACTCACCCTGATTAGACAGGTCGCTGATGATGTAGCGCTTACAGGAGATCGAGCAGAAGAAGGTATGGGAGGAGCAGAAGAAGCAGAGAAGTTATGAGGGGATATATACTGAGGAATCATTTGCGGAGCGGGAGCAGTGGAGCGATGATGACTTTATGTGATCCCGTTGCCGGCTTCGGGTTGATAATGTGGTTTGATCCAGCTGATCTGGTCCTTTCTGCTCGGACCACAAGCCGTATCAATACAGCATACATACATCGATTCATCGGATGGCTTGGACAGGGACGAGGGAGGGGCCGCCTCATCGACGGTACCCAGCTACGCCTTTGGGGTATTCAGCGCCGCACATCGAGGCTCTCCCGCATCCGCTTCTTTCCCAATATCGCCATCAACAGCCGCAGAGGTCGACCGGAAGCTAGATGGGACGAATTCGGGCGAGATGGTGACGTGATTGATGCCATGAACGGCGAGATGACGACGGATGTGTTTCTCGACGAGAGACCAGACGACCAGATCGCGCGCTTCGGATCGGACGTCCAATGAGCAGATCAGGTCGCTGTAATTTTGTCAGCAGAGCTCCAGATCAGACACACTCGTAGAGGACAGACTTACGTTTCTGTCAATTGCCATACGTGTAGACAATGTACCGAGGCGACACCTGGGATCTGAGGATATTAGCAATTCGGTCTAGCTTGGGTTTGGGAAGATTTACCTGGACCAAGTCCTCCTGTAGCTGCTTCAGATCTAGACCTTTCGGTGCCGCTTCAAGCAATACTCGAGCGGATGATATCGCTATCACTCATCAGCGATCCGAACTGGAAGGTCGGGCAGGCTGAAAAAGACTCACTGAGTGGTAAGGATCCCGCAAAGATGATCAAGCCAATAGCGATTGATACTGCCGGATCGGCGTAGAATCTACTAGTGGAGGTAGATTTCCACATAACCACAGCAGCAATGACGACGCCGATATCTGTGTTGGATCAGCTCAGGACCACTCAAACCAGAATAAGAGACGTACTGTTCAGAGCATCTCCAAGGAGATGAACTAACACTCCGGCGAAACCGAGATTGTGGCTGTGCCCGCCGTGCCCACCAGATCCTCCGTGCGTGTGGTGATGATTATCAGGATGGGTTGGGTGGTCATGGTCTGAATGCGCTTGGTGGTCATGTCCCCGACTCTGCCCCGCATCATTCTCGGCTCCTTGGTCACCAGCCGTAATACCCACTCCGCCAACCACCGCCCTCGGCTCCAGCCGGTCCTCGTCACCATCATACCACCTCTGGCTATCCGGCATGACGTATCGTGGACTTCCAGGATCGAGAGAGCGGTGCTTTGGTCCATCGCCGCCCGCGCCAGGGATGGCGACTGTAAGATTCGGCTGGGTAATCTTCATGCCCAACCAAGTCTCTTCGTCTTGGAAGAAGAGGGTGTTGCGCCAGCGGGAAAAGCGGCTTGTTCGGTCCGCACGGATGGGGTCTCGGGTGGCAGAGTCGGCAGTGGCGTGAGTGTGGGGGTGGAGAGGATTGTGCGAGTGAGGGTGGGTGTGGGATTGGGCGTGGGAATGGCCGGTTCCGTGGTGGTAACCATGCTGCATTATCAGCTCGAGTTTGAGGAATCACAATGATCCAAGATCGACTTACGTCCTGGATCATATGAGAGATAGGCCGGGCGATTTGAGTCACAATGCTCGGAATCCGAACCGCCCTAATTTCCTCCTGGAGAGTTTGGTGAAACGCCCCATCTGAAATCTCGTTTGATGGCTCTTCCTTGGAATAGTGGTGGTGCTGGTGCTGATGGTCGTTCTCATGGTGATGTGCATGAGCGACCGGAGTAGGATGCGTATGGTTGTGAGAACCATGGCTATGGCCGTGGCTATGACCATGTGTATCTAACATCATCAGCTCCGATTCTTCAATGACAGCTCCATAACGGAAGACTCACCGTGACAAAGCATAATACAGAGCGAATTCAAAACAACCCCGACCAATCCCACAATCAGCACCAAGAAAGGTTCCTCAACTTCTGGCACGTCGATAAACCTCTCGATGGCCTGGAGGAAGATGGAAAGGGCGAGAGCGAGTAGGATGGAGGCGTTGAAGAAGGCGCCGACGATTTCGCATCGCTTTAGGGCGAATGTGAAGCCTGGTCTCTGTTCTAGTCAGTATTGGCTTGAGTCCATGAGAACTGCGAATCCGGCTCGGGAGTTAGAGCTAATAGGGAATTTGGGACTCACTTCTTTGGAGCTGATTGTCAACTTGATGACTGTCAGCAAAGCTTTCGCGTGGCAAGAGGGTGAACGGAGACTTACCCTGGTAGCGACGAGAGCCACAACGCTGATGGGTCAACACGCAAGCTAATTCGGTATCGGTCTCAGATATCTTACTAAGAGATGAGATCCTGACAAGTCAGCGTGCAATTGGCGGGATCAAGCGACAGATGATGCAAGACTTACATTCAATTGATGGAACTACACATCCTGTCTCAGCTATCTTTCCTGATCTTCGAATCAGACCCACTCACAGCATCAACGACCAGAGCCAGAGATCCAGTCTTGAGACCGACTGGTCAGGTCAGCGTCGGCTATTCGGGACATGGCGAAAAGGGAGAAGCGAGACTTACTGGTGATTTCAACGAAAAAGTAGATTGTGCACGAAATAATGACGAAGAGTAGCCGTTTCGTCCGGGATATCTGTGGTAGTTTGAGTGAGAAGGGCATGATGAGCAATATCAGTTGTGGGTATAGACAAAAGTATGGGAGTGGTAGAAGTGCCGAGGGAGTGAGAGGTGGAGGGGAGGGAGAATTGTTGGGCGAGCGGAGGGGTATATATAGGCAGAGCCCAATTCTTGGGGGATCCCAAAGGGGCGGTCGGAGTATAGACGACAAAGGATCACTATCCTCAAACGAAGACCTCACCGATCATCGCTAGACCTCAATGGGGGCTGAGAGCCTCGGAAGTACTCGAAGGTCGAGGCGAAAGGACCTCTTCAAGAGAGGGTCAAGGAGGGGATCGGCCATGCAGGTACTCGAATCTCGGTGGAGGAAGGGGATGGTAGATCGGTCGTGGAGCTGGAAAGTGGTTAGATGCCAGAAGTCAAGACTTGGTAGACCCAATACTCGTCGAGCTGCATGTAACCTTTCCGCCCGTCCCTGGAATTCGCCCAACCTGCCCGTATCACCAGCCCTCAATACCGCCGTATCCCTACACCATCATAGCCGCCACGATCGCCAGAGCACCAGTGAGCGCGCCAGGTCCAGCGACGGAGTATGAGACGCCAGCAGCCGATCGGGAGGAGGCGGCAGCGGCAGCGGCTGAAGCGGAGCTGGGGATGGCGCTTGACTAGTGGGAAATCAGCGATGTGTCTGAACCGGATCCAGGCTAGATGAAGGCTCACGGTAGACTTGCCAGTCGCAGACCCAGCTTGGGACATGGACATGGACATTGTGGTGTTTCCGTGATCATGGTCATCGTCGTCGCCTCCTTCGTGGTGTCGACCAGAAAGGGGCGAAGCAGTGACGATCGCTAGAAGAGAGAAGAAGCACGCGGCGCTGCTGAAGGTGACGCGCATGTTGATGGTGATGTGGGTTTGAGTAGTGTGATTGGGGGAGGGATGTCGAGGTAGGTTTGGGAGGGTAATGAAGAGGTCGTTGCGGGAGATTGTGGTTGAGAACTGAGGGCGGAAGAGCCTGCGAGTATACGGGCATTATGTATCAATTTGGGCCATCGCAAAGATCGAAGTCGAAGGATACCCGGTCGTCAAGGAGCATCTCGAGGATACGGGTGTGAGGCTGAAGGTGTGTCTGTGTGTATGGTAGGAACATGAAACGCACGCAAAAGGCTGAGGCATTTCCCACTCCGCCATCTTAGCGAGCCTGTAAGGTGGATGTGGAGGATTATGTGAGGGTCTCGGTGTAGCTCGGCTCTGCTATTGTCAGAGCCGGATACGTGGTGGATCGTGGATAGGGGTGTAGTCGCCGGTCTTTGGTTGAGGTGTAATGATCAGAAGGAATGTTGGAAGCCCAGGCCCTGAATATGGTGCTCCGAAACCCGCTTGGTTTCGGGTCGCTCTTCTCGCTCTCACTATGACGACCCTGGATGGCGAACTGCTGTACGGAGTGGAAGCTTGACTGAGACCAATGACTAACATCTCGACTACTGCTCCTGTCCAAATATGAAAAATGTCCCAGTACCGACTCATCCCCCTCTCATGTCTGGACCGCTACACCTCAAACACGAGCGTTGCAGCAAGTCACGCCTTCAGGAACTGATCAAATCAGCAAAGGTCACCACTAAAATACCATGCTCTCACAGCACATGCTGGACGAGGGAAACTTGTAGATGTCGGGAAGGCACCCGGGCAAGATAGAAGGAAGAATGACTCACTTGTGTACCCTGAAGTTGCACAGGTGACACCACGTATGCTGCCTGAGCCAGATGCATCCGCGATAATGCTAGAGGCAGTGCGAAGCAAAGTATCAACATGGCAATATACTCCTTGGTCGTCCGGCGACGCTGCATCCGTACTCTCGCATTCTGAGATAATCAGTCAGATCTCGTTGAGCTTTATATATCATGCGTGCGGGTAGATATTTGAAGTGGTACGCACGGCTATTAGCGGAGCACAGGACATTGCATTCCTGTTGGGACGTGACATACTCTGACCTCAAAGTCCGGTCATACGGTGGATATCCACCTGTGTACACGGCATAAATCTCGGTGCCAAAAGGATTGACGTCCACACAGGCTGGCAGGGGTACTGGTAGCGGAGACGCCTGTTGCCTTTTGGCCGGACCGTGCTGCTGGCGAGCCAAGATGTCGGATCGGGTGGCTTGTCGTCTCTGCACCTCTCGGACATCAGAGGCAGGGCGAGGAGCAGCTGCCGCTTGCCCGTGTCGGGTTGTCATGCCGGTCCCCTGGAGCTCGGTGGGTACCGCCGCTGAGGGAGTCAGGGTGAGAAGGAGGGAGAGAGCGGGTAGGAGGGATAGGAGCATCATGGTAGGCGGTGTATGATGTGTTGCGGTAGGTGCGTGAAGGGGAGAGGAAAGTATGGAGGTGAAGGGACGAAGGTTGGGGTAGTGGCGCCGGTCCGCTTTATACGTATGAAATCGTGAGAGGCCGTAAACAACACGGCCCGCCGCATGTTGAACGTTGACTCTTGGCGTCAGCCGAATCAGCTCTTCTTGTCACGATAACGTGCAGCCCATCCGATGAGATGGAAGTGATAAGTCGCATTGGAGGAACCTCAACGTTGTCAACAATCGCTTGAGTTGAGAAAAGACCCCTGACACCGATAGTGTTCTTGAGATTGCCTTCTCACAAAGTGGCATATTTCCATGCCAGCGTCGGGGCCGATCGGATAACGGTGCCGGATTCATAGCCCGGTGCTTCTGCACTTGACAGGGGTCGTATCGTCCCCGTTCAATGGCGCAAGTCATCCAACCTCATCCAACTCATTCCACTGGCTGCTGACTCAGCCTGACTGGTATATATTGACATGACTTGGATTGTCGTGAACCCGCAGAAAGCCATTTGAGCATGGCGAAGCAATACGCTGTACACCCCTGGAAACCCTCTTCATCCACTCGATCCTGTAAGTTCACAGGGCCAAGGCGATGTAACCGGGTATGGGGCCTCCTTTGACGCTTCGTCCTATGATGGGTTCCGTTGATGAGTGATCAGACGTGTAAGCAAGAGTCAGGAGTTGTCTCGATGGTTTCTCCTGGTGAGGTACTTTGGGCGCTTACGGTCAGACTTCACCCAATCATATCAGTATGACTCAAAATACTCACACAACTCCACTCCCCTCACATCAAAGCCTCCCCTCTATCTTACCGCCCTCGACCTCCATACTCGGCACCACTGCAACTTCCTCTCACCCTCGAACGACGCCAGATTCAAGCAGCCACCCCCGACTGTCGTGTCTGAAAGGCTCTCGTTCCGCCTTCGAAACAGATACATGCCCCATCGGTATCGCCACTACGAACTTGGATTCCCTCCGCTCCTCATCCTGCACCTCCCCTGCCCGCGCCAATGACCCGAGCACCAAATCTCGGGTGGTGACATTCTCTCTGGACCCCAACATTGACCGAATGCAAGATGCGCTCGACAAAGTCAGCTGGAACGTCGATACGTACCTCGGCATCCTAGATGAGATCTTCAGCGCAATGGGCGAGCTCGTCTCGGCTGAGAATCTACACCTGGGCCACAATACTTTGACGAAAGAAGACACACGGTTGAGGATCAACAGGTGGGCAGGCCTCTCCATCCACGCTCATGAGGCCTTGGAAAAGTTGTACAAGTCTATCTATGACTTATCCTCCAGGCAGCATGACTTATCTGATTCACTCTCTGATTCGCAAGTCGACTCTGTCGCGGTACCTCAAGACCCACTCGCACTCTACGACCCCTCCTCTCGACTCACAACCCCTGATGTGCGGAGCGCCGTGCAGAGCATCCCGACTGACAGAAGAGAGCGAGTACTGCTCACGCGTACGAAAAGCAAAATCCGCCGAAAATTGGCACGTCACTGTCGAGACGCTATGGGATTGGCAGACGATATCAATGCCGATATCTGCTAGGTCCCGTCGGCGACAAGCACAATTCAAGACATTCAAACCGCTCTCAGGGTACGCATCGGGATGTTGATAGAAACACTCCGAAATACGCCACCTTCACGCGCGTGCGAACTTGACGGGTGTATCACAAAGCGCGTGGACGAGTATATCTTGGGGGCGATCCAGGGTTCCAAAGAGTCTACGTCGGGGGCCGTACGAGACTTCTATGACGAATTGGAGGACTTCAAGAATAGCCATGTCGAAATGTGCAGGGAGTGGATGTATCTTGCGCGGCGGACAAAAGCGAGATTGAAGGAGGCACGGATCCGTTCCGAAATCATTGACGAAGGGGGCTCTGATACAAGGATGAGTTCAGCTGTAGGTGGAGCTATGGAGGTGGAGCCGGTACGATGAAGCTGTGCGAGGCGTGGGGACCACCAAGTAAGGCGCATAGAGGCTAGATTGACGGATGCCCACATTAGAAGATCGCCGCGGCAAGACTTGGCGTCCATGGATGGCGTGACGGTGTTGGCGACGTAACTTTGTGCCTTGTTGATGCAGCCGATCTTCACACTACCTGTGTCGTCGAAGCATGACAATATATGAAGCGCGTTACACCTACCCATAGAGCTCCTTTGACACTGTCACAGCCTCGTCAAATACAGGTACCCAGGGACGACGCTCCGGACCTCGCTCCGTCAAAGGATGATCGAGTCCAAACGCGCAACATGCCTCTCGTGAGACCGCGCCTCAACACCTTCAGTACCTAGCTCGATCTGACCCGCATTGTTTATTGCTGTCTCTTCTCCTAGCATTACCTGCAGTCCCGTCCACTATCTGCGCCGACTCTCCATTTCAGCCAACACCGCTCTTACTTCCTGAACACATTCAATCATCCAAAGTTCCCGCACCCAGGCACCCATGACAAGAGTCTCACTTCCCCTTACTCGAGTCAAGAATGGAGATAGCCTCTCCCAGAGGTGGGACATCCCCCGGAGATCGCGCAGTCTGGTTGAACGTCTCAAAAAAGGTCCGATCCCAGCAGATGTCGGCAGACGCCAAGCGCGAAGCGGACGAGGAACAATCGATGCAGATGTTGCTCAAGCTGAGGGAGTACAGGCTGGATGTGGAGAGCCTCGGTATTGCTGCCAACCGATGGAGAAAGCTTGAGGAGGCGAGCAGTGGGACTGGAAGTCAGCAGTCTGGCAGTGCGCAGCTGATCCAGGCGGCCGAGTACACGCTGTACTCCAAACTCCAAGAGAGCTTGGATGCCCTGCTCTCTGCAGCTTTGCCCAAGCATGCAGCTGGCCCCGCCCAATTGAGGGAGCTGGCGGAGGCGATCGGCTCGCGTATACTCAACGCTCCGAGCGTGCAGACCTGCGAGGCAGTCGGCCTTACCCGCTATCCTGATCCCGATCAGATTCTCAACTCATTTCCGCGGCTACTCGGAGCAGGACCAGAGAATTGGTCCGTGGTGGATTCGATGCGGAGCGACCTGGTGTCGAGCGAGGCGGAGTGGATCAGCCAAGACCACTCCTCAGTTACCGAGCTTTCGGCTCATCCAAGCAGACTCGACGACATCGATCGAACCCAACTCCAGTTGCAAAGCTTGATCGAAGTCATCACAGACAACCACGGGCCCGGGTCCGACCAGCGGACCTCAGCCGGGCGGATGACTTCGGGTAAGCTTCTCTCGGATGTCCTTGACTTGGTCACGACACACTCCGAATTGGTGAATCTATGGCGGCTTCACATTCACGGGGCGGCAATCAGGCTCGGCGACTCACAGATTCGGAGGAAGACAATTCAGAGAGAGCTGGCGGAGGCTGATCGCGCGCGGATGGAAGAAGGAGAGGAGGCGAGACTAGCATCCGTTGCCTTGGGCGAAGGCTTCGAAGCGACGAGTGAGCCCGCGAATGGTGACTTGGGGGTCAGCGCCACTTTGCAGAGTCGGTCCGGCGGTGAAGCAGAATCCAGCAAAGAGAAGCCGTCGAAATGGGGAAGGCTTAAGCGCTTTGGCAGAAGAACAGCTTGAGGATGTGGGTGGGATACTTTAGGGTGTCAGTTGTTTATATAAGTACTTTTCCTCTAGATCCGATGACTTCTGTTCAATTTTTCAGGGCATACATACCATACAGACATCTATGGAGTCAGCGAAACCGCACAATGATCCGGCTCGCACTAACCACGGTGGAAGACTCACGCTACAGCCCATTCCCGCAAGCCTGATCCACCTAATATGGCCTAAACCTCGCCGCTGGTCCACCCCCACTTTGAAAATCACTCCTGACCCTTCCCGCTTCACCCGCACCGCCATTCATCCCTACATCCCCATCCTCATCTGCATCTTCCCACGCATCGTCATTGTCTTCATCATCATTGTCGAAGAATGGGAAAGAGGAAGTTTGGCCATTGGGCAAAAGAGAGTCGTGTAGTGCTGAACAGGCGGACAGGGCGTCGAATAGAGGTTGTACTGTGATCTATCAGCAAAGCATATCCATGAGTCTAAGCTCAAAAAGCTGCCAATTGTCTCTGCGCAACCTATCTGATACGCACGTTTAGACTCCACAACGTATATCCTCACTTCCCGCATTTCTGCATCTTCCCCATCATCATCCTCCTCTTCTTCCCCTTCTGCCGGCTCCGGCTGATCATCCACCTGACAATATAGATGCGCCGGTCC
This sequence comes from Dioszegia crocea, assembly GCA_001600615.1. NCBI lineage: Eukaryota > Fungi > Basidiomycota > Tremellomycetes > Tremellales > Bulleribasidiaceae > Dioszegia > Dioszegia crocea. The sequence continues at coordinate 25,346 of BCKK01000011.1, forward strand.
AGCCTCTGAAGCTGAGGTCAAAGCATGTAGCGTGAGCTTCTGGTAAGGGAGTGTGAAACCAGGTTGGCCGGAAGAAGGTAAGAAAGCAACGGCGCTAAACGTGTCAGCTTTGCGAGTTTCTACGTCTCGAGAACGATTACTAGACTACGAAACTGATCATCTTCTTCGTTGCGAAGACTCACTCTTCAGTCACCCAAAGCTTTCCAGCGGCTTTACCCTCCCACCATCCCCCACCTCCAATCTCCACCTCGGCATCATCTCCCCATCGCAGCACGGGCGGGATATCGGCAAAGTTCGCAGGGGTACTTCCTGTTATCCGAGCGTGCTCTTCTTCGCTCACGAATGAGGGCGGCGTGCTTAATTGAGCTAGCATCGTGTATGGTGTATGATGTGAAGATAGAGTACAGTCACGCTGGACCAAGAGTTTCAGCTGAAATTCCTAGGCGCGCACGGGCATCGGGTTTGGATGGCAAATTTGAGACAAGGAGGCAATATTGATGATGGCAATATTGAGAATGGCCTGTAGCTAGAGAACAGCTTCCATACGAGACCACAGATGTAGCATCTAGCCGAACAGAATGTGCATATCGTACATCTCCAGGCAAAACATGCTCTAACCCCAAAAATCAAGCCTTGCCCGCAGCCCTCGCCTCCTTGCGTTTCCGCTTCTCGATCGCCTGTCGCTTGGTCTCGAGTGTGTCTTTCTGCGTATCATCAGTAAGCCATTCAGACGTATTCGGTAGGCAAGACTCACCTCGGCCTGTCTTTGAGCATTCCCGAACTTCATCTTGTTGTACAACTTGGCCTTCTTGTTGGTCATCATGATCTTCCTCAAATCCTCGTCGGCAGCCTTACCACCAGCAGCGGCAGAAGACTTGCGAGCGGGAGCAGTACCGAGAGATTTGATAGCTGCCTGCAGCTGAGTTTGGAAGGCGGTCGATGATGTGCCTGAAGATTCGGCTTCGAGCTCTGCGGCGTGTAGGAGTGTTTTATCGGCAGGATTTTGAGCCGAAGCAAGTAGGGCAGGAGGGAAAGTAGGTGTTGCGCTCAGATCCTCATCGTCGTCCGTCTCTGCTTCCTCGACATCAACATCATCCTCGTCTTCCTCCTCATCTTCCACTTCTGGCCTTTCTCCGACCGCAGGAGCATCTCCCAGCGTAGTCTCATCCAACCATGGTCGTGCCATCTCGCTGTCTCCCTCCCACGGGCTCAAATGAGGCGGCAATAGCTTCCCTGGTGCGTACTCGTCGTGCGATAACACCTTGCCCCTGTTGACGCAATCTGCGATCCACTGAGGCTGGATCCAGACCCACTTCCGCCCATTCTCCATCGCCCGTTTCCGCTCCTCGGTCATCGGCCGGTCGATCACGACGTGCGTGATGGCGTCGGCATCGGGGCCTGAGGGGTCCGGCATCTGAGTGGCGGAGATGCAACGAGCACCAAGAGACCGAAGGACGAACTCCCATGTCCGTGCTGAGATCTCGCGGGAGAGGTAGAATGTGTATTGGGAGAAGAGGAGGGAAGAGGATGAGGCGGTGGCGGATGAAGAGGAGATGATGGTGTTGTATGTCGTCAAAGATCCGGGAGCGACATCCTCCGTCACCTCTTTCGAGGGCCGTTCAACGAAATCTTCCGTTGACTCCTCCACGCCAGCCTCGACCGCCTGCTCGTCCATCTCAACATCATCCTCGGCCTCCTCGCCATCCGCTCCTGACTGGGCAATACCCTGAATAGCCCGCCTGACAGCCTTCTTGCTCACTCCGCTGCCTTCTCCAGCCTTGATGCCCGCATTCTGGTGAACCAGCCTGTATGCGCCGACAGACTCTCCCTTCTCCTCCAAAGCCGCATCTAGTGGTGGCGGGTATACCAAGTTCTCCTCGTTGTACAACTTGAACAATGTGAAGCCCAAGAGCACCCGGTAGAGCTCGACAAAAGTCAAGAGGATTCGGAAGTCGACATCGGTAGGTACGTGCTGCTGGAACTCGTATCCCTCCAACCAGCGGACACGGACGTCCTGTCCGCCAGAGGGGACGACGCATTCGTAGTATACTCCCTTGATACCGAGGAAGACTTTCCGGAGGGAATGTGTGCGGATGGCCCACAGCTTCCACTCGGATATGAGACGGGCACAGTCGGCGATAGCGGCAGTGGGTACGGGGGTCTTGCCTGGAATGGGGTTGGTGGGGAGGCGGGAGAATAGGTGGACGAGGTTGAGAGGGTCTTGCAGATCCTGCAGGGCGAGGGTGAATGTGGGATATCTAAAAGGTCAGCGATGTGCTCAAGTATGAGATCTTTGCAACTCACCTCTCCTTGACAAGGTGGTCCAGTCTCAAGACGGGCTTAGCATCCTCGAGGTTCTTGGCCAAACCCCATTCCTGCCTGCCTACAGCCCTCGCCAGCTTCTTTGCAAACGCCTTGTGCTCTCGGAATTTGTCGAGGAGGGGCTCGTGTAGGAGGTACTGGATGTCCTTCGTGTAGTAGAACGATGTGGGAGCGGTAGAGCCCTTGTTGGCCTTCTTCTTGTGGAGAGGGTCGCGGGGGTAGATACCTATCAATTAGCCCCGTCTCGTCAGAGCTCTAGAACAGACCCACCCTTCAGGATACAAAGCCGTCTGAAGTCCGCCAATGATATTTGCAGCTTTCGGATAGCAGCAGACCGGGTGACATAGTTCTTGGCTCTGGACAAGTCAGTAAGGCTTCTTTCGACGAGCTAGAAAAGCAAGACAACAGCTGCAAGACTCACGCTCCTGACTCGCCCTTTCTCTTGATCTTTGCCATTGCTTATATGTATAGCTGTGTATAGGGTAAGTGAGCTACGGATGTAGTTGTAAACGGAGAGTGCAAATCTTCACAGGTGGAGGTCGCGCCGCCAACTTTTCAAAAAACCCCTCTGGATGAATTTATCCGATTTTATCCCGTGGGAAGCGGACATCGGCTGGAACTCCGCCCTCACTATCGATCCATAGGGGCGAGCAAGTGTACGCTGATGTATCCGCGACATGTCCACCCTGATTATTATAGGGGGTACGGGCTGGAGGTAATGGCTTGAGACTAAGCATGTCAGAAAGTCAGCAGAACATCGTCGGTGTTTCATAGACTGGCGGGTGGTACCGGTAGATGCCGCCATAATTTACTCACATGGGTGGGAAAGACGTGAGTTTTAAGCAGACCTGATGCAGGGCGGTAGAAGATCGTATATAGCCCGCCTTTGAGAGCACGGACAAATTTGTTGCCGGTGCAAGTTCTTCACGCATACGGTTCTGTCCAAACAGCGACAACTAGGCCTAGGAGGTGATGTTGTCTTAATCGGCATGATTTCTGTCCGCATAGACATCCTGGACACGGCGATGGTGGGCAACTGTCGCCTCTCTGATAACAGCCGCCCGTGAGCTGGCTGTATGCATACCCCTCACTACCTCAGGCCTCAGGTCCCAAACGCCTACACGGGCATAGCGCTTCTTAGTGGTCCAACCCGGTGGAGGCTTATGCCGTAATCGCCACCAACAGCTTGGCTGCCGCCCGATTTTCGAGTCCAACTTGTATATCACTCTCAACGTTCCCTAACAACTACGCTCGCGCTCGGGCAAGCAGAAGCCGCATAGATCGGAGAGGAAGATGACTCGAAGCAATGCCCTCCGAATCGCTCGCCAGATAATCACTCACTCTCCCGATTGTCCGAGCTATCTTCCACCAACGTTCCTCCTTCCTTCCGCCCGCCGGTCCCTCTTCACCCGTGGCTCCACCTCGTTCTGGGCTACCTCATATCCTAAAGATGGAGAATCAAGTCAAATACCGTTTGCACCACCTGCACCGACCCCGCGGGGGCCTGCAGTAGCTGCGCAGCCCGAAGAAGGGAAGAAGACGGAAAAGAAGCAAAAGTATTTGGATAGCTTGATGGACAAGGCTGGCGAGCTTAACTTGCGATGTAAGCTCGCCTGAATCTGTTGTCCGGTTGAACGTAGCTTATACTTCAGGCTCTGTACTTGATGCCGAGGGAAATTGGACTGCTCAGGAAGGACGCTATAAGAAGGCTGAGCTTTGCAAGCAGTACGACCTCGATGTAAGCTGGTTGGCTAGACGAAGTGGGCTACGGCGTCGCAGCAAAGCTTATACTGCAGCCTCGAGATCTTCGCAAGCTAGATTCATTAGCCCCGAATCTAGTCCCCCTCATCTTGACACGACGCACCTGTATCTTGATATCCATGCTACACGTCCGAGCGTTGATCAAACCTGATCGAGTCGTGGTGTTCGACACAGCCGGGACTATCGAGTCGGAGTTGCAGAAGCGTTTCAAGTGGCACCTGGAACGGAACATTAAAGCGGGACTGAAGCTTGGGAATGGGGAGGAGCTGGAAGAGCACGGCGAGGAGATAGGGATGGCATACGAACATCGGTCCGTTAATATATACGCATCGAGGGCTTCGGTCGACGCCGGATATGAAGCTGACTATTTACAGAGCGCTGGAGTCGATCCTCGTTGCCACAGCCAATGCACTCGAGGAAGAAATGGCATTCACCCGATCTCTAGTCCAACAACTGCTCGAAGATCTCGACGGCGACATCAACCGAGACAACCTGAAACGTCTACTGTATTACTCTCGGAAGATGGTCGGGTTCCAGAGTCGGGCGCGATATGTCAAGCGGGCAGTAGATGATGTTCTTGATAACGGTGAGCTTACATGATCTTTTTGGAGCTTCAGAAAGCTGATCCATTCCAGACGAGGATCTATCCACCATGTATCTCACTTCCACCTCCCTCGGCAGGCCTCGAGCGTCGCACGACCACGTCAAGCTCGAACTTTTGCTAGAATCCTTCACTCAGCAAGTGGAAGAAATCGTCTCGGAGATAGACACGACGGTCGCCAATATGCAATCTACGCAGGAGATCGCCGAGCTTATGCTGGATTCCGGACGGAACGCACTCATGACTCTCGATATAAAAATTAGTATCGCCACTTTAGGAATGGGGACCGGGGCTTTGCTCGCCGGTGTTTTCGGGATGAATGTAAGTCAGCGGGGTTCTCAATACTGGGAGGCCAAAGCTGACACATGCAGTTGACGAGCAGTCTCGAGAGCACACCCTACGCATTTTACATCGCAACCGGAACAGCAGGCACAGTCGCGCTTATAATATGGATATACGGCTATCGCGTCCTCCGGCGAGTCAGGCGTGTTGCTTTATCGGATAAATCATCCTCACGGCGGCATATCGTATGGGAGGACGCTATCGCTCGATTACCTACCGTCGATCCATTGACGGGTCTACCAAGGAGCGTCTCGCCTTGGATGAATGTAAGGTGTGAGCCTGCCAAGCCGTCTATCTGGGGTCGGATGATGGGTCGGTTCAGGCGCCAGCCGGTACAGGAAGAGGTCAGGACGTATGGCGCTACGGGCATGAGGGTGTTCAGCGTCGGGAACCGGTTGCAGCTTGGGCCTGGGGCGGCGATGGGGAGTAAGGGATGAGGAGCGGTTGGAGGGGAGCGTTTGCCATTGGATCAAGTCGGAATCTGGGGTTGTACCTTGCGAACCGGAGATGTTTTAGATCGACGCTTTACACCAAATATACAATTGTAGCTTTACATACTTCTACATGATGCCACGCCTCTTTATGACCATATAAGCCTCAACTGCTCTCCCCGTCTCTCTTGTACAGCTCTGACAGTCGCTACACCGGCCTCCGTATACCATACGCCTTCGCTCGCTCAGCCGCTCCCTCCTTGCCGAGGCCTTCCACCCTAAATTCCATCCAACCCTCCCCTGCTTTGACCTTGACCTTCGTTTTTGACCTTTTCGCCTCCTCCTCTAGTTCCCTGATCCGCTTGTTACCCTTCGCCATGTCCGCATGTGTGACTTTTTCATCTGCGCCAATTTGCCCTCTGCCAGCTTTTGACCCTTCTTCGCTTCTGCCGCCTCCGATGCCGCTTTCTCAACCTTCGACTCCGCTTCCTTCCTCTTCTTCACCTCCGCCCCCTTTTCCGCCTCAAGCGCCCCTTGACGTTTTTCTGCGAGGCGCCTGGCAAGTTCCCAATTTTCCACTTTCCTCTCATGGGCCAGATGCGAGGCCAAGTGAGATTGGGAGGCCGCCAACTCCGCCTTCCGGTGGTCATCCGCTTGCAGCTCCGTTGCCACCCGTGCTGCTGTCTTCTCCTCCCTCATCTGCCTCATCGTTACATCGGCATTTCTGAGCTTCGTCTCCGCTTGTGACCTCGCCGCCTCCACCTCCAAGCGTCTATCCTCTAGTGCCGTTAAAGCGGTTCTTGCTTCCAGAAGATCCGACTCCGCCTTTTCGGCCCGGATCTTCCAGATACGGCCGACTTCTTCGGAATCTTTGTCTTGAGCGATTTGGCGGTTGAGAGTTAGGATCTTGTCGCTGATTTCGGTGAGGGTGAGGTGCATGATGGACGCAGCGTGATCGCCATCCGTATCGCTGCCCGTGCCGTTCGGCAGAGGCATATCGCCTGTTGTTCGGAGCCTGGGGTCCTGGTGGTTGGCACTTGTCCGTAGCCTGGGGTCCTGGTGGTCGGCACTTGCATTGTTGGATGAGCGTGCATCGAAAGAGGCCCAGGGACTCCCCGTTTCCATTTGATGGGAGCCCGATGCGTACGATGGTTGTGAGGCATCCCGGAAGGCAAACACCCGCTTCATTCCCCATCCCTCACTGTCATCATCGTCCCGCTTCCTCACGCCGATACACTGAGACCTGTGGATAGCCGAGTCATCTCTCGACCTCAACACGTCTCCTTGAAGTGATGCTGATCCTCTCGTGACTTCAGGCGGAGCGAGGATGGAGTCGAGTTTAAGGAGGAAGGCATCGGGGTCGAGTTGCGAGTAGTTGGTTTGCGAGATCATGGGGAATGCTGGAGGAAATTGGGGAGTGTAGGTGTAGGAGTGTGTGTAGGAGTATGTGTAGCAGTCGTGGTGTAGACCAGCCCGGATTCTTCTAACTATAAGCTCTCATGTTCATGAAGGAAGGAAATAGCCTACCACGTCGATAGTCCCTTCCGCGAAGAAGTACCGCTATACCGATGAGAAAGAACTTGAAGACAATGGACGGCGTGTGAACCACAATAGAGGTCGGCCGTCTGTTGTGGATGATGAGACGTCAGGCTGTGAGCTCGGTGTGAATGTATGGTCAAGGATGGGACAGGACTCCTGGAGTAGACACTGCACTCGATAAGGGACGAAGATGACGTAAGCTGTGTGTATTGAGCATCTTGCCGTCCCCACCAAGGACGGACGAGGCAGACGAGCTTGCATACACAAATCTTACATCTGGAATCAGCACGTAGCTGCAAGCAGGACTCACACTTTTTAAACTTCTCGACCTGTACTCTAGCCTGATGCGACTAGTCCATTTTCCCGAGCTTAGGTCCCTGCGTTCTGCCAACATCCAACTCGCGGTCTTCTCGACAACTCTGCCCATTTATCCACCTCCTTCCATCTTGACCCTAAGTTGCTCCTTCAGACTCCTGATCTGGTCCAGGTAGCTGGTCCGCTCGAAATCGTGCGCCTCTCTAATCATCGCCAGCTTCTTATCCCCTTCCTCCCTGGCAGTCTGCGCAGCGTTCAGCCTTATCTCCATTTCCGCTCGCTGCCGCTCCACCGCCTCCTTCTCCGCCACGAGAGCATCATACCGCTGCTGATGATCCCTGCTCGAGACCACCGCACCTGTTTCCGCCGCCTCCCTGCCCTGCTCCGCCAAACGCAGTGCCGCTGCGATTTTATCCCTCTCCTTCTGCGAAGCCTGCCTCTCCAGATCCCACTCCTCCTCGGCTTTGCGCTTCGCTCCGCTGACTGATGACAGCGATTGCGCGGTGAGGTGCAGCCTGTTATCGGTCGCGGTCTTCGCCTCCTGAGCAATTCCCAGCTCGTCTTCCAGTGCCTTCCTTGCCTTTTCGCTCGCGGAAAGGTCCGTTTGCGTCTTCCGAAGTAGCTGGCGATAGAGGGATGAGGTATATCGCTCTGCATTGACATGATGGTCAAGCCGCTGAGCCCGAGACTTGGCCTTTTGAGCGGATTTCCGCACGTTCTGGAGCCGAGCGAGTTTACGATTGAGGGAAAGGAATTTATCGTTGACTTGGCGAAGGGGGAGGTCCATGATCGATGCGCCATTCCGAGATCCGTGGATTGTCTCCTCCTCGCTCTCGGAGTCCGAGATGGACACATCCTCGTCCAGCGTCTCGTCCCCTTGATCTTCCTCCCATTCCATACACGAGTCATCGCCGTCTGACATGTCACTATCTCCCCGTCCCGAGTCGGAAGACTCCGCCTCAGTTTCCCAATCAACATGGGATGCCATGCTGTAGGATGCGTCGCTGCGCGTTACATTTCGTCGGCTGTGCGGCTTTTGAAATCGCACAGTCTCCTCTCTCCACTCGGCCAAGGGCATCATGGAGGTTCTCACGCTCCGTGAGGCCAGAGGTCGGGCAGACGATTGGTCGCCCCCATAGAAGGATGTCGACCTGACTTTGGGAAAAATCTCTACATCAGAGATTTCGCTAGAGGAGCGGGGCGCCTGGAGTGAAGCGCGTTGTCGGACCGAGGAGCCAAGTAGGGAGCCCTCAGCGCGGGATTCATAGAAACTGGTGCTTCGAAGAGGTTCGGCTGTACTCGCGACTGCGGATGGAAGAGACCTATTCTGAAATCGGGGTGAGGATCTGACCGAGGAGGTCTTTGAGGGTTCGACGGTTGGGGTTATACGGGAGCCTTGCGAGGTCCCCTTGGGTCGTAAGAAAGGGCTGAAGTTCCCTTTGCTCCCGGAAGCGATCCTGCCCGTACGCCTAGAGGAAGCTTCGGGCGATATGGTAGAACCCGCCCCGCGGTTGGCTTCGGCCGGTCGGGAAAGCCCTAGTCCACCAACTTTGCGTGGATTCTTTTGCGGAGTGGTCACCGGGGGGGAGTCAGCCCTCGAGAAGCCACACCATCCTCGCGCATCTTGTATCGAGATATCCTCCATGCTGGATGTCGAGCGGAGGGGCGAAAGGATTAAATGGGAGGAAGGAGGGCAGAAAGCGGGACTGATAGGGGTACTGAAAGGTCAGCTGATAAGAGATCATAGGCATCAGAGGGACCCACTCCTGTATGAGTTCGTGCTGCCCTGGACGCGAGCGGATGTCTGATGGTGGATGCGATGTCGGTGAAGTACCAATGTCTTTCGCGGAGCATTTGGCTGACAGGGATGGACGTTGGCGCGCCAGCAACGCCCGTTGCAACGTCATGCCGTAAAGCGTTTCAGATCCGGTTGTGGCGGTGCCACTCAGCGCCACTCGTGCATTAGAGATCCAGTCCCAATCCGGGCCTGTGCGCTGATGAAGCTCCTTGCCCTCGGTGAAGATGGCGCAGCGTGTCTGTAAGCCAGACTTGTCCTTCCTCCTGGAAAATGAGGGTCAATTTGTAATTACAGGACGTATCATGTTGTGACATCATGCTCTCGAGCAGTCCTCTCGCGAATGAGGAACACGGACGCTCGGTGCGCCACCTTACAAATCGCCTGTCTAACTTCTGCTCTAGTCCTTCGGCTCTACCTCCACCATCACAGTCTGATCCTTCACCCTCGCCGCCCCTAGCTTTCCGCAGCGCTCCGTCCACATGATCAACTCCGCATGTCGGCCCTCTTTGACTAGCGCTGACTCCCTCACCATCGCTCGAATCGTTTCTTGCGCCACAGCCACTGCAATTCCTAAATCCGCCACCTTGGCCTTCTCTCTCACCAAATCTTGCCCCATATCACCTGCAGCCTTCGAATTATCGGCCTTGGATAGCGCAAGACTCGCGATAAGAGTCGCGTTCTCCGCCTCCGATCGCTCGCTCCTCATTCCTGCCCCCAATTTCTCCGCCATGATGGCCTTATTCTCCAGTACTAGACGCTGATTCTGGTGTTCCAGTTGGACATTCGCTTGATACGCCAACTCCCTCCCGCCCTTCGCCTGATCCATTTTCGCTTCAGCGTCCATCGCTCTCGCCTCCAGAGCGAGACATTTCTCTTCACTAAGAGCTTTGTCCACCGTCCGAGCTTTGTCTAGCTCCTTCCTCAGCTTCTCACTTTCCCCTCGGACAGCGTCACGCTCTTTTGAAGTGCTGTCAAGACACGAGTTCACTTCTGATAGCTGTCTCTGAGCCTCCTCCTCTTTTTTCGCCCGCTGAACGGCTTCGACTTTCAGGGTCTCGCATTGGGTTTTGAGCCTCCTAATTGCCGATCGTTCCAACAGACGAGTATCCGAATCGTCTTGAGACTGTCCGACTAATTGCTGACATCGGAGATTGGCTGCGTAAAGGTCTGCTTCGAGTCGAGTGATGAGGCTCAAAGCTCGAGTTTCGTTCGCACGACAACCGGAGTGGATGGCTTCGACGTAGTCCAGTCGACGCTGGAGGTAAGTGACCTTGTTGGTATCGGAGAGGTAGGGGAAGTTCGCTTGTGTACGTTCGCTATCCTCGTCGTCGCTGGAAGAAGCGGTCGAGTCTTCGTATTTGCCGTCAACGCCAGTGGGATGCGGGCCCGAACGACTGCTGGATGGCAGCTCGCTATCGGTCCGTCTTCGTTTTCCGCCCTGCATCCTCGCCTTTTGTAGAGCTGCCAGGGAATGGTCGAAGATCTCCGCGCGCTCATGAGGAGGAGCAGTAGATGATCGTAGGCTGTAGCTAGGGGCAGGTGTGGAGAATTGGGGGTTCGACATGTCAAATTGTGTGGAAGAAGGCGTTGATAGGATGTCGCTGAAATGATACTACTACGCGAGTGCGCTGCCCCTGTCAGTGTCAGTATCACGATCAGTGCTGCATAGGGCCCTTATGACTCACGATGTCTCGTAGCAGGGTTGACAAGATTTGGGTCGAGAGGAAGGAATAAGGTGGAGAGGTGAGAACAACTGACATTTGGTCATTCAGCCAGGAGAGTGCACAGACCGGCCACGAGAAAATTTGGAAGCATAATGCATCGCTTCGGGGTTCTTTCGTGACTAAGGCCGCGTGCGTGAACGCTCAGACATTTTGGGTCCGAGCAAGGGACCTGAGTATTCTTAGCTGATTGCACTGAGGAACCACATATATATGGAGGGAGACCCCCCTTGGACTCACTCTAGGAAGTTCGCATGGGAATACCGAGATTTCTGTCCCAGAGTCCGAAGCCCTCCTCTTATGCCGGCTCTGGCACGCAGCAACCGTCCCGATTCTCCGAAAGGGACCTCGTGCCCAAGCATGACACTCGAGGCACTTCCTCGGCGATGTGCATCCAAAGGTATAGGAGTTCTCTGTATTGGTAGGCCATCAATTGCTTGTGGAAGCGTGGCATCTCTCAATCCACGCAGATCTTCGGTGAATTTTCTGTGCTTAGATTTGAGGCGCCGCATCCAAGTCCGCGTTAGAAAGAAAGATGAAGTGTGTGAGTCAGACCTAATTGGGTTCCGTACATGGCTGCTGATGGCTAGTTTCCGAGTAGCGGTAAAGTCGAAGTCTGAGATAACCTGAACCGTCAGCCTCCCAAATTCTCGTATTACTGCACATTAGGATTAGGGTGATTAGCGTCGACAAGCAATTTCATCGTCCTACAACAAATTTTCGCGCGTGCACAAGCGCCTTTACTCCGCAGCCCAAAGCTGTATCCTCCCACTAGTATTACCCCCAACAACATGGTCCACCCGATTAGGATGACTAGCAGTCACAGCAGGAACGGCCGTCACACTTCCGTCAGCTCGTGCCTAAACTTGAGGACTCACGCATCTGTCCACAAGGAGACAATCTTCTCGCCAGTACCGCTGTAGACATCCAAACTCCGCTTCATGTTGCCAACCGTGAAATGGGGAGCATAGTCCATGTTCATAGACCATTGCGCGCGGAAGATGGTGAGCCATCGGCCGGTCTGACAATCGTGTGAAATAGCTTTGGCAGGATTGAGAGATTTGGCGTCGAGGGGTTGATCAAGGTCAAAGGAAGTCGGGTTGACATTCCATACTGATATCAGCGCCTTCAAGTATCAAGACTCACTTCTCAGCCTATCATCATAGCTTGTTGTCAAGACTCGCCTGCCCCTTGGATCCCAATAAGCGGCAGAACAGCTCTTGCCATGGGCGTAGCTTCCTCGTAACAAACCCTTGCCTTTTGATGTATCGAGATGCGCCACGATCCGGTCCGATGCGATACTGGAGGAAGGGAGAGTGTCAATGTAGTCGGGCTCAGGCTTGACGTCGGATGTGATTTTGTCGGAGGCAGCAGGAGCCAAGGAGGATAAATGCCGAGTATCCCATATCCGCATATGCCGATCGTTTCCCGCAGTAACGATGAGGTGAGGCATCAGAGCTTTCCGTCAGCAATGGCAAAGGTGACAACTCACGGTTGACGCTCAATCCACCCAATTTCGCTGATCTACCTTCATCCTGCACAACCCAGCGTCTCCTGCTCGATTTACCCTCTCTGAAATCCGCGTGACTGATTCCTCCATTCTTGTCCACTATCCATGCCTGTTGACCATCTGGTGTCAGGTCGAAATGCGTAATGAGCGTGTCATCGTCCGGAAATGAGAAGAGCTCGCGGGAGACGCAGTCGGAAAACGAGATGGAGCGGAGTGTGCAGTCATAGGATGATGTATAGATCTTTCATTAGCCAAACTCAGATATGTGCTCACCTTGGATCCGTCGACAGGGTCCACCTTCATACTGGTGATACTGTTTCTGGCATGGGCTTGGACTCGCCAAATCTGACCCTCGTACACGTCCCCTCCTTCTACTGTAGCACTTTCAGCTGGACTACCCAAGGCATCCCATCTGACATCAGCTCTGAATCTTTGTACAACTCACATTCCCAGCGTCCCCTGTTTATCTCCAACACAGACGATACATTTGGTTGGCTCAGGATGGACGAGCATACTGAATACTCGCTCCGTCGTGACTTTGGCGTTGGCTTTGAGGTGCATATTCTTGAATGCAGATTTGAGCCGGTCGAGCTCGGGATCATGCTGCGAGGGCTCGGCATAGGCGTCTTTATCAGACGTCTCGGACGTGGGATAGGTGCGAGGAGCAGGGGTGGCAGCGACGCCATGAACGAAAGTTTCCTGACGATTAGCTATACCCAGTTGACAACTCACCAAACCATCCTTATCTCCCTCCTCGGCATCTTCCAGCATATCTCCAAGAGCCATTACCTGCTCTCTAGACTTTCTGTTGATGACTCTCAACACCTCCCGCTCCTTCTCCTCTTCTATCGCCCGCGCCTGGACTACCTCCACCGTCGCTTCGATTCCCGCTATCCGCCCACTACGCCGCCTGGGGCCCTCCGCCTCGACTTTGAGTGGAGCGGCCTTTCGCTTTTTGCTTGTACTGCTGGTTGGTTTAGAGATCGGCTTGGCTATGCCTAATTTGGCAGCGCCGCCTGCTTCAAAGCCGAGCGAATCGAGTAAGGCGCGATTCTCCGCGATGATCTTTTGACGTTCAACCTCGCTGGCCGGTCAGCCAATTTGTCCACGATCTTTAGCATAGCTCAGACTCACTAGTCATTGTCCTCGTCGTCCATAACGTAGGATGCTATGCTCGGGATATAGACAGATAGATGTGATGTAGGAAGGTGACCAACTGACAGAGCCGACGCGTCACTAAACTTTGCGTGAATTTGGATCGGCGCGTATCGTAGCACTACGAGCACGCATCTTCAACCCTCTTCAACCTCTTCACGCAATCTACATATATAGTAGCCTCGACTGACTCCCAAGGCACTCAATCAGGCACCAGAGAGCATGGCTGTGATTCAATTACCCTCAGTGGCTGACTAGTCCGTAACTTACAGCTGATGCGAATTCACTGAAGTTCAGGCACTCAAGTTCAGAACACATGACCTCAGGGGTCGAGCTCCCCTGGGGAGTAGATCACCTGCCTCATCCCCCGTCACCTGGCGTATGTTATGTCTGCGTCTGCCAGAAGACACTGAGTCCATTTCGGACCTTCAACACCATCTCAACCTCAACTGTTGCAATTCCAATGTCCTCAGTGCCGAACAAAGCTACCCAGGGAGATGAGAGCTTGCAGCTCAAGTCGGATGACGGTGTGGTGTTTGAGGTAAAGAGATATCACTTGATGTCAGCGAGGTATGTCAAGTTTAACTCCTCCTATACGCATCCATGGGCAAAGTCTTCTACTTTCCATGCAAACTCAAGCTGATGAGTTAGCGTCGTCTTCCGTGACATGCTCGCACTCCCCGCAACTCAGGCGGATACCCCGATCCCCTGCGCTCCTATCGAAATTGACGCTCACTCCAAAATCGTCGGTTTATTCATCAGTCTGGTGGAACAAGGTCCGCTTCCACCTTCGCACGCCATATCTCGCCTATTCCCTTCAGGACACGATCTTTTTGGCGGAGTCGGAGCCGTCCAGATCCTCGCCATTCTGCTAGAGGTGTTAGACCGATTCGATTGCTCAACTCCCATCCGCGAGAGAGTGCTCAATCACTTCGAGCCTCTCTTCCACTACGACCCTTGGACCGTGTTCTGTCTAGCGGCAAGACAGGCGGACACGTCCACGGCGAAAAGGGCCATACAATCAATGTCTCGGATCCGCCCGTCCGAAAGACAATCGGTCGACTTCAGGTTCATGTCGTTGGCAGATGCAAAGCGGGTCCCTTTGGACTGGTTGCTGGCCTACTGTCGAGCGGGAATTGCAGTGTCGTCCTACTACGCGGTGAGCATCGCGATATTACCCGCGAGTTGTAGCGCAGCTTAGCTTACGGATATGTACAGGTCGTCGATCCGACGAAGCAGGACTACTGGAACAAAGTTGCCGACTGCCTCGATGTCCCGACTGAGTGATGTATGTGTCAGATTCTAGTCCATCTGGGATTCGCTCACTAACGTGTATCGAGTCACGGTCGAACATTGTGGATCTGAATGTGAGCTTTGGTGTGTACGATCTTTCTGCATGAGGTTCGCTACGCGGGACGTATATATGGGCCGATGATATAACTGAAATTTGAGGTGCAAGGCGTCGGATTGACGCTTTATGTGCAGGTGTCTCATATAATCTTCAGGTCCTCCCTAGCTTCAGCTCACCGCCCCACAAAATGTCTTTACACTATGTAGACCACTGGTCCGGCGGCCCTTGCTGCCCAACGCGTACCCCTTGCCGACTAAGATCTCCTCGCCACTCCACGTTTCCGCAACATCAGGCTCTGATCGACCGCCATCCCCACTCCTTAAAAGCCTGATCGTCTCCAAATACACTCCCCTCTCCACATCATGCGCCTCTTTATACCCCTTCAATTCCTCCGTCGCCCTCTCCTCCCTCTTCTCCGCCTTCAACATCTTCCGCCCTGCCGCCACTCTCCCCCTAATAACCTTCCTGACCTTCTTCTTGAGGTCCCGCTTCTTCTGAACCAACTTTTGAGACCTCCTAAGCAAGCGTCGAGCCCTCTGACGATCCTTCCGAGATGAACGCCGCTCATCTTTGACGCGCCTGGCGAGCCGACGTAATATGTTTCGTTTGATCACAGCCTTCCGCCGGGCCCTGTCAAGTCGTAAATCTCGCCGATGGAGGTCTGCGAGAGCGGTGGTGGTACGTGTGAGGAGAACGCGGATGAGAGAAGGGATACTCGGGATTGGCTGATCGCTGATGTCGGAAGGAGGGGATGGGGGATCCGAAGAGGGTCCGTCAATAGCTCGCCGTATGTTCCGAAACAAGACAGGCAAGCTAGGCTCGTCTGACGTAACGTGGGCTGGCGACCCAATCCGATGGTCGGGCGACACGCTCCGACTTGCATCGTTTTCGGTAGGGAAGGCGTCGTACCCGAGTTCGGGGGTTACGTATCTTGCCGCCGACGGGATTTCTGCGCTTTCTGCGCTGACTTCCAGCGGCGAGTTCGAATGAAAGAAACCTTCAGGGTATGGCGAGCTGATCCGATGCCCCGCTGGAGGGCTCCTGATCGGATCGGCTTCAGAATTTGATATCTGACTCAGCGATGTAGCTGGGGATTGAAAACGGGACCTTGAGTTCCGGCCTGTCTGACCTGAAGCGGAGACGACAGTTTCGGAATGCCTTTCGTCCTCCACAGACTCAAGCTCGGGCCCCTCAAGTTCATCCGCTTCCTGGTCCGAATCCAACTTATCATTCTCTTCCGTCTCGTCCCTTGATGGGCGCACGTAATTGAGAGGCGGCGAAGAAGAGGCAACACGCGCCTCGGGCTCTGTGGAGTCTGAGCTCTGGTCGGTGGGGGAGGATGAGGAGATCACGATTGGATGCATGGGACGACCTGATTCGTCTGACCCGCTATCGGACGACATGACGGTTTTCCGATCATGTCAGCTGGAAGGAACTTCAACTGGAATCAAATAGTTGCAGTGTACGTACGCGTTTGGTAGCTCCTCCGCCGCCTGATAGGTTTCTGGACAGTCGCATACTGAAAGGAAGGTGGAGTGATTAGATCTTGGACGAGGACTCGAGGGAGAGCAGGGAGGTAATGTGAGAAGAGGGGGCGGATGGTCGATTGCAGGTGGGACGACTCCAAGCGGCGAAAGAAGTGGCCGATCTCGAGGCCCAAGCTCAATTGACGGAGTTTCGATGTCTGTGCGGTAGAAGACACAAAATTGGTGTGAAGCTCCCGGGCGTTCAACCGAGGTGGCCGGATGGTGTATGCCACTCGGCTTCCTGAAAGTCGCCCTTCTTCGGTAGGACACTTCTATACCGCACCTCCCCGCTCACTGATCCTCACCCTAATCTTCCTGTTCTTCTCCCTCCCATACACCCACACACCCATCTTCGCCCCCACTGACCATCACCCCAGCCCTCCACCTCACATCAAATACCGCCCCTTCCCCTCCATGCCCCTCTAACACCTTCAGCGGTCGGACCGTCGCCCCTCCCGAAAGCGCAACGTGAGACGGTTGGAGAGCCGGCTTGGGATAATACGCCGGGGACGCCCGAGGCGCCACCCCCAAATAAGGACTACTGGGATCGGCCTTATTCGGCTGGACGATCGACGAAGGAACCGTCGGGCCGGCAATGGCTCCTTCTCTCTCCCAGATGTAGACGCCGCCATCTTCTGATCCGCCAATGACAAGATTGGAGTCCTGTGCGAATGAACAGCGAATTAGGTTTTTGGCCGTATTTTGGTGGCCTGTATAGCGGTACAGATTCTTTTGCTGTAATGTAAGCGATTAGGCATACGATACCAAAGAAAGAGTGCACTTACCATTCGGAGATCCCATAATCTGTTGGAGTTGTCTTTACACCCCGCCAACAGATACCGCCCCGCATCGTCAAACTCCACACTAGACACTTCGCCCAGACAGGCCGGCATGGTCGTTACGCATACCCCGCCCACTGCGTCCCAGAGACGCACGTGTCGGTCTTTCGAGCCCGACGCGACCATATTGCCTGTTGAGTCTACTGCTACCGATAGGCAAGAATGAGCGTGGCCTGAGAATGTCCGAATGAGCTGGCCTGTCGATGTGGAGAATAGACGTAAAATCCGGTCGTAATTTGCAGTAACGACTTGGTCCTATCCCATCAGCGTCATCGACTGAGAGTAAAGATCTAGCTGTACTAACCTCATGCCTCGATCTCCATCTCACACCGTATACATCCCCGCCCTCACCTTTCAACACCCCTTCTTCTTCTCCCTCCGCTGACCAAAGCCTGACAGTCCCATCTCCAGACGCACTCGCTATAGTCCCAGAGGCACTACAGTCTAGATCCCAGATCCGGGACGTATGCCCGCGGAGCGTATGTCGAATGACCCCATCTTGCGTCGAGAAGATCTGAATCGTCGCATCGCTAGAACCGCTCACTGCGAGGTTACCGTCGGAGGTGAGGAAAGATACGCATTTGATATTGGATTTATGAAGCGGGAGGAGGTGTGCCAGGCGAGTGGGTATGCTCAGGGGATGATAGTCTCGTAGCAATCTACCAGATCAGTCAATCGTTCAGAAGGCGTAAGGGGGACTTACGATGCGACTCGCCATGGTCCCCTACCCCTTCTTGAGCACTGTTGGACCTGCCACGCCCCCGCCTGCCTCAACAACTCCACAAGCCGCCCCTCTCCCACTCTACCCTTCAGAACCATAGACCCAGAAGCAGCATTGGCACCGCCAGTACTGGGCCGGAGATGCTCAGCCTCGACAAGATCTCGCCACATCCCAACCAACTTCTCTCGCTCAGGCTCGACCCCTGCCCAATCTCTGAAGCTGGGCACATCGTGCACCGTCCCCGCTGAGGTGAGGTACGATAACGAGTAGAAATCGTAGGGATAAGGCTGATAGTGCTCGAGAGGTTTTAGTCGCTTTTGAAGGAGGTTGAAGGCCTTTTGAGATTCCCCTACGGACAGTCAGCTGTGACCTTGGCTTTGGACGGATAGACTTACGATTCTCGATATGTTCTAGAAATTGTTGTCGGTAGACCATGTACATGAATGCCTTTTGCGTCTGAGGCTTGAGTAGTCCAGGCCGAGCTAAGAGAGCCTCGATAGATCCGAAATCCCCATCTGTCACATCAGCCCAAGGTCCGTATGGAGAGGCAGGGTCCGTGCTCACCTATGATGGCTTTCTCGACCAGAGAAATTTCCTCCCTCTCCTCTCGTCTTGGACAGCGCAGTATCTCATCGTCAATCACTCGCGCTATATGGCCATATGACCGCGAGTCGAGGTACTGCGAAACGAGTAGAGCGATTTCTTGATCTAGCTTAGATTCGTCCAAAGTAATATTAGCCAATGCGACGTTGAGCTGCTGCCGCTTCTCCAGCTGACGGGGTGATAGATGTCCGTTGGTCTGTGATTGGGTAGAGCTTCCTGCTGCTGCGTCCATCCTAATTGAGAGTTGTTGGTGGTGGTGGTGGTGGAATGTGATGCCGAAAGTCAAAAGTCCAGTCAACCATCTCGACATCCCCTGATCCCAACCTCTCACAACTATACATCATGTAACATCCATCTCGCCATACCCAAACACTACAATGCCGACCCCACTAACCCCTTCTTCATCTCAGGAGATTATTGCGATCTCTCCACCGCCAAATCAGTCCCTGAAGAAACGGAAACGATCCCCTTCCGACCCGTCGGCATCGACCACCCTTCCAAAGGCTCTAGGATGGAAGCCGTCAGTGGACATGAAGGACAAGGTCTACGCTGCGCAAAGCGCGTACGATAAGAAGTCTGATACGCAAGGCGGGAAGCGGAAAGCGCGCGCTGCGGAGATTGAAAGGGAGAGGGAGGAGTTGAAAGGGTTGAGCAGGGAGAAGGTTACTGCTAGGATGGTGCGTCTCCACCTTGGGCTAATCCGGGTTAGGATTGAGCGCTGATGGTGGTCAGTTGAGTACGAGAGGGAAAGAGGTCAACCCAATCACGAATTCTGACCTTTATTCACGTACCGATCACTTCGTTTCGGCCGCGACGGGCCATCAGCAGTCTAATCGTGGTGGAGGAAGTGCGGGAGCTGGGACGTATTGGGAAGTCCGGACTGCCAAGATGGAAGATCAGGCTAGGGAGAAGGTACGTATCTTTACGCTCTGATAAGTCTGGCAACTGATATAGGTGCAGAAATCAGATCTGTTAAAAGGTCTGGTGTTCTACATCAACGGCTCGACAGGTCCCCGGGTCTCGAATCTCCAGCTACAACATCTAATCACGGCTAATGGCGGTCGGTTTGTGTAAGTATCCCCTTACACCAAGGCCCTCAAGCAATGTCATGACAGGCGCTGACTCTCTAGGCCCATGCAAAGCGCGTCATGTACCCACATTATCGCTTCTGGCGGACTATCAGGCAGTAAAACCCAAAAGTGGATAGACGGACAAGCTGGACGGGGTTCAGCAAAGCGCATCAAGGTTGTGAAAGTGGACTGTAAGTCAGGTGGCTAATCACATGGGGCACAAGCTGAGGAATCAGGGCTATTGGACAGTGTGGAACAGGGAATCAGACTGAGTGAGGCGGGTTATGGTGTGATTGTTGATCCTGTAAGTGATTTCTGAACCTTGCACTTCAATGTTCGAGGATGGAGTTGACCAGACCTCAGTCTCAACATAATCTATTCTCCGCATTCGGGGTTAAGCCAAAGAAGGAATTAGCATCCACAGGCGGGTCATCATCAAGTAGGGACTAGGATCTAGTCGGACGTACCTGTAATTTGTATCTGGCTCATCTACAATCTTGTATCATCATGAACATCGTCGCGTATCAGACCAGCAGAACGTATCCGAACCGGCGTCCACACCGTCACACAGATCCCACTACTGCGGCTCGACCCGCCGTACTCCTCAGTAACTCTTATTCAACATGTCCGAAAAGTATAGAAGATAAGCTCCAATGTATTCTCGAGTATCGGGTGTAGTGAGAGCATCGCTCGCAACCTGCCGCTTACTCGTGTGAGATCGCTATACATAATACAAGCTTATCCTAGCCTAGCCATACTCAGTCGGAGTCATCATCATCATCATCATCCCGCCTCCGTCCTTTAGACTGCATCTGCACCCTCTTGGCCTTCTCCGCCCTGATCCTTTCTTTCCGCTGCTTCTGCGCCCTTGCATCATCCTCATCACTATCATTATCCGACCGCCTCGTCGACTTCTTTTGCTTCTTATTCCTCGACGCGTCGAAGCCGTCCAGACTGTCCGCGTCGTCCTCGTCTTCTGGCGCTGGTTCGCCCTCCGCATCGAGGTCGTCCTCTTCATTCCCAATCATGGTCATTCGGGCGCCACCTGCGTAGCCGTGATCTAGCGTGTTGGGGTTTCGTTGAGGTCTAAGACAGTCAGCTTTGTCAGAGATTGGGACAGATGGCGTACCGTTCTTTAGGTGGTTGTTGCATTCTGGCTTCCTCGCATGCGTCCACCCAGCTATGCCGTCAGCCAATCATTTATGATTCTATGACTAAGAACGTACTCGGCATACACGTCGACGGCGGCTGAAAGACCTAAGTATTGTGAGCTTTGCCCTTGTCGTCATCAGGGCTCTATTAGCTTACTGCTGATTGGTGTCTGAAAGCTTTGACCACAGTCCTTACACTTGAGTTTGCCGAACATATGTTCTTTCTTGTCTCTGCCGATATCAGAATAGTCTTAGACGCAGGATGATGTATTCACAGTTGAACACTACATGATTTGTCGTGTTGGCCTATAAGTACAGTTAGACCCAATTCCACGGCATGCAGAACCCCACGTCACTCAAACTTACAGAAGAGACATTTGAAGGTAGTAGCTGGAGAGTGTCAGCCTGATCTGTGTGTGTTTGACAAGCAGCACAAGGCCAAGGGGCGAGGCGGCGAAGCATTTGGGTATGGGAAATCGGGTCGGAATGACCGAGTCTGCGCGTCTTCGGTGATGTTTCGAGTGACTTACAAAGGGTATCTTTCTTGCCTTTCGGCGCGGGCTTGGACGAAGACTTTCTCTTGCCCATGATGCTTGGGGTAGATGGATTATATGAAGGGTAAGAGATGGATAGATTTGGCTGCAGTCTCGCAAGGGCCCGCCGGCCGGGATGGCTTGGAGATGTGGAGATTGACGATATCTCCGTGTACACTCCTCATCGATCGCGACACGCGGCGCCCATTACAGGTTGGTCTATACAACATTCCTCTATACTACATCTTTGTTATAACAGCCAGTACCCCTATTAGACATACAGGAATAGAAGCCAGGCAACATGGATGAAATAGGTATCGATTCGAAAATAGAGGTAAGTTTGCGGGCGTGGACGCGTGTAAGCCAAACCCGAAGCTTACCCCAACTCAGGAGCCCACCCTCCAATCCCAGGCTATTGAGAAGCAGGCCCTGCTCAACTCTCTGCCTGTCGGCGATGAGGAGCTGTATAGCACTTGGAAGAGGCTCGAGGCGCATAAAGAGTTCTTGCACCTGCAAGAGGTGAGTCAAAGACCGATCGCATACCCATGATTCATTCTGTCTGGTCGCGCCTCGACATCGGCCTCGACTGATCTGATTCTCGCATGCTGACGGACCAGGAATACATCAGAGACGAGACGTTGAACCTCCGCCGCGAGCTTCTTCGCGCCCAAGAGGAAGTCAAGCGGATCCAGTCTGTTCCCCTTGTCATTGGCCAATTCCTCGAAGCGGTCGATGAGAAGCGAGGTATCGTAGGAAGCACGACAGGTGGGTCCGAGCTCAGTTCACTCGTAATAGGGCGCCCAGCTGACTTGAAGGTTCTAACTATGTGGTCCGAATTCTGTCAACTCTCGACCGCGAGCTTCTTAAGCCATCGTCATCCGTCGCTCTACACCGACACTCGAACGCCCTGGTCGATATTCTTCCGCCAGAGGCTGACTCGTCTATCTCCATGTTGGGCGCGGATGAGCGGCCGGACGTCAAGTATTCGGATGTGGGTGGGTTGGACGCCCAGAAGCAGGAGATTAGAGAGGCTGTGGAACTACCATTGCAACAGGTCAGTTATCCGGCGCGAATGGAGTTGTCGATCATCCGGACGAGAGCTGATTGATACAGATGGACCTGTACCGCAAAATCGGTATCGACCCTCCTCGTGGTGTGCTTCTATACGGACCTCCAGGTGAGCTACAGAACACATCGGCAAGGTGATCAAAGCTGATTCTTAGGTACCGGCAAGACTATGATTGTGAAAGCCGTCGCGAACGCCACTTCAGCTTCATTCATCAGGGTCGTCGGATCAGAGTTTGTGCAGAAGTATCTCGGAGAAGTAGGTCACCTAACACAATCCAGTACTTCGTGAGAATGCACAAGCTGACCCATCAGGGTCCCCGAATGGTCCGAGATGTCTTCCGTCTCGCCCGTGAGAACTCGCCATGTATTATCTTCATTGATGAAGTCGACGCCATTGCGACGAAACGATTCGACGCGCAGACTGGTTCAGACCGAGAGGTTCAGCGTATTCTTTTGGAATTGTTAAATCAGATGGATGGGTTCGACCAGCAGACTACAGTCAAGGTATGTTCAGCTCCAGGCAACTTTAGCTTGGTTTCACGACGGTAAGAGCGCCCAGAGCTGACATCCGTAGGTCATCATGGCTACCAATCGACAAGACACGCTCGATCCCGCTTTGCTGCGTCCGGGTCGTCTAGACCGAAAGATTGAATTCCCCTTGCCGTCAAGACGGGAAAGGCGATTAATCTTCCAGACTGTTACGGGCAAGATGAACTTGGGGCCTGATGTGGACTTGGAGGACTGTAAGCTCAACATCTCCTCTGTTCGAAGGCATAAGCTTATCCCCGCAGATATCTCTCGACCGGATAGGTTAAGTTCCGCGGAGATTGCGTCAATCTGTCAAGGTGCTGGTCTGCAAGGTAAGCTGAAGTGCTCCGGCCGATGTCAAGGTGTGCATGAGCTGATTATCCAGCTGTCCGAAAGAACCGATACGTTATCCTACCCATAGACTTTGAGGAATCATGGAAGGTATGTTTGAGGAATGTGCCACACTCGGCGATGTCTCGGCGTTATTTCTATAACCCCGCCGCGCGTCTCGATTTTATAAATTCGGGCGAATTTCGAGTGACGATGCTGATGTTGTACAGAGCGTTGTTAAGCGCGGAGACGACACACATGCCTTCTGTGAGTTAAGTGCCGCACTAGAAGGTGCGATCATAAGCTGACTATATCAGACCGGTAGACAGTTTCCGTATGGTCAGTTACCCGAGCGTCGCGAATTCGTAAAGCGGTCCAAGCTGACGACTTCAGATCCTAACATGCAATCTATCCTTCCAGACCTAAGTCATCCCCAGACTCTACTTACCCACCCTTCCCCTCCCTATCCCACTTCCAGACCGCCTCGTCGGCCTTTTGCTCCGTCCTCATCTCGGCGTGCGCTCATGCCGATCTTTGCGCAGAAGAAACTCAGCGTTATTTTGTTGTCCCTCTGCGATGTTGGCTTCGGCCAACTTGATGAGACGGAGGGGTACTTCACAGGCGCAGGACAGACTTATTTGGACAGCTGATGCAGATCAATAGGCATTCGGTCGGTTTGCGCTCGGATGCTCGGACGGAGCGGGCGAGGATGTCGGCGGGATGCGGACGTTTGCCTATTGCTTTGTTTTATCTCCCTTTTTCTTTCTTTACCCTCATCATCCCCTTTTCCCCCTTCTTCACTTTCCCCATCCTCTCCTTCAAAATCCTCCCCCAACCCCAACCCCCACACGGTGCTTAACACTCTGCGAGCGAAGCCAAACCCAGTTCGACTTGCTATTTTTGGTTACACCTAGAACAACCTTGGCTTGCCTTTCTCCTCTCGGGGAGGGAGGTCGGTCATACCCCATACTCACCGGATCAGTTTTATTCTCCGTGCTGTTACCGGTCCATAAGAGCGGATAAATCTTGTATCTTTTAGATATTTTCTTTTCATGCATTCTTCAAACTCCTGTTTCTTTCTCGCTTGTCTGTACATTACGGTCAAGTAGTAGTGAGGAGAGGTCGATGTACACTACGTCTTCCCGGCCAGGTGAGGCAAGCTTCGCCACCCGCGTCCTGGGCGAAAAAGTGAACCTCCACCTCTTGGCTCCCGCCGATGAACGTGTGCGATTGACTGGAATTCCATCTCCATCTTGACCATCTTGACCATATAATTGAGCTCAGCTTCGATCTTGTTTGCCTGCACACATAATCCACTCGATTTACACGCTCATACACCACGCGAATAATACCAAGAAAACCGGACCCGACGCACATCCCTTCATCGCCGTCGACTCAACTCGGATATCCGCTCATCTTTAATCATCCCCATCTTCAGTCCGCCTGAACAACGAATCTCCATCATCAACTACTCATCGGTCTTAGTTTCTGCCTAGTCACACTCTCTGACCAGAAC
Organism: Dioszegia crocea; assembly: GCA_001600615.1. Classification (NCBI taxonomy): domain Eukaryota; kingdom Fungi; phylum Basidiomycota; class Tremellomycetes; order Tremellales; family Bulleribasidiaceae; genus Dioszegia; species Dioszegia crocea. The sequence continues at coordinate 50,077 of BCKK01000011.1, forward strand.
CCAGAAGTGAAAACCCGAGGCCACCTTCCTCGGACTTTCACCCCCTTACCCGCCTAAAGAGCCGCCCCCGCCCGGCGACTCTCACAGGCGGTCTACACGCCCATGCCAAACCTCCACGCGCATTATTATCATGGGAATCTTAAGGCGTTCAGGCAGGAGCTGGACGGGACGGGTGGGGCGGCCAAGCAGGACAAGAGTGTACATACCGGTGGCGGAGGAGGAGCAGGGAGTGCAAGTTTGGGCAAGAGCTGGACGTTGAGTGGTCATGGGCAGAATCAGGTCGTTAAGGCTGATCCGAATGAGAGGGATAATCTGGGCAGAACGTGAGTGTCTGTGGACGATCACCGGGTCATGGTCCAGTACTGATTTTTTAGGGTTCTGCACGTAGCTGCAACTTCCTCAACTCAACAATCCTGGTCATTCTTTCTCGTCCTCTTGCGGAACCCCCACATCTCCGTCAATCTACAAGACACCGAATCGGGCTATACAGCTCTACACCGAGCGCTCTTTGCTGGGAATATCCGCGCGGCGAGGGAATTGTTGTTGAGGAATGATATAGATCCGGCTATTAGGGATATGGAAGGGATGACTGCGTTTGAGCTGTACAACGGGACGGTGGACGGTGTGAGCCATTCGACATTTACAGTTCTTAGGTATCGGATGATGGACTAATGTATCAGACAAACCCCGCTAGTGATGTCGATGGGACCGATCTTTTCGTTTGGGGTGTGAACCGTGAGTTACCCACTCTCTGCCTAATAATCAGGCCACTATTGACAACGCAGGAAACTTCGCACTCGGAACAGGAGACAGCTCAGATAAAGCTTTCCCCGACCGCGTCAACCTCCTTACTCAACGCCAGGCATCAGATCAGCCCGATCCTGCCCAGCGATTCCATCACGTCGGAGTGAGAGACGTCGTCATGGCCAAATTACACACCGGAGTAGTGACGACTGAGCCTCGGGGTAATCTAAGCCTCTGCGGATTTGGGTCTAACGGAAGGTAAGCTTATTGTCAACTTCTCATAGACCAAGCTGACTTGACACAGACTGGGCCGAACGGTCCATTCTCAACTCTCCCTCCTACCCCTCTCTGACCTCCAAAGCACAATCACCCAGATTGCTCAGGGCCAGGATCATACCCTCGCCTTAACGTCCGGTGGATATATCCTCTCATGGGGCCATAATCGATTCTCGCAATTGGGTTATGTCATTGATCTGCCTGATCGGCCCGCTGGGCTCAGTCTGGGTAAAGACGATCCGGATCTCCAGGTGTCGCCGAGGCGGATTGTGGGACCGTTGAAGAAAGAGTGGGTGAAGGGTGTCGCGGCGGGTCGTTTGAGCAGTGCGGCGTGGACAGAGGATACTGTGTGGACATGGGGTACGAATACGGGACAACTGGGTGAGTTGTTTTCAATGGAGCTCAGTGTGCTCAGGCTGATTTGGCAGGATACGAAAAGGCCGCCAATCCGGTACAGGGTTTGCCTCGTAAAGTTACCCAACTATCTCAAGCCGTTGTCGATATCTCCCTATCGGTACGTGCTTCCTTCGCAGGTACTATACTCGTAGCTGATGAATTCAGGATTACGCCATGGTCTGTCTTCTCGACAACCTTGATGTGCTATGTTTCCACCATGACACGACGTTCAAAATTAGCTTCTCTACACCCCGCATCTTGTCCGATGCGTTCCCCTTCCGCCCACCTCAATCTACGCTCAAGCCGTCCATTAAAAAAGTCACTTGTTGCGGAAGCACCTTTGCGGCCTTGTCATCCATCGGAGATGTCTTTACGTTCAGCCTGCCAAACCCCATGGAGGATAGCTCGAAAGAAGGGAGGGACAGGCATGTGACTGTCAAGCCGCAATTGATTTGGGCTCTCCGAAAGCGGTTCACAGCCGTCAAGGTCAGTTGTGCGACCATCCGAGACAGGAGTCCAGCTGACAGTGCAGGACGTAGCGCTTGGATCAGACGGAACGGTCATCATCTGCACTCACGCAGGCCATGTCTTTGTCCGGCAACGCACCAAAGCTGGATCCGGCTCCCTGAAATTCAAACACATCCCTTATCTCCAACGCATCATCAAAGTCGCGACCAACGAATCTGGCGCGTTCGCTGCCATTCGGGTGGACGCTAAACCCCGCCCTATAGCCTTGACTGGCAAAACGCTCGAAGAGGATCTGTTCCTCCTCCAACCCCATTTCCAGCGATTCCAGCACCAAATGACCGCAGCGGATTTCGAAGCGCATGGGAAACCCAAAGTGGCGCTGGACGAGGAAGAGGAGGATGAAGAGTCAAATTCCGTCGTCAAGGATATTGCAATATCTTTCAAGCTTTGCACAATCCTGCGACGATGGAGATCTAGCGATACCGATTCGTTATTCTCATGGAGTGAGCCATTGTTGGGGAGCGATGTCTTCCTGGTTGTCAATGGGATGGCTATACCCGCTCATCGATCAATCCTCTGTCTTCGTTCCCCAATCTTCGACCGTCTGTTCGCTGGGGGCGTTATCGACCGGTTCTCAATTGGGAAAACCAACAAATCTGCCATTGTCGTCGATGTTTGCCACCCACTCGTCGTACTGCTTCTCATGCAGTACATCTACTCGGATGACGTTGCGGCGATATGGGACACTCGGGTCTTACGGGCTATCCAAGAGAAGTATGCCGATCTCAAATTACCCCACGCGCAAATAAAGGCGGATCTACGGGCACTTGCCGATATCCTTGCTCTCGCCCCGTTGGCCTCTGTGCTTGATTCGGCGGGGAAATCACCCATCGCTCATCGGACACTACCAGCCGATGTTCAGGCTTTCTTCAATAAGACTTGCGCCGCCTCGCAGGCTTCGGCTTCGGGGGGTTCAGTGACGGATACAGACATCACGCTTCTCTTGGCTGAGGAAAAAGAGGTGCATTGCTCTTCTATAATCCTACGATCGAGATGTCCCTTCTTTGAGGCCATGTTTGCCGATAATGAATGGACGGCATCGAGGCATGAGGGCAAAGAGGGAAGGGTGGTGGTGAGGATGACTCATCTCAAGTGGAGGCCTATGAAGCTTGTGTTTAGGTTCTTGCACGAAGGGACAGAGGATGATTTGTTTGATTACCTGCGTGAGTCAGATTCTATCCAGGGTGAGGATCAAAGCTGAGGTCGTAGATCAAGAGACGATGGATGAGTTCCTAGATTTCGTCTTTGAAGTCTTGGCAGCGGCAGTAAGTTTTGTTCTTATCTTTTGATGTCACAACCAGATACGATCTAAGCTCACCCGCATCCAGACGGAACTCCTGCTTGACCGCCTCGTCCTCGTCTGCTCCCGCGTAATCATCCGCCACTGCACAGTCTACAACGCCGCCTCCCTCGCCTCCGAAGCCAACTTCTACCAAGCCACCACGCTCAAAAACAGCATATTCGACTACATCCTCTCTTCCATGGAAACAATGCTCGAATCGGGCTTGTTGGACGATATGGACGAAGAAACACTAGCGGATCTTTCGAAATCCGTCGAATCTGCTCAAAGCAAGAAATTGCCTATATCGCGTAATGGCGTTCTCGTCCTCCAAGCAATGGAGAAGCAGAAGGAATGGTTGGCGTTGCAGGATATACCTCAACCAAGGGTCCGGGCAGCGTGGAAATGGCGAAATACACCACTGCACGCAAAGAGTCCGGGTCTCTCTCCTGTTGATCCCTTTTACCCATCTTCGGGCGGGAAGGAGAAACGGAGGGCGGCTTCAACGCCTATTGGGAGTCCGGAGATTGCGCCTATTCCGGGCTCTTCAACGGTGGATGATATTTTCACAATGGACGAAGAAAGGGCGTGGTCACCTGCTACTCGTGCGTCAGGGCTCGGTGGACGGGGAACGCCAACGCCCAAATCAGCAATGGGAAGACCTATCACTCCGCTAGACCTCTCGGCTGGACCGTCGAAGTCCAGTGCCTCCGGTGGCGGGCCAGTATGGCGGTCTTCGGCTGTCGATGCACAACGGGTAGATTTGCGCAGCGTCATGGCGGAAGCAGCCACCAAGACGCCTTCACGACCTCCGGGCTCCGCTGCTCCGCCAAAGACCAGTGCACTCTCGGCATCCGGGTCAGGACTATTCGGCGCGGGTCAGCGAATCGGTATAGGCGCATCATCACCATCTTTGCCCTCATCATCGTCAAAACCTGCTACTCTCTCCAAATCCCCACCCTCCTCAGTCGGATGGCGAGCTGTGGACACTGCCAAAACTTCCCTATCGGCTGTTCAAGCCCAACAGGGCTTCCCACCATCCTCTTCCGCCCGACCGTCCATATCCCAGGCATCGCCCATACCCAATCGAACCCCTGTGGCCTCTGCGTCCTCATCGAAAGGAACGAGAATCACCGGTCAAGTTCCCTCAGCAGGTATCACACCTCGTAAGTCCTCCGGACCAGCATGGACAGCTAGTACACCCACTACGTCCTTCGCCCCTTCTCCACGCTCGACTCCAACTCCAACCCTCTCCGCATCGTCCCCTTCTGCATCGACATCTCTGTCATTCTCACTCCTTGCTATCCAACAGGAAGAGCAGGATTATGCCGATCGGAGTCAGAAAAAGCCCGTCAAGAGTATGATGCAAATCCAGAAGGAGGAGAGGGAGAGGCAGGAAGCGCAAGTCCAGGAAGAAGAATTTATGCGGTGGTGGGTTGATGAAGAGGCTAGAATGGCTAGAGAGAATGGGGAAGGGGCCGCTGGAGCGGGAAGCGGTGCCGGTGCGGCAAGGGGAAAAGCTGGGAGAGGGAGAGGAGGGGCTGGGGGGGTCAAGAGGGTTCCTCCGAACAGAGGTAGAGGTGGTAAGAGCGGGACTGGGCCAGGTGGAGGTGGCAGAGATGTCACTCCGAGGAACGTAGGACATGGTCCTGCAGCACTTCCGGCTAATGGCGGTGAGGACCGGAGTAGAAGGGAGAGCGGAGCTGGGAGGGAATCGATGCCAAAGGATGCTGCGCCGATCTCGGTCAGTCCTCTGAGTCCTCCTTCGGTGACTAAACCCGCTATGGGAGGGCTAGGGGGTTTGCACGCTACGGCTACCCCATTCATCCCGCCCGCTTTCGTCCCACGGGCCCAGATGGGGCAGAACGACGGCGCTGGAAGAGGGAGAGGAGGCATCTCAAATAGTGTCAGAGGCAGAACACCATCTTAGGGTAAATCATATACATGTAGCACATTGTTGACCGGCTATACAGATCTCAATCATCAAGAAATGTCCATTCTTAACTAACCTCAGACGCTAGATGAATCCCCCTCTCCCCTTCTTTTCCAACTCGCTGTATTTCTTCTTGGCCCCATCAAGTTCCCGTCCTAACCTCGCCCCACTCTCCTTCAGTGCCTGGTGCATGAACTCCGCCTCATCCATACGCCTCTGCATTTCCTCCGCTTTGACCTTGTAGTCCTCTTGAACGATCTCGAACGCCCCCGTCAGGCGTGATATCTCGCCCTCTAGGCCCTTGGTATGGGATTCCAAAGCTGCGCACCGGGATTGAGACGCCGAGAGATGGGATTGGAGGGTGAGGATGTTCTGAGCGGAGATTTGTGCTTGGGAATGGATAGCAGCTAGGCTCGAGGCTGCTTTGGTCTGGAAGTCAGTAACACGTCCCCTTGAAAGACAATGTAGCTGCATGACTCACCCTGTCCTCGTCGGCTCTCGCTTCTCTGCGCTTCATACCCAGCCTCAAATCTTCTCTCTCTTTCTCCGCTCGGACCCTCTCTTCCCGCTCCCGCCTGACCGACACTTCCAGCCTCAAATTCTCTGCTCGCAGAATTGTCAACTCCCTATCCATACTTTGCGCCCGCCCGACCATATCCTCTTGTCGTACCGCATACGTCGCCTGATCCGCCTGTGTGCCCTGGAGAGAGCGTATTACCTGGGATAAGGTGTTGATGGCTGATTCGAGCCGCGCTGGATCTGGAGGAGGGTGTGCAGAGAGCGGAGTGACTGGACGTGAATGCTCTGAGGTGGAAGATGAGGAGTAGGCAGATGAAGTTCCCGTCAGGGCTGGAGTAGGCAGGTTCTGAGGGGAGCGAAGGGGTATAGCGCCAATAGGCGGATGAGGGAAATCCGCGAAGAGACGATCAAATTCGGTGAAGATGTCAGGGGATGAAGGGGATCGGGGTGGCTGAGTATGGGCTCGTGATCGTCGAGGAGATGTTTGAGCCTGAGCACGGGCTGACGACGAGGGTTGAGTGATGGGCGTTCCGGGCCTATCCTCGCCAAAGTCACCGAATTGAGGAGGGTGGCATAACCAGGATGAAGCTGATTTAGGGGGTGAGGCGGGCAGGGGGATGGAGGCTGGCTCTTCCGACTTCGGCGGAGTAGGCGGGATAGGCCTGGAGTCTAGTCTTGGTGGAAGAGAGTATTTAGACTTGGGAGATCGGTAGGAAACGGGAGGAGCAGTACTGATACCTGGATGACCAGAAGGTGAGGTTGGACGATGTTGTTTTCGTTCGGGAGAGAGGTGAGGAGGTAGGGCTTCTCGAGCGCGCTTCTTGTCTCGTTTCTCTGGACTTCCAAAGTCTGATATCATCTATGGTAGTCAGCAAAAATGGCAGAGACTGGAACGTACGTCGAAGCTTTCGTCAAGGGAGAACTTTGCGCCTAGCTTGGTACGAGATAGCATTCGGCCGATAACGTTCTTCTCTGCTATCTTCTATACACAATAAGGATCCATAACCAGAGGGCATGAGAAGAGAATTACTCACCCTTAGCGGGCTGCGGCTCTTCGTGTCGCCAAAATCGAGGGAGCTCTTTGATGGGTCAGTGTCCATTGAAAGGGGAGGATGTCGGATGAGCTCGCTTGTGCGGACTGCAAGGTGATGGGTCTGATTGATGTACTGAATTGAGCAGTGCTAGAGAGAGATGGGAAGTTACAAAGATGGCACTTCTTTGCAAGAGTAGAACATCACTCAACCTTTCACCCACACTGAGCACTCCCCCACTTTCCCCCACCTTATGAGTCGTGTGTCCCGAATCCGCCAAACAGCCGAATGCCTCGCTGACCCGCACAGTCCGGATCCCAGACGGACGGTGCGACTTGCTGCGAACGCGCGGGGACGACACGATGGAGGTGGCAGGAGCGTGGAGGCATGAACAATCAGGCGTCAGGGACGTTTTTGGGGCACAGACGAGATTTGTGGATATACAGCGATTTTCTTTCCAATTTCGGCTCTCTCAGTGTGACGAAGAGAGGCTTTATGTAGCGAGATGGAAGGCGGCATTTGACCTTGCAACTCAAGTGGCTACAGTACATACAGATAGATCAACGAGACTCAGCAGGTGGGCGTGACCGTGTGACCATAGTTGGGTGTTGTGACAGTTGTGTGACACACTCTGTGACTCAGTTCACGCCTGAGCCGAGTGTGACATTGGCCAGTCAGGCGCACTCTGTTGCACATACAGCACTCCGCACTCCGCATCAGATTCCACATCAGTCATCGTAAGGTACACCCTGTTCATAGGCTCTAGACTCTCCTCGGTTAGCGACCAGGCGCCATCCACGTCGCAGATCAGAGTGCCGCTCCTCCCGCAACAGCGTTCCGTCTGACGACCTACACCCGCCCCCTGTCTCTTCACTCGTAATGGATCAAAGGCACAAGCGAGAGACTACGGAAGATGGGAGGATGGGGACAGACGATGAGAATGAAAGGAAGCGCAAGAAGAAATCCAAGAAGGCAGTGGGGAAGGCGTGTGTTTACTGCAGGCGGAGGTGAGTCGGCCTTCGCTCCGGTATAAAGTCGAGCTGATGCGGGAGTCATATGGTATGTGAGGGTGGACGGCCTTGCGAGAGATGGTAGGTCTAGTCGAATATCCAGAATGTCTATACTCTGGTTGCTGACAATCCAGTATCAAGCGCAACATCTCTCATCTCTGCCGCGATTTTACCCCTCCCCGCCAGACCGATCCGTCATTACCTCCAAACCCTTCTCAATCTGCCCACGCAGCTGAGCCCTCTTCATCCTCCTCGCAACAACCCCAGCCTGACTTCTATCTCGATTCCAATCCCTCAGCGAATCAGCCCGCCCCCTCATCACAATATCCCGAACTCACACTATCTGCCGCTGAGCCCAGCTCCAGATTCGACCCAAAACCAGTAGAGCCGGGAAGCAGCGCCATGTCGGCGAATGCTACTGGGTCTGGATCTGGCACTGGACAGATTCCACTGTATTCCGATGCCAACTTCCCGCCTGCGTGGCCGTTGTTGACTGATGAGAATGGGCAGGGGAATTATGGGGACAATAAGGCAGATGGGGAATGGGGAGCGGAGGATGATACTGAGCTTGGTGCCTTGAGGTTTGTTGACTGAATAGCATTCTATTCTCGGTGCGCAACACTGACAGTCCAGTAAATTCCTAGGAGATCTTGGTGTCCCAAATCTCCCCGGCGGCTTCCTCGATGTTCTCTCCTACTTCTCCAATAAGGGGACTAACAACCTCGCTGGCGTCCCTCTATCTGGATACGACAATCCCACCGATCACTCTGATGCAATATCCATGCTAGGACCAATGGATGAGGGCGATCAACCCGACTTCATGCCGCGGCCATCTGTGGATAGGAGGAATGGAAGCTCGTCCGGTCTGCCGCTGGGCCACAGTCCGACGACGCTGGCGGATTATGCTGCTCAGGCTGAAAGTGAGAGAGCGGCTGCGACAGGTTCGAGAATGTTGCAACATTCCGAGCCGATGCAGCGGACGAATAGCAATGGGAGAGGAAGTGGGGTGAAGGGGAAGGGCAAAGATGTGCAGCCTGGCCAACCTCTCCTTGGCAATTTATCCCGAATGTCAGTCTCAATTCTTGTCAATCCGTCGAGATTGGAACTGATATAATAGAGAACGCTACTTCCTTGCAGCAGCCGATCAGCCTTCCGGTCCTCGATCCTCCCGCCTGGCCCAAGTCATCAAGGCGAAATACGACGCAGGTCTTTTGAAGCCATACGACTATGTCAAGGGCTACGAGCGCATGAAGGGTTGGATGGACTCTGGACGAGCCAATCCTCGAGCTGAGTCAGTGCCGGCTAGCGCACCTGGATCACCTGGCAAGGCAGTCCCAGGGGCCAGGGGCGGAATGCGACCGTTGACAGCTGTTCATCCGGCTTCGCACACCATCACCCCTCAATCACATTTGGCCACTGCGGGCAGTTCGAAGGGTATCAGCGCGGATAGTAGGCGGAGGATATGGGCGGCGATGAATGGGTTCAGACCCAAATTTCGACAGATCGCACGGACGCTTGATGAGGTTGATTTGGTTTTCATTGAGGAGGCGATGGAGAGGTGGATGTTGCAGTATGATCGGGCGTTTGCTTGTGAGTCTGAACGTAGGATTTGCTTCAGGATGATAGCTGATTGACAGCGATACATACGCCATCTTGTATCTGGCGAAGAACTGGCGAAATCCAAAAGGCAAATCAGGAGTTTGCGAATCTGACGGGAATCCCAGCGAGCATGTTCAGGAATGGACAGCTGTGCGTTTATGAGTTGATGGATGAGGATAGCGCGGTACGGTATTGGGAAGGGTATGCGAAGATCGCTTTTGACGCCGGTAAGTCTTCCCTATCTCGCTAGAAGAGAGTGAATACTGACTTAAAAGGTCAAAGATCACTGTACACATCCTGCACCCTGAAGATCCCAACTTCTCTCACACGCTTACCGCCCCGCCAACCATTCTCAACTCCACCTCTCTTCGGTCTATCCAAAGCGGCCGCTCCGGGCCCTAGCGGATTATCGTCTGGGCCCACTGCGTCCATACCGAATCTGTCTCTACCGCAATCTCTCATCAATACCGCCAATGGCGCGGCACACCTCAATAACTCGTCAGATCATCCGGCTGGGGGTGGAGAGGGGACGCCAGTATTGGGCAAGGGGACAGCAGGAGGGGCAGGGGAAGAGTATAGGGAGATCAAGTGTTGTTTCTCCGTTACTATTCGGAGGGATGCGTGGGGTGTTCCGGTGGCTATTATGGGGCAGTGGATTGTGGGTTTCATACTATGTTCTATCATACCGGGATGATTGCTGACAACGTCAGCCTATCTAGAAGCACTTGTGAAGAATTCGAAGAGGGGAAAGGACCTTATTGATGAGGCAGCTCGTGGATGCTGGCAATCAATGTATCTGAGCAGAATATGTGTTGATTCTATTGGGGCTGCAAGGGTGTACTATGTACGACCCACACATATGTAGGACTGATGCTGTACGCATGGAGCATCGCGAGTATATCCATGTCCAGGATACAGAGGCCAGGCACCAGCTGCAGGTGACCTTTGCCACCCACCAACAAGCGACTCGTGACCTTATCCATCTCCGTCTCCGCCGCCAGCCAGGTGCCGCTCGGGTCTCGCTCCATCTTCCATCTCACCCCATCAGCGTTACATCTTACACTTGATCATGGCCTAATCATCAGCGATACATAACAACTTCAGACGAGATACGCATAATGGCGAGGTGAGTGATACCGGCTACTACAGCTCTCCCGGTCTTGGCACCACCCCTTCACCTGGGACTGACAATACATCCAGAGACCCACCCTCCCTCCTTGCTTCTTCGGAACTGCGAGACCTACCCCTCGAGCCCTCTGCCATCCTCGATGCTCGAATCACCATCATCCATCCTCAACTCCGAGATCTTATATTGCCAGTAGAAAGGAGGAGAGTGCTCTATCCTCGCGGGAGCACAGTGGAGGAATTGCGCTGGACCGAGCGCGATGACGAGGGTCAGGATTGCGACCTTTCTGGGAAGAGTGGCAAGGTGTGCTATCCTCACTAGTATGGCCAGTCAGCAGAGCTGACACAGCAGATCAACAGCTCAATAACATCTTTTGTCAAGCTCAACTTCACCCCGAACTGTCTTACCGGAAGGTAAGCGGTTTATCCTTGATCCCAGACCCCAGCCATGCCTCTCCGCTCTCATTGTCAGACCTGCCAGTCCTGACACGTACAGCGGAGGCATGTTAGCTGCCGGTGGGCAACATGGGGAACTGCATATGTCTCACGTCCCGTCCCGCACATCGATTCGGCCGTGGGATCATGGTCCGCTTTCTGTACCTGGCCAAGAAGCTGTACTGCCCTTCCGACTGGACGTCAAGCTCGGCACATCTGCTATCAACAATTCGATCGTTATCTTGCCTGAATGGCCCTTGGGATGGGCTCAAGCGAGTGAGCGGAAACGCGTGGGATACGTCGGGCGGCGGTCGACCGAGTTCGAAGGGATGGAGATGGACGGTGTTGACGGGGGAGAGGGGGATGACGATATTGAGGATAATGGAGGTGATGGAGAAGACGACGAAGCGATGGATCTGGATGAGGAGGAAGAGGAAGATGATGATGAAGATGGTGGAGATGGGTATCCCCAACCCCTCAGTCCGGCCACATACCCTAATACCGTGTCTTTCCGACATGCCCCTCGTATCCCGAACGCTTCAGATACCTTGGCAAGCATCTCAGCCCGGCGCGCAGCTTCCTTCTCTCACCCTCGTCCCAGACCTACTCAAGGCGACTCAACGCGACTTGCCCGACAGAGCTTCTCCATCGTCAGCGACAATCACCCCCAGCGGATCCGTATCGTTTCTTCCAACCCCAACCCCTCTTATCCTGCGCGTCGACCTAGCTATGCCACACAGCCCATTCCCACCCCTTTCATACCCCCCAATCGAGCGAATGTGCGCGCTCGTGCTGATCCCCATGCCCGACAAGGACCCGAGCCACGAGTCCTAGTCAGCAGTAACGACCAGAGTATCCGAATGCTCGTTCTGCGTCAGCTGGAAGCTTCGTCACATCACGATCCCTTACCGGTTCCGCGACCACGGACGGCATCGTTCTACGAGCGCGAATCTGAGGCAGCCCGTTTGGGCGGGTTTGAACCTACTATTCGAACACATTATCGGCCGCCCGCATCCACATCGTCATTGATGTCTACGGACTGGAGGGGTCTGCACCCCGTCCTACCTCCTCCGCCCCAAATGATGGGAAGCCGGTTCGGATGGGATACTCTTGGTGTCAACCAAGGCTTGTTGGAGGCACACAGGGCCGAGCAGATGGCTGCACAGCGAGAATTACGGACGAGGCAAATCAATCATTTCGAGGCGGCTGTAGGCTTGGGGCCTGCACATGGGAATGCGCCAGTTCGGCCGGTTTCAATAGTCACATCTGATCCGGCTGTACGGCTCGGCGCGCAGGCCCCTTGGTCTCAGGTCCGAGCTACGGCAGGGGATGCACGGCAAGGGAAGAGGGTAGTCAGTACTGTTGGCGGCAAGACTCTCAACTTCCCCGTAAATCACTGTAAGTGGTGAACTTGACTGGAGCGGGATAGTCGCTGAGTTTCCCAGCCTCCTTCTCGCCAGATCTAAAGACCATGGTATCGGTGGGCGATTCCACCGATGTCCAGATCTTCGAGGTCATGGAGGGCGGACGCGAGTTCAGGCAAATCGCCACATACTCAGGTGAGCTCTTTGTTTGCTGGTGATGCTACCGAACACAAGCTGACGTATATCAGCTGCAACGGACTCAGCATTCTCCAGCGCCTGGAGCAAAGACGGCCGCAAGTTCGCGGTAGCCAGTCAAGGTTTGTCTCCCATGTATTTCTATCATTCCCCTGGCTGAATGTTTAGACGGACAAGTGACAGTATGGGACCACCGCTCATCCCGACCTCTCGCCTCACTCTTCACATCAGCCTCGGGCACCCCACCAGGTCCGAGCTCAATAACACACGATCCATCATTTTCCGTCGATATAGCTGCCTCTCGTCGATCGCCTTCGCCTGAAGATGGCTGGAGTCGGGATCGGGGCATCATGCTGTTCAACCCAGTGACGGGAGAACCTAGCTCTGGGGCATCGACGAGCGGGCGGGAGGCGGCAAGGGTGATCAAGTTCAGTCCGGAGGGGAGCAGTCGGGATCTCATGGTGTTCTCAGAGGTAAGTCTGCTCTCCGACCAATATACACCCTTGACCGCCTTACTGATTTGCGATAGGAAAATACAAATATACATATCGTCGATGCGAAAAGTTTTAACACCCACGTTATCCTCCCTGTTCCAATTCAGCTGCGCGGCGACTCAGCCCCGATCTCACATCGCTCAGGCGTCGAAAATGGGGAATGTGGTATAGCGGGTATTGCATTTGACCCGACGGGTGAATGGCTGTATTCCGGGACAGAACGGACGATTGTCGAATGGGACATGAGGCGATTTGGAGGTGGTGAAGGCGGGGGGTGGGACATGGCTTGAGGATAAGATAAATTGGCGATGAGAAGGAAGACAAAGTTCGCGGGCCGACCAAGTCTGGGAGTCAGATGGAAATCGAGAAACGGTAATCTTGTACTAGCTCAAGTGATGGTGAATATCTTGTATCTCCGCTCTGGTTGCGCGTTGTCGATGTACTTTGTATACCTCAAATATCGAGTCGGCACATCTGATATCCTCCGTGTCCAATAATGTCCGCATGTCTATAGCTACAAGATGAGATTATGGTACAACTAGATTATGGCCATTTAAGATATACCCCACTCCGAAAGCCCAAGATGTAGACTCTACTACCACTCCAAGGCACCCACCCACGGCCCGTCCTCCCTCTCCTCCGCGCTATTCAGATCCAGCCGATCTAACGCTTTCCGCACATCCACCAAATCCTCCATATCTCTATGCGCCTGTGTCCTAGCGTACGTCAAGGGACAGTCGATTGAGTCGCACATGATTTTATCGTTGAGAGGGGTGCTACTGCACGATGCGCAGATTTTGTGAAATGTCGCCAGTTTCTCTTGTGCAAGATGTTCTCGGGAAAGGATGGTATGGGTTGACGTCGAGGGATTGTCTGTGCACAATTTGCAAATACCTGTCATGTCAGTTGAGCCGCCAACTTCTGTGCGTTGTCATCAACTCACCTGCAGAAGACTCGGCCCCACATACAACACAATGGCTAGACTTGAAATGACTGTCGATCCGCATTTTGCCACCGCCCGGTTTATTCGTTTGGCCGCCTTGGTCATATCTTCCAGCCCGCTTAGTACGAGGCATGGAGTCATACCAATTTTCGACGTCTGCTCCGACGAGATTGAATATCCGGGATAGAGGGGGAATAAGGAGGTTTCGGATGTAGTATTCCGCGTCTATGCCGAGTGATCTGCTTGGTCAGTTGATGTCTGAAGAACTTGCTCCAATCGGTCAACTAACCTGTTCGCGAGCATTTCCTCGGGCATTCGCGCACGATCAATCAATCTACGCCCATCGGCATTCGAGACGATATATGGTACCCTCTCGGCGTACTGAGGCTCATCTCGAGGATCCTTGAGGATACGGCGATATGCCACTGCTGCTCCTGGCGGAGGAACACCTTTGTCCCTGAATGTTGTCAGCTCGATTGCAGACCGTACGCAAGTCTTGTGCTAGCTCACGAATACGACCCCAGTCTGACCTCCTTCGCCACAATGAACTCCTGCGCTGAAACTCTCCCCTGCAAGATCTTGGTCCATTCCTGCCTACAAAAGTCCTTAATTTCTGATAGGTCTTGATTTCGGAATAACATCTTGAGGCAGACCTCTTCGATCTTTTGCTGTGCCGGGAATCCGTCTCGTCGGATCGTCTCGATACCTTTGGCATCGAAGACTGGCTCCGTTTCGTCCGGATGTTCGTATTTAAAGCCGACGTATCGCTTTTTGGCCATAAGAACGGAGCCCATATATACCTGCCGCACATCAGCTTTGCACTGTCAAATCGTAGAATGTATGCTCACCTTTTCAAACTTCAATTTGACCGGCTTGGGATTCATGGCAGTGACGGCGTCCGCAATGTCGTTGCCAATTTTGAACGCCTGGTCCTTGGAGCGACCGGGTAGGGCAACAAAGAGGGAGTCGGTGTCACCATAGACGACTTGAGCAGCCCATTCGGGACGAGAGTGGATGAGTTCTTGAGCCTGATGAAAAGTCAGCTTGAGTCATATATCATCTACAAAATGGCACATACCTTCTCAAGCGTTTCCCGGCCTGTCTGCACGATCGAATCTGCTACTTCGATACATGGCATTCTCCCCGAGTAAGTCGCACTCGTATAGCCGTAGGTAACATTCTGATCGCTCAGCCTTGAAGTGACGCTGCACGGGAACACTCACGGCCATTAACTTGAGACCTAGTTGTCGAGCATTCAATAATTGGTGCAAGGTCTGTTGACCGTCAGCTCCAGCTGCTCATAATCATACTATGACAAAAAGACTCACTTTGTTGCCCTTCGCCCCCTTCATGCCCTGTTTGACCATCACTCGAGTATCGAGGATTTCGCCCAGCATCTTTGCGAGCAGACTTTTCCTCACAGCAGGTTTGACGAAGATCATGCCGTTCGGCGTGACTTGATTCGTCAGCTGAAATTTTTGTCGCTTAAGAGCACACGAGGCTGACAACTCACCAGTGAGATAATCCTTCAACAGCTCCAGCAGCCCGTCCGCGACCTTCAACTCGGTGAATCCAAATTTATCTGTGCCTTTGAACTTCTCCACTCTCCCCAAACAAGTCGAATAACAGATGTTATAGGCGATCATGATCGATGGGTAAAGACTTTGAAAGTCGAGGACAAGAATTGGGTGGGTGTAGTATTTGCTTTCCGGCTCAGCGATGAGGGGTACTGCGAACGGTGCGTTTTGTAGGCCGACCTGCTGTTTGGAAGGGGAGACGAGGACGAAGGATTCGGGCTTGGCGATTCGGAACATGAAGGATTCGACTTTGAATTGTGATCCACGGAACATGACTGAAGCGAAGTCGACTCCAAACACGCGAGCGAATTCGCTGTTCAACGTCAGCTGGATATTTTGATGCTCGCGGAAAAAGCAGCTCACGCGTTCTTCGTGATAATCTCAGCGGCATCGATGAGCTCGCAGTACATCACTACTCGCTGGAAGAAGTACTTCAGGACCCGCGTCGTATGTTCTGGCGTCTTGCTCTTCCACAAAGCTGTAAGGCTCGCAGCGGAATACCGGGGCACGCTATTACATCAGCTTCGCGCCTCACTCGTTGAGGACCGAGAAGCTCACCGTTGATGTAGCAAATGGAATGACACATTCTCAAACGAGTACGAAGTCAAGTTCACCTCAGCTCGACATATCCGCCAGACATTCAAAACATGCCGCCCTGAAACTTTGAACGTGGACGTGTGGGTGGCGGAGTAGAAGTCCTTCTTGGGACCAGTATGTCCTCCGACGACCCTCGACAGCTCCTCTGTCAGATCCATACCTGTTTCGTCAGCTTTGCGCCTCGGTCCAGACATTGGAACTAACTGTATGCCTCCTGAGCTCTAGCTGTCACATAGCCCCAAGAAGCATTATGCAGCTCCCAGCCCGCCAGCACATCCGGATCCCAACCCTTCACCAAGTCAATCAACCAATTGACCAACTCCAGCTCCGAATCGACGACAGTACACGGAATGTCTTCAAGTCTCGCCCGGCCATCTCGCGTTTGCGATCCGTCGACAATAGCGTATCCGGCATAATAGCCTGAATGAGAGGTGGTGTTGGGTAAAGTTTCGTCCTCATTCTGATAGCAAAAGAAGATACCGGTAATCTCATCCTTCTCAGGATCTGGAAGAAGCTGATGTCGTGATTTTGCGAAGACTTCGATACAAAGCACAGACATGTTTTGAGCTTCTCGTTCGGCGTCTTTACTTTTCTTCTTCTGGGAGAATTTGAAACCGAAGCGGTTCTTCTGGGTAGGACCAGTGAGCTGGGAGTTTCCGATAGCGTGTAATTGCTCTGACTTGATCAGCTGCGGAAGCCACATAAGCGAATGCATGACTGACCTTTCTTGAACAGCTCAACATCCTCGTCATGACACCATTCGACCACTTTGGCCGATTTTGGCGGTGGCACTGCGTACTCCCACCCGCGCGGGATCCTCACTTCCGCCGTCCGCTTGGTCTTCAACCACTTCTTTGACTTTGGCGTGATGTTCGAGGAAATCTCGAATTCAGGCAATTCCTCAACCCTATTACCCTTCAGTGAGAACATCCGTCCTGCAAACATCTTCGCCCGAGGTGGGATGTCGACCGGGTTGGAGTAATATGGTTCTTGGTAGATCACAGTAGGAAGGCCGCTAGATTCCATGGTAGCAGCTACCTCTCGTGCGGTAGGAGGGACTAGGTGGAACTGCCAAGCGTCTTTGGCAAAGTGTGATGATGGGGTCGTCGAGTCCGACGCAACAGTCGGAGCGCTATGGGCGGAAGAAGCGCTCCGTTGACTGTGCTGCGAGTTGTGGAATCGTTGGGATAGGCTCAAGTGAGGAGTGAAGGGGTTATCTGGCTCATCGATCGGACCCGCCATCCGTACCCTCTTCTTCGGCCGCTCAGAGATGTCCGGCAAGGCGTCTCTGAGCGGTTCATCGCTGAGAGGTCGTTCGGCGCTTGTCGTCGGTGGCACAGACGGTCCACCTTCTTCCGGCTCATTGAGCTGAGTAGGACTGGACATGGGTGGCACCGGTCGTTTTCTTATAGGTTCTGGTACTGGTTCAGGCTCAGTCTTGGCCGAGTCCGACGTCTCGTTCGAAGGCACAAGCTGGCCAGGTACGAAGAGATCGGCCAGAACATCCTCGGTGGGCTCAGCGTCAATCTCCTCAAATTCCGATTTCACCGCGGCCGGCTCTACCTTGGGCACAACAGGCCGAGGCGTGGCTTTGCTTGGGCTCTCATCAAGCGCATCGTCTTCTGGCGATGGTGACCAAGGTCCGGCGGATCGCTTAGACGGAGGGAGGACAACCGTGTTGATAGGTGGCCAGGCTGCTCGTTTGAAAGGAGTATTCAGTGGGGATGGACCCCGGTTTTTGGCAAAGAGATTTCGAACCATAGAAGTGGGTGTAGCTTTGTCGCTGACAGGTGTAAGGGGACCAGTGGGCGTACGCGGTCTCTTTGGAGTGGCGGTTCGGTCGTCATAAGGGTTTGCAGGCGGTGTTAGGGATACCGAAGATCGATCCAAGATGGTGCTGATTTGCATTCAGCTCGAGTAAACCTCATCAGGTCGGGCAAACTCACCTAAGATCTCCCCACCCGGCCAATTCTCTCATCCGCCTATCTCGTTGATCTCGTCTCGCCTCGAGAGATCCACCCGAGACGTCACTACCCCGCGTGGTAGGCGTGACTGACATCCCTTCAGTTCCCTGCCTCCGTCTGGGCGTAGATGGCGTACTGCCCAAACCGCCAGTCACCGTCTTCCGAAATAGAGCATCGAGCTCTTCGTCGCCGTACTCGTTGTCACTATCATTGCCGGCCGGAGGAGCTTGTGTGGCCCGAAAATCCCTCCCTGCGTCTGCCCGCTGTTGAACATCCTCAGCATGCCTTCGCACCTCCGCTTGCTCTTCTTCATCCTCATCTGGCTGATTTCCTGTGTCACCAGCAATGTACTTGGAATCCACTTCCACCTTCATGTCGATATTCGGAGCTTGGGTCATGGCGAAGAGATGGAACGGATTGTCTTCCTCTTCCAAGTCCTCGTCATCCGAGGAAAAGAGGTCGACTTCGTCCAAAGCCATGAGTTGATCTTCGGGCATGTCGTCGGCAGGTGGGGTTGGCAGGGCATCGGGTTCCATCTTGACATTCTGCGAAGGTCGAAAGGGTTTCACAGGAGATGAGGCGCGAGGAGGCCGAGCGGGAGACGATGCTGCAGGGTGCGGAAGGGGAGAAGATTGGGCGGCGGCTGACGAGGGTTGTCCTTTCCTCGACCGTTTTGATTTCTGCGTAGATTTGGCCGTCCTGTTGAGTTTCGGCCAATGGGCAGATACAGCCTCGAAAGTCGTCATGACCCACTAGACCCTATCAGCGATGTGTTTGAGCGCTTATCTGACCTGACCCACCTTGTCGTACTTGGTCTTCTCACCATCTTTCCCAGACCTGATCTCCCCAGAGAACCGCTCGAATGTCAATTTCCCCTTCCTCCTTCTTTCTAGGCCCATCCGTTCCTCCAACATCGCCCAAAGCTCTTCCGAGATTTTCCAATCACCACCCGTATTCTCCGGCACCTCTTTTCCAGGCACTTTATACCCCAACTCTTCCATTGACCTCCCGCCCATTCCTTGTCCAGGCATCATTGCCGACTCGGACAAAGACAGACCCTTGTCTGCTCGTCGTCGGCGCTCATCTTCCCACAATTCAGCCACGGCCGGGACAAGCTTTTCGTTTGGGTCCAGCGGCTGCTTCAGGAGCTCGACAAAGTCCTGGTGGAGACCTCTTGGTCTCAGTCTGTTTCGGTTGAGAATTTGATTGGGAAGGATATCAATTTCGAGGGGCGTGTATGTATCCTTTGGGGGAGAGATTGCGTTGTAGTAGCGCATATCGGTAGGGGTGGTGATGGAGTTGAAGATCTTGGGTGGGCCTTTGATGGGAGAGTCGTACGGGTCACCCTCTGATCGTCAGCCAAAGCCTTTGAGCTAGACTTACCAGGTAGAGGCTCCCTGAATGTCCCACCGCTCAAATCCAGCCATCCACACCCGTACAGATCGAAATCACACATGAATTGCAGAACATGATTCACGTGTGCTTCATGCGGCTGCCACTCCCTGCCCAGTACCGCCGGCTTTCTCAATTGCTCCATGGCCACATACATCCGCTGGGGGTTGACAAGGCTGACTTTGAGAAAGTAGTTGTATCCCACATGATAGCCGTAAAACGGTGTGCCCTTGACTAGCATGACCGAGACTACATGCAGATGCTTCGGATCCGTCCCTCCGCCATATTTGTTTGAAGCGGAAGTAGGGTTTTGGCGCATTGCCAGGCAAATGGCGTGGTTTAGCGAGACTGCAAATCGCTGGCAGAGCCGTACAACACGCTCGGGACGTAGAGGGTCGGTTGAGTCCATAGGGTATGGGACGTAGAAGTAGGGGTAGCAGAGATGGATGTTGGCGCAGATCTTTTGGAGGGAAGGCGTTGTCCCGAATATGCGGATGACGGGCATATGGTGCGGCAGCGCACCGAGAGGTATGGCTGTTGAGAATTGGGGAGGGACATAATATTGTGATAGGGTCGGTAGGGGCACTGACATTGTCGATGTGATGTGGGTGATCCGGAGGCGGAGAAGCGGTTTCTCCTCGACCTCGGGACCATGATCGGCCGACATTTGTGCTATGGTGGATTGTTTCTGAGGATCGACATCTCGAAGCCTGTCAGCCGTGTCTGCAATCTGACTGGCCAGACCCAGTGTGATGTACAAAGGTGACAGGATCGTCAACAAACGCTTCATGATGGTGGAGGTGAGGGGTTGCAACGTGTCGGAGCCTGTGTCCCATAGAGGTCAAGATCCAAGAAGCTGCAAGTAGCTATAAAGCGTCCTGGTCGTAGACAGCATAGCAGAGCAGCATCATGTCTGGGAAAGGAGAATTCGTAGACACCACCAAAGAACAATCAAAGACTGATGCATTACTGGCTGACAAACTCATACCTTTGCCTCAAGGGTGTAGTGAACATCGCTCACATCCCTCAGCTTCTGCGTTGCCTGTTCGGCTGTAAGGTCTCGCTAATTTCATCAGCGATGTAGTCGTGGATCAATTCCAGTTGAATACTGACCTGGGCCTCTCCCATCATTTCAAACCCGACCAAGAACTTGCGCACACTTGCACTTCTGAGCAAAGGTGGGTAGAAGTGAAAGTGGACCTGGGCCCGAGATAGCTCAGGCTGAGAGGGGGGTGTTGGAGCCTGGTGCAAACCCATCGAGTACGGGAAGGGACACCTTAAGAGTCAGCTACAGAGCCTTGGATCAGAAAGTGCAGGAAGCTCACTTGAAGAGATTGTCATATCGCACGAGCACCTTCTTCAAGATCCGGGCTAGACCAGCCTGCTCGTCGGCCGTCAATTGCAAGATGGATGGAATGTGTCGCTTGTAAGGCAGGACTGATGTGTCAGCTCCTGGTAAGTCTAAGTCGTCGGGTACGGTAGTAGGAGGCTTACGGAGGATTTCATATGGCCAGATAGCCCAAAATGGCACTACGGCCACCCAGCCACTCTCGTCAAGCTCTACCACGCGCTCTTGTCGGGCTACCTCTTCCGCAGCGTATGACAGCAGTAGACACGGCTTGCCATCTGGGTATGTAGGGTGACTTCCGGTCGACGGCGTGGAATCAGCATGAGCAGTGAGATTGTGAAGCTCTATATCGGGTTCTTCAGGAACACTGGATTGTAAGCTCTGTCCTTCGGAGCATCTGAGGTTATTGTAGCTTACTAAGACAATGTCCAGACTTGACCATGCGGATGAGGAGCAGAAGCGCCCATCATTGCTCCCCGATTCTACGCCATCAGACATCATCTTCGCATAGTCTGCCTCTCACAATGGCAAGAGCTTCAGGACTCACCTCAAAGATCTGTACGTACCCCGCCTCGCCATCCTTAGCCTTCCCCTCCCTCGTCTCCTCCAAGAACCGCCCTTCAGCCTCATAAACCCCCTTCCAACCCTCCACGACCGCCTCGATCTCCTTGGGCTGCATCATAGCCAGCGTGACATCGTGTCTCGGGTGAAAGCAGATCACTTTACATCGTCCACGTACGGGTTCGGAAGCGAACATCTCGGATATGCCCGGGGCGGTCGAGTCACCTTTAGGGTCGGCTGGGAGGAAGGGAAGAGGGGCAGGTAGCAAAGCCGGGAAATCATTATCGAATACCTGATGATCAGGGACTGTCCTTCGCGAGTCTGGTTGGACACTGGAGGAATTGTAAGACTGACGAATGTACTCTCATATTCTGGGTTGCTCTGGCCTCCCATTCGAGCATTACCGGGGCAAAGGTAACATTTGGGATCATGCTTCGGCAGGACTGTGACGACTGGCTCTTCCGTTTGGCCCTGGTTCGTATCAGCCCTATCGTCTCATCGGACTGCTGCAACTCACCATCCAGGGCCGCTTGGTCCGGTGAGGGGAGATCAGCACATGTTTACCCGTCAGCGGGTTGACTACGATCCGTCAGCTCATCTTCACAGGGCCAAGTATCATGCATCATGGACTCCCGCCCGAACCAAGAGAGGTACACTCAGCGCACAGAAACTTACAGCGCCTGTGGGGGTGCTCGGTCGGCTCGAAAGGGACATCTGCTTGCGACATCTTGTCGAGATATATCGCTGAATTTTGCGGGCAAAGTGTCGGATAAGAGTCCAGAAAATTCGAGTTCGGTCGTCTGGCGACGTCTCTTATATCACTCCAGGTCTGATTGGTGTATTTGTCCTAGAGGTTTGTGGTCGTGGTCTAAACGTTCCTCATGAACGGGAATTTGGTTGCTCGGCCCGCCATCGGAGGCCGGATGTAGGCCGGATGTACCTGCAAACGGGAATTTTGGGCTGATGAACGGGAATTTGAATGCCTGGTCGTGCAATTGGAGAATCACGCCAGACTAGACCCACGCTGTACCATATAGACAGCAAGAAGACAGGCTGAGGGATTACCAATACGATACATCTCATCTACTGACCGCGCTAGGACCAGAGACTATAACTCGCCCTCGATATGGGCCCACCTCCCCTATCGCACAAAACGCCTGACGCCACAGCACAAGGAAGAAAGGAAGATCTGATCTTAGAAATACAATGAATCTCTAGGTGAGGACATGGGCCGGACAAGAGTCTAGTTGAATTATTGCCCGATGGAAAGGGAAGGATGGGGGAGTGGGACTAGTGTGTATGTGTCGCCGGCGTACAACCTTTGAAGCGCCATTATATGTGTACATTAGTCACAGGGTATTGGGTGAGGGAAGATGCGGCGGGGATGGAGGATTTGGTGATGTGCGACCTAGACTGAGATGTGTGAGAGAGAGCGAGTTGGTGGGCGATGTGGTTGAAGCGTCGGTCAAGAGACAGGCGATTGATGTGAAGGGGGGTTGTGTGATATGTACTATTGTGGACGCCGTAGAGAGAATTGGGAGGTGTGTGGGAGATTTCGGGTATGGGGGTAATATTGTCGCCGGAGGTAGGTCAAATGACCGATATGGGGAATGGACGACGAGAACCGTGACCGAAATGACCGTTATGGAATGTTGACGACGACAAAGGCAAGGCGATTGAGGGGAATTTGGAAAAGTGGCATTCGGCGTGGGAAAGGAGGTCGGGTATCAGGGGGGTTGAGTAAAAGCAAGAGAGGCTGGAGAGAAAAGAAGAGTCGGGTGGTGATCATAGGACAATGTTTACTTGCCCCATGAGAACCACCCGGCCTTCTTCTTCTCCGGCGCAGGATTGTACTCCTTCTGCATCTCGCCAAGGAGCACCTCGAATGCCTTGCCTGGTAGTGTCAGCTGTGTCCATTCTAGCACGGGCCGTATCCGACTCACCGACATTCTTATTGTCCTTGGCGCTGGACTCCACAAACGCCGCTCCCAACTTCTTCGCCAGCGCGGTACCTTCCACCGTCGACACGGCCCGGCTAAGAAGTCAGCTATTTCCCCTCAGACATCAATTGGTGGACGTCAAAACTCACTTCTTCTCGCCCAGATCTGTCTTCTGCCCAACGACGACGCACGGCACCTTCTCCAACCCCGCAAAGTCCAGAATCTTATCATGGACCACTTGGATCATGTCGAAACTCTGACGCGACGTGATGGAGTACACGAGCACATAGCCATGTACGCCGACAGCGTACTTTGAGGGGAAGAGAGTGTACTCGTCCTATACCGTCAGCCATATTTCCCACTGACCCACTGCAAAGCTAAGAGACTCACTTGCCCGGCCGAATCAATGATCTCGCAGTCGTAGTCCACACCGTCAAATCGTACAAGCTTGTGGCTCGTCGACTCAATGGTCGGGAAATACGACTCTTGGTACGTCGGCGGTGCGATGTACTGCTGCGTCAAGGAGGTCTTACCTATATCGTCAGCCACGCTCTGTTTAGTCTGCTGATTGGACTCACCGACACTTGGCGCACCCATAATCACGACCTTGCGCTTCATCATGGCCGACATTGAGGGCGGGAGGAAAAGAAAGGTTGGGGATGGAGGAGGGGTGAGGAGGATTTCCTCGGAAGCAGGGCTTGGGCGACGGCACGGGTGGGACCGGACGAGGCTCGGTCGAGGGATCGGGGGGCTCGGGCGCGAGGGTCGGGGCTGCTGGTATTGGCCCGGGTACAAGGTAGCGAAGTAGTCGCTACCCTGGGTGGTTGGGAAGGTTGGGCTGGTGGGGCTCGGGACGTCCGGTGTGGCCTGGCGGGGAGAAGTGGTCAGGCGGAGTCGAGGGAAGGATGATGGAGGGGATCGACGGCGTCCGGAATCATTCGAGCGGACGCGGGAGAGGGGGTTCGCGGGGGTGGGCGAGAGGTGTTGGCGGTGGGGATGGAGGTAGTGCGAGTACGGCGATGGTGATGAGGATCGCGAGGAAGAGTAGGGAGGTGCGTATGGAGAAGGGAAAAGATTTGCGTCAACATATATCTCTTGCGAGGGTAGGGAACGTGTCGATGACGACGGGATTGAAACGGACGGAGAAGGGGTAGAGGGTTTGTTTACACAGTGATGGAAGGGGGTGGGGCGGGCCAATA
The DNA here is from genome assembly GCA_001600615.1 of Dioszegia crocea. Lineage (NCBI taxonomy): Eukaryota > Fungi > Basidiomycota > Tremellomycetes > Tremellales > Bulleribasidiaceae > Dioszegia > Dioszegia crocea. The sequence continues at coordinate 74,526 of BCKK01000011.1, forward strand.
CGTCCATGCGCGCAGCGCCCAAAGATAAGGGCGGTGGCGCGTGGGTAGATAAGAGGGGGCCGCCCAAAGATGCGAAACACAACAAACACACAACAAGGGGGTGGGAGTGGGGGCGGGGGGCGAGAAGGTGGTCTGAGCGTGATGGAATTCCCGAGATCCGAAATTGGGTATTGATGCCGAAGGCAGGGTGGGTAGGACAAAGGGTAAAGTATATCAGGCGGGTGGCGAGGTATGATTAAACCCCCATCACGCCGGTCTTATATGTCCATGACCCCCCTTGCAAGGTAGCATCACCCCTCCCTGCCGATGATCCCCGGCTACACGCGCTCATAGCTTCCCGAAGCATCGGGAATGACGCCGCAGTGGAGAAAGGGGAGGCATGATACGCGTCTGTGCACTGCTGTGTCCGACCCACGAGAAAAAGGGGGAGGCAGGGAAAGAGAACAAAGGGTAAAGGTGAGGTGTGTGTTTAAGGGTTGTGGCAGGGGAATGTGGATGTGAGGCCTCCTTGCGGCCCGGCCAAGGAGGGGCAAAGGACCATCCTTCCGCCAGTCCGACCACCACGGATGAGCCAGGGGTAAGGGATAAAGGAAGGGAAGCATGAGCTTTGCTTCTGAAGCGAATCCCTGGGAACCCTCCTTTGGATCCGGGCCAAGGGGGTGAGGGTAGGGATGGACGGGATGTGTGAAACAAGCGAGGACAACAATACACGACCCGCACTGAAGTACCGCAGAGAGATTGCACTCACGAACTATCAGGCGGCAGAGCCACAAGTTTGAAGGTCAAAGGTCGGGATGCACGAGCTAAAGAAATCGATATACGCCTGCTGCGGTTGGATCGGAGGAGCGGACCGAGGTGTCGAAATTCGAATGGAAGGGAAGAAAGTTTGAATCTGGCTCTTCCAGTCGTTGTTGAGTCAATGTGTAGGATGGGCAAAGAGAAGGCAGTTGGAGGCTGTGGCGAAGGAGCGGGTTCTTCTCACAAAGGTGTCAGCAGATGATCTCAGATCTTGTTCCATCTACAGCCGAGACGGGAACAGCTTCCGATTACACTCCAAACTGTCTCACATGGCGCATGCCGGCAGTACCGCCGTTGTGGCAGATATGCATGAGTTGAGTGGCGCAGACGGAGGGTAATTGACCGCTTTGGGCTGTCATTCAATGCTGTGCGTGCATTCACAAGCTAGGCATAGGGAACCATAACTGAAAGGAATACATCTATCGACTAGTATACAACGTTTTACAACCAATACTGATTCCCCGCCCAGATAGTTGCTACAAGATTGGCTCTCTCATCCGCCAGCGGCTACACCGATGTCGAGGACACTTCGCTCTGGGCCACTGATAACCGCTTCGCATCTGACACTTCCCTTCGATGTCTGAGCAGATCCGCAAGTTGAGGCGAAACGATGAGGAGCGCGCCAAGGAAGAAGGCGACTGCGCAGAATATCCCAGCGTAGGTGAATCTGTTGTCGTGTAGCATGACCAACTCTGTATGTCATCAGCACTCACACTTCGACCGTCCATCTCCAGTAAGGATCAAGTAACTTACGACCACCAATAACAGGTCCGGCAAGCAGAGTCAAACCCGACAAAGTCCAAATCATCCCCACTCGCATGCCCAATTCCTTCACTGGACTGATCGCCGCGCAAGCAGTCGGGACCAGCGTGATCCACGGACCACTGACCAAACCGTACAGGAACAGCCCGACCGCTACTGCCGGCGTAGGGAATGGCCATCCTGTCCAGAAAGCAAGGAGCGTCACGCCGCATGCAACGGCACTGCCAATGAAGATCCGGTAGACGCCAAATCTGTCCGCTAGGAAACCGCATAGGGCTCGACCGGCCATAGAGCCTGCTTGAAGGATGGTGACGGCGTAAGATTGGACAGAGGGGGAGACGCTGTTGGAAGAGGCCAGCAAGGGGGCGTTGAAGTATGGTACGAACCATCTAATTGTGTCAGCAAATGTCTGCCTTGTGTTTTAAGCGGACATACGCCATCATCACCATGACTGATCCCAAGACCAGCATGAGATATCTCGTTTCTTTGAATGGCATCTTGAGTTGTCGGATTGGTGGTGGGGTCCGATTCGGCAATCTCGCCTTGAGGAAGAACCATGAGGGAAGCATGAGAGCTGCGTTCATTCCTGCCAATACCAAGATGGTATTCCGGAAAGCTATCCTGATCAGCTCTGAGCTTCTGTCTTTCGCCGCATTGACTTACTCCACATTTGGAATAGCCTATTCAGCATGATGGGGTAAATCACCCCACCTAGCCCAACACCAGTAGAAACGAATCCCGTCGCTGTTCCCCTTTTCTTCAAGAACCAGTGCCCGACCACAGCAGTAGCTGGGGTATAGAGTATGGACCCCGATATCCCAAAGCAGGCATGGGCAAGCATGAACTGGTAGTATTTTGTCGAGAATGCCAGACCGATCAGTGCGCCAATCGAGAAGAAGTAGCCTAGGATGACGAGCAGGCGACAGCCGTTGGAATCGAAATACCGGCCTGCGAGGAGGGAGCCGGAGAATGTCAGAGTGAGCTGGACGGAGGCTATCCATCTGGTTGGTGATCAGCTCGGCCAATCTCTGTCTTGAAGGATAGAGGTAGCAGCGAAACTTACGATACTTGATATCGACTGTAATCAGACAATTGATTGGCCAGGTACTGAGCTTGAAAGACTCCAAAGCTAGTCACTGGAAATCAGCACATTTCCAGGTCGATCCGGTACCATTTAGGAACTCACCTAGCCCATGGACACAAAACAGAATAAACACCGTCGAAGCCACAACAGCCCAAGCTTCAAATCCACCATCAGGCGGCGGGCCCATATCCCCCATCTGCAATTCCACATCCGGATGATCCGTCAATACCCTCTCGAGCAACACAGGATCGGAAGGGAGGGGCGGTGGGTAATTGTCAAAGCCGTCATTGACCAGCGCGGAGGGGTGAGGCGAACGACCAGAGAGGCGGGAGATCATGGGTGATAGAGTTGGGAAGAGGGGAGAGGGGGACATTGGCGGGGCTAGCGAGATGGGCGGGTGGGGCTGAGGTGGGGGAGTGGGATCCTCCATCGTGGCAGACATGCGGCGTCGCCGAAATCGATCGTGAGAGAGCTTGACTTGACAGAACCGAGGTGTGAGGATGTATGAGTGCTACATTTACCTCAACACCCTCTGTTGAGCTGATACTGATGAGTCGAGCATAGACGGCGCGCCGCCATGTCCACAATCTGTCATTTCAGAGTGGAGTTGGAAACTGGGATGGCTATCGGCCGTAACGTCAAGCCGCATTGGAAAACACAGATTTGGCCCGTGCCTGAATGCGGACCTTAGATAAGCGATTTATCCGGGTGGCAAAAATATGGGTGGCGAGGACTTGGCAGGTGGCGATGGCATGGAGCATTGTAGCAACGGTACTATAGCCTTCACCCACAGACGACGTAGAAGGGAGGGATGAGGAAGTCAAGACGCCAAATAAATCATACCAAGCAGCTTCCATATACAAGTAATCACCAACCCCCTCTTGTCCTTTGCACATTTTGATCCCTCCATCTGTCCGCCCGGTCCTTCTCGACCGCCTCAACCCTATCCCTCTCTTCCCTCTCCTCAGTCCGCTTCCCCTCTCTCGCTTCCTCTCCTAGCTTTCTGAACAGGTCCACAAGGACACTTGGGCTACTCATAAGATTATGACCCTCGCCCACCCGTCGATCAACCGTACTCCCACACACCTCCTCCATCCACGCTATACTCTCTTTACTGATAATCTTATCCTCTTCCCCGATCCAGACATACGTCGGAGCGACGACATCCTCATACCGAAATCCCCAAGGCCGGTGCGGTTTATTCAGGATGATACGGAGGATATCGGATGTTGTGCCGGGTTCGCACTCTGCGTGAGAGGCTTGCGAGAGGGCTGTAGAGAAGGCTGGATCGGAAGGAAAGCGGGATTCGGGCAGGATGGATGTTGACCGAATCGTCTCGGGTTGCGATACGGGCGGGAAGGTTGTAGCTTGCCAAGGGGTCGACATTGAACGGTCACCCGACGTTCCAGCGGATGTACTCCGGGATATGGCGCCTGAAGAGTTCGACTCCTCTCGCCTGTGCACCTGTTCCGCCTTTGACGTATTGTCCAGCACAGGCATTGCCAATCCCAGATCCGTAGCGAATGACCCAAACCCTTCGCCTAGCCCGAAATCAAGCTCACTGGCCGATATAGCCATCCGTGATTGATCAGGCGTTGCCAGCATCTCTGACGAAGGAGTACTGGATGACGTACCCCTAGACTCAGAAGACGATAAGACCTGGGCAGACCGCATCGCCGCCAGATTCTTCAGAGCGGGCGATCTGCCAATGACAGATACCGCGTCCGACTTATCTGGACTAAGGCTGATTCTGCGGGTAGGTTCTGGACGCCGGATTGAAGCAGATGATGAAGCGCCAGGAGGTGGAAGGGATAGGGTTATAGTTGACGCACTGGCTGCAGCGCCGTATATGCTCCGACTGCGAGGTTTGGAGGCATTACTGAAGACTGTGCTAGCTCGTCGTATGAGACTAGTAGATTTTGGTATGTCCTCCAACTCCTCGACTGACAGCTCCGAATCGGTAGAAGTGGATATGGGGAGGGGCGGCGTGACCCGGGCATTGAAACTGATGGGAGCGTATTGTAGTCGTGGGGCTTTGCCGAGGAAGTATGTCTGCAGCCGATGGTCGGCTGCGGTGGCCGTTCGGATCACTCCTCCAGGTACCCATTTGAGCCATTTTGACACTGCGCAATCAGCACTTGATGCCAAGAGGGAGAAGGAGACTTACCATTATCGTGATCCTGACCAACCCACGGTGCGAGCAAATGTACCCTTCCTCTGATCTTCTCCGGAAACCTCCTCGCAACAGCCATAGCATACGGCGTCCCGGCCGAATGCGCAATGATCTGAAACTTTGTAATTTCCAGCTTGGCCACTACTTGCGCAATAACCGCCGACCACTCCACCAGACCCCTGTCCACCTGCTCGACCTGGTCTGTTTTTCCATACCCCCATCGATCGACGCAAATGAGTCGTAGACCGTACACAAGAGCAAGCTGGTCATATGTTGCCAAGAGGTATCGGACGCATCCCACGCCCAGGAAGACAAGAACAGGATACCCATCTGCCTTGCCTACTTCGGAGTATGATACGCGGAGAGGTCGATCGGGATAAGGGCGAGGAAAAATGAAGAATTTGTTGAGTGGTTCGGAACGGAGATGGAGAGCCATCTCGTGCGCTTGGTCAGGCTGGGGAGCGTAGGTAGAGGGAGGGGCGGTGGATGATCGAGTTGTAGCAGGGCGAGTTTTGGGCGCGCCAGGAATAGCAATGTCTGTATCCCAAGAAGAGGAAAGTGTGCTCTGTGACCGATTTGGGATATTTGGCGGAAGGGATGGGTGTGGCTTTTGCGAGCGGGAAGGGGCAGGCGTGGGGTATATTGAACGATGATCTGATAGTGCAGATGTGAATTGGACAGGGGAATGAAGAGGTGATGATGGTTGGGTGGCTGGAGTACCGGGACCAGCCCTAAAATTGGGGATGGATGAAGATCGACTGGGGACTATATGCGCGTTCCCGACCGGGGATGAGGATGTCCGCGGGGGTATCTGGGGCGAGGCGGATTTACTCGCAGTCCGCTGACCATAAGAAGGCCGAGGGGTTACAGGCTTCGAAGTCTCGCCTGTCGATGGACTACTTGGAGATGAAACGGTGCTCGGAGCCAGGCCGAGTTCTTTCCTCGCCCGCGCTGTCGCTGCCACCATGGCTGTCTGGGCCGAACCTGAGTGTTGACGGATGATATCGTCGATAGATAGAATCGGCGCCTGCTTTTCAGAAGGGAGAGTGAGGGATAATCGGGGTGGATTGTGGGCTGATCGGATAGGTGAAGGGGTGCGGGGCGGTATGGGTGATGAAGTCGAACCGTCATTCGCTGGGGATTAGTCGACACTCTTTCGACCCTTAAATCTGGAGACTCACATCGATCCGATACCAGACCTTCCATACTCCCTTCAGTCTCTTCATACCGCTCATCAGCCATCCCCGCCCTCCTCACATCTTCCGCATCTTCCGCCCACTTTCTCGTCCTTTCAAAGCTTCTCTTCTCCTTAAGCGCATGATCACTCTCTGTCGGCAGCATCAATCTCCCCATCTCGACCCCTCTAGCCCTATGTGGTAGCTGGTGGGATCGAGCAGGAGTATGCCGCTGTGAAATGGATGGCGGAAAAATTTCTTCGTCCGATGAGGACGACCGGTCCTTTTGGGCAGATGGGGTCGCGTAAGCCCGCGGCTGGACGATCATTGGTGGGGGCGAGGCGGTACGCGACCGTCTTCCGGAGACAGGTGAGAAGGCGACAGGGAGAGAGGGAAGTGGGTGTGTGGGCGATCTGTTTTGGGTGAAGGCGTGATATATCGAAGGAGGCTGCGGAGAGGACAGAGATGTCATGATGGGCGCAGATAGTTGGGAGGACGGCTGCGTGTGAGGAAAGGATGCGCAAATTTGCTGAGATGGTAAGGGTAGCGCTAGCCAAGCTTGCGGGCCAAAGGGAGGGTGTTTTGACGGGCAAGGCAAGCCTCGTCCCTTCGTTCGTGTTGACGTGTGTCTCGGACACTCGCTTGCCTAGATGTCGCCGAGATCCGGACGCCTTTTCTCGATTGCGACGATAGGTATGCGGAGTACTGTGACGGTGAGTCTAGATATGAGCAAGGCTGTACACTCGTCAGCTCTAGTAAGGTTAGTAGTTGTGGGACGAGCAAGCAAGGGGCAAGGGGGCAGACAGAGTTCAAACCTAATAACACCCCCGCGTGTTTCAGCTTCTGGTACATAGGCCCAAAATTTTGAGAGATCCTCGCTTCACAGGCACAGTCAGTCATATGAGGGCCATCGATGCGCTGAATCTCCACATGCTGTGCAGTGATATGCCCAGGGATGCTGTCGAGGTGGATAGATACAGAGGACAGTATGATCAGCTCGTCGGCCTCTTGAGCGGACAAGGTTTGCGGGCCCGACGGATGTAGCCGACAGAGGAAAATCGGGCACGATGGGCTGACCTCTGGAGGTTTATCCGCTCGTTATGATCCATGCTGACGATATATAAAGGTCCAGGCCCTCCCAAAATTGAGACCCACACCCATGTAGCTACTATCTGATTCGAATATACGACATGGAGAAGACGGCATCAGCAATAGGGTCGTCAATCGATGACCACCCAATGCCCCGTCAAGCCCCCGCGGCACCATCGCGCGAACCCAGCAAGATTGAGCGGATACAGTCTCGCCTATCAGGGACAGCAGCGACGGGTGGGATACGTACGAGGGACTTTGGGTTCCTCCCGATCCCTAAAAATCGCCAATATGATCCGGCGTTGAAGCCAGAGGAGTGCTTTCCGTGGACGTTACGAATGAACTTTGTGTTTGCTGTCTGCTCGGTGAGTCTCGAGGGACTCATACTGGTGAGGTCTTGTGCTGATTGAGCTAGACTGTATCGGTAGCCAATCTGTATTATGCCCAGCCAATGCTGGTAAAGTGAGTGGCTATGGATAGAGCTATCCCTGAGCACCCTGCTGACTAAACAGAGTAGCGGAAGATTTCAATGTAGACTACAACACCGTCGCTCAAGTCTCAACACTCGTTCAGGCGGGGTATGGCTGCGGTATCCTCCTCGTCTCGCCCCTTGGTGATCTTGTCCGGCGGCGGCAGATGTGTATGCTGCTCATGGCTGCGGCTGGCCTATTGAGTATAGGATGCGCACTGGCCACTAGCGTGAGGATGTTAGTGGGGTTTAGCTTCATGGTGGGATTCTGTACGGTGAGTTGATGGTATTCCTTGTGTCTCACGACAGTACTCCAGCTGACATGCAAGGTAACGCCTCAAATCTGTATTCCCTGGACAGCAGATCTGGCACCAAGCAACATTCGCGCCAAATCAATGAGTATCACTCTATCTGGCCTGATTGTCGGTCTGGTTCTCGGTCGTGTATTAGCGGGAATCATCTCCAACTTTTCCAGTTGGAGGAATGTTTACTGGATGGCAGTGGGCATACAGAGTTGTAGGTCGCCTCACATTGGATTAAGTGCTCTTTTGCTGATCTTCGCAGGTGCATTTGGGATAGAATACTTCATGTTCCCCGATACACCAGATAAAGGGCTCAACATATCTTATCCTCAAGTCGTAAGTCCATCTCAGAAACCATAAGTGGCTGTTGCTGATCTGTAGCTCTGGTCCATGGCTACGTACTATGTCAAATACCCAACCTTAGCCCAAGCCGGGATCGTCTTCTTCTTAAACAGCGGTAAGCCCAATCTTCCAAATCTGCAGAGAACCCCGCTGAACTCCCACAGCTGTCTTCGCCGGATAGTAAGCGCAAATCCCATTTCGACCTCAGGCCCAGCTAACGTTTTCAGCTGGACCACCCAAACCTTCCTCCTGACCGACACATACGGCTACAACACCCTCCAAATCGGCCTTTTAGGCCTACTCGGCCTCGTCGGCGCTCTCCTCGCTCCACAATGGGGCAGACTCGTCGATCGCGTCGTGCCCTGGCTGGGTCAGCTTATCGGCATCTGCATCGGCTTCACGGGTATGCTAATTGCTTTCGGTGCGGCAACGCACAGTGTTGCCGCGATTGGGTTTTCGATCTTGCTGTATGATTGCGGAATGCAATTGTGGCAGGTTAGCAGCTCGTATAGGATTGCAGGGATCGATCCGAAGGCACGAGCGAGGTTGAATGGGTGTACTTTACTGTGTATCTTTGCGGGGCAGGTACGTACCGTATTGGTCTGAGTGTGGGATAGAATACTGATAGATCAGACTTCTGGCACAGCAATTTTCACCCATCTCTACACTGCACACGGATGGAGATTGACGGGCGGCGTCATGCTCGCGTTCGTCGGCACGGGTATTCTCGTCTTGCTTGCTCGGGGCCCGCACGAGACGGGGTGGATAGGATGGAGCGGTGGTGCGCAGCTTTTGAAGAGGGAGGCATTGGTCGATCTGAGTCCACAGGCAATCACGGAAGGGAGGAAGGGTCGGGCGGTTATAATAGGAGAGGATGTCGTACTTGCGGAACGAAAAGATCCAGACGTCAGAGGTGATAGACAGGTCTGATTGGAGTCCGGGGCTATAATATGTAGGGTTGTCTCTGGGACGGTCGGTTTCAAGGCCTCTCAGGGCGCAGGATGATCTAGCTGACGAGCGAATACATGTACTGATTCAGAATGATCTAATCGAGATGTGTGCCTCCTGAATGATCTACCGACTCCGAATATAGAACATCACTATATCGGCCGCGCATCCTCTTCCGTCAGCTCCCACGGACGATTCTTGCTCGCAACCTCGGCGCTCGGACCTGCGCCGCTGTTGCTCACCGCCGAGGTAGAGCCGCCGTTGTTCGCCGTCGAAGTCGAGCCGGCGTCACCCGCCGTCATGCCCTCCGTCTCTGTGGCGGCTCTGATACCGTATTTGTTGATCAAATTGTTCCAGTCATGCACGGCGAAGTTGTTCTCCAGCTGAGGGGCGAAGTGGTCACGAATCCTGCTGCGAGATGTCTTGTTGCGGATGAACACGCTGAGCTCCTCGGTCCTCGCTGCGCCATCTGACGGCGATGTGAAGAAGTCGTATAGGCATTTGCCTTTCGACTTCTCCAAGGTGTGCGACGTGTCGCTGGGCCAAGCATCGAAGAAGATCCCGGTGTACTCAAGGGCTTTCCCCATGGTCTCGAGTTCGTAGCAGTTGATTTCAGTGCGGTGAGTGGCGGTGTGGTGCTCGAGGCAGGATCTTGAAGCTGGGAATCGGGATGGGTGGACTTTGTGGACTTGTAGTTGTTTGGACTGAGAAAGGTTGGAGAGGACGTTCAGGACTCTGTGCAGGGTAATGACTGCTCGAGGGGAAGACCCGGGAAGCAAGGAATGTTGTGGTTGTTGGTGGATGAGAGAGGTGTTGGCCTTTGGAAATGTATGTAGTAAGGACGTTGATCAAAGTAGGGGGGGAAATCCAGAACCACGCTCGGAAAGTAGAGGAGGGGGAGAGAAAGCCGCTGGTCCCCAAATGCTGGCGGCCCCTTTGATGTCCCCCTTGTTACAGCTTTGAGCCCCTGACATGGTGAAAGGACGATCGTCCGGCAGTACATGACGCTCACGCACGTGTGTCATGCGTGGCGGACCGGCCAACCAGTGGGATCTTCTAGAATTGAGTCAATCAGTGCTTCACTGCCTGTACCAGGACGTCAAATTCGGATATTAGTTCGGCATCGAACATCAATTAATTGGGATCGAGTCCGGGATGGGACTTTATGGATTCTGGCATGCAGTTCCAGCAGATCTGCGTGACCCGATTCGTATGACTTCAATCGATGATATTTCGACCGCTCTAGAGGGCAAGCCGGCGTTCGGAGCAACTATGACGACTTTGCCGCCGCCATCTTCTTCTGGAGCTTCTCCTACAATCATCAGCTCAACCCCAACATCGTCGGGCCCGAATCTCCCTACGCCTTTCACCCAAGTCAAACAAATCCTCAACTCACATTAACAGCCTTCATATACTCATCCGTCGTGACCCAATCCCCCCTCCCCATACTCTTCCCCTTCATAGCCAACGCCAAATCCTTAGTCATCACCCCATCCTCATCGATACACTCCACACACGCCTCCTCAAGCCACGTAGCGAATTGTCCCAATTCAGGCGTATCGTCAAGTTTCGCACGGAAGGCCAAACCACGCGTCCACGCAAAGATTGACGCGACGGGGTTTGTTGATGTTTCTTGACCCTTTTGATATTGCCTATAATGACGAGTGACGGTTCCGTGTGCTGCCTCAGATTCCATCGTCTTGCCGTCCGGTGTAATTAGTTCAGAAGTCATCATTCCCAATGAACCGAAACCTTGGGCTAGAATGTCGCTCTGAGATGTTAGCTGAGTAGAGTGGGGTGGGGAAAGTGGGGACACACCATCACATCTCCGTCGTAATTCTTGCACGCCCAGACGAATCCTCCGTCGGATTTGATAGCTTGAGCAACCATGTCGTCTGTGCATTGTCAGCTTAGACGGTAGCCAAACGCTTGGGTAAATAACTGACCAATCAAACGGTGCTCGTAGTAAATTCCTAGATCTTCAAATTGCTTCTGGTAGGTCCTGAACATGTCAGCTGCCGACTGACTCACGGTGAGGGTGGGGAACAGCTTACGACTCATAGACCTCCTGGAAGACATCCTTGAACCGCCCATCGTACTTTTTCAAGATAGTGCTGTATCGTTAGCTTTCTGAAGACGAGCCTGTCCAACTGATAAGCTTACTTCTTTGTAGACATGAACAAGGTCATCTTCTTGCTGAGCGCCATCTTGAAACTGGCATGTGCGAAACCGTAAATCGACTCGTCCGTATTGTACATGGCGAGCGCGACTCCCTTCGCCTTGAAGTCATACACGTTCATCTCGGTTGGCTTTCCTCCATCGGCAGGGGTATAAATGAGCTGAAGCTTTCCTGGTCCTGGTGCGATAAAATCTGTAGAGCGGTACTATAACGTCAGCCAAATTTATCCTCGAGTCCAGCTAAAACATACCTGGTCACCGAAAGCGTGACGACCAATGACGATAGGTTTGGTCCATCCTGGGACTGGCTTGGGAATAGATTTGAGGATGATGGGTTCGCGGAAGACAGTTCCGCCTAGGATGTTACGGATCTGAAAGTTAGCAATTCGCCACATAAGGGATGGAGGGGTTCACGTACGGTGCCGTTCGGACTGCGCCACATCTCCTTCAATTTGAACTCCTCAACGCGGGCTTCGTCAGGCGTGATGGTGGCGCACTTGACACCGACAGAGTACTGCTTGATAGCCTCTGCAGAGTCGACGGTGACTTGGTCATTTGTCTGTCCGGTATGAGCTCTTGATAAGGTTCGGCAATTTTGGCGCGTATCCAACTCACAGCATCTCGGTTCTCCATTCCCAAGTCGTAGTATTTGAGCTCGACGTCGACGTAGGGCAGGATAAGCTCTACGTCAGCTAATGGAATCACTTCTCAAGCGAGTCTCATAGCTCACCTCCTCCCTAATCTTCTTCCAGATAATACGGGTCATTTCATCCCCATCAATCTCTACAACAGGGTTCTTGACCTTGATCCGATCACCTGAAGGAGTGGCATAGCTACGAGCAGCCATGGCGAAAGCAATAGGCACAGGTCGGGGGATGGATGTGCGAAGGGATGCTCGAAGCACTGGCGAACAGCGGGAGAAGAGCTAAGGACTGAGTTGGTGGATCTTTTTTGAGGCAACCCTGCCTTCTGCAGCTCCCTGTCGCCCCTATTGATCTGTGTTACTCACCATTTGAAGAGAAGGAAGAGGAGCGAAGAGCAGCACTATGCAGGGGTATATCTAGTATCCAGGGTGGTTGAGTGGTTGGGTGCACTGCGAGTGGGGGTTGCTCTCGGCCGGCCCGGGAGGGCTTTCGGCCGGACAAGTCCGACTCGAACCGGAAGCTGACGTAAGACAACAGATCGCCACCGTAAAGATCGATGTCCACCTCCACTCAATTGATTCATTCATTCATCTCTCACACACAAATCACAACGATGAGAACCTCTCTGATACGTCTCGCAAGCACCAGTGCTTCTCTACCTCTGACCGTTTCGCAAGCCTCGACTCAGCTTGTTCCACCAATACCGTAAGTTCTAGTTTGTCCAACAGGGAATAGGACTGACCCGATGCAGACTCTATCGACGCCTACTCCGGGCTCACCGCTCCCTACCCGATGAGATGCGGTTCATGGGTGATGCCTACATTAAATCAGAGTTCCGACTCACAAGATCGACCGATAACCCCCTTCACATCATCGGCTTCCTCTCACAATGGAAAGCCTACCTCGATCAGCTGGATACGGTCAAGTCGAGAGAAGAGGGCAAGGAAATAGATTGGAGTGGGCGAAAGCTGGATATGGAGGCGTTTGAGAAGATGAGCAATGAGCAGGTCGGGCAGTTGTATGAGTTGATGCACGCCACCAAGGGGTTGTGGAAGAGGTAAGTCTGAGGTTTACCCGTGGCCTACTTTAGGGATCTGGGGTTTATCTGGGAGTCTCTTGCTGAAGCTCATAGTTCGGAACAGCTTGAGGCAGATGCACAAGCGGCAGAATCGACAAATCCGGAAGACACCAAGAGCTCGCAGACATGAGGCGGCGTTTTGGACATGTAGCAATTATGGATTGGACCGCTCTGAGCGACAGGACTCGGCTTTGGAATTGTCCAGCACTACATTTCGCTCAATCGCTGCAGGTCGCAGGTATCTCTTGCTGTAGCCCCCCTTATATCTCCTTCAGCGAGCTCCTGCAGCGACCAGGCTCGACCAGGATCCAGGAGTGTGAGATCGATCCCTCCAACGGAAGCTATAAAGCGTGACAGGAATTACGGTAACTCTTTTGAACCCTGAACTATATTTTGCCACCTGTCAGACGCGTCGATCACCGAGTGATACCGACCCATCCCATGTGCCAAGTCGCGTCGAGGATAGCGTCAAGGACATTAGGAGAATCACATTAGTCCGTCATGCCCATTTGACAGGTATCTACAAGCCCGAAAAATATCACCTATCGCGTTCCTCAACTTCATATCAACAAGGGGGGTTGGAGAGCACAGACCGGGTTCCCTCTCTCGAAGAAAACACACACACTGAAACCCGACGCTGAGCCAAGGGTCCGCGCATACCGATTCCTTCTCGACATCAAATTAGACACTAGACGCCCTTCGCCCGATAGCTCTCACGATAGTTCTCGACTCTACGCTCTCTCACTCTTCCGTTCATTGACGCTTATCGCCTACAACCCCTAATTCGCTCGCCTTAAAAACTCTCAACGTTCGCGCTCGGACCCCCCTCCACATTATCCCCGTCGCGCTCGAGCCCACTTGGCGACCAGGCGGTGTTTCATCGTGTCCACTAAAGGAGGTGGTCGGAGCATACAGTTTGGGCTGCTAGCTGGTATCCTTGGATCCTGTTGCTCGGACGATTGGAGCAGGGCAAGGAGGAGAGACAACACAAGGTCAAGGCGTGGAGTTGGTTCAATCGGGAATTAGTCCAACGGAGGGCGACACAATTGCGAGGATTGAAAGACACAAGGAGGGATTCGTGACGTCTACTCGTACATTCAGTTGACAAACGTCAAATAGGTGAGCTCTGTTCCTTCCGTCGCGTCTCTGGTCTCGTTCATGTCTCACCCATGTTTCCCTCTCCGACATCTGGCTGGTCAAGGGATATCTCGCATTCCCCAACGGGGCTGGCTACAAAATCAACAATTGCATGCCTAGTCTGCGTCAGCCTCCCGACTCCTTACGTCCCTCTGTGGCCCAGCTCCATCCTCGCAATCCTGCGCCCAGCCGGTGGTCGGACTTGGTTTTCCCTCCCTCTCCCTCTTCCTGCTTTCTTTCTACTTTTCTCTTCCTTCCAGCCACTTGTTCTTGACCCTCTCTTTTCTTTACCTTCGCCTTTCTCTATTCGTCTCATTTATTCTCCTTTACACCTTCTTTATAATTATCCCTTTCAACGCGTAGCTTTGGCCCGGATATCTTCCTTTGTGACCCCTTTCGACCAATCTGGCATTCCTTTGGTTCGTCGCCTAATATGGCACTTTAACTCCCTGCGCTCGGTCCATCCCCAGTGCCCGAGCTGAGCGCTTTCAACACATGTAACCTGAACTAATTCCTCAGTTCTTTCCGCACCTCATCTATCTTCGCCACTATAATATCCCCTAAATCCCCCACGACCTTACTATAATGTCACTATTCGCGCCCCGGCCGCCGATGGGGATACAGGAAGACCGAGCGTCTGTCATTCTCCCCACCGTCACCTGCTCCTCCTGCGGCCACCCAATCCCTTTATCCAGCCTGACAGAGCACGTCTGCCGTCCATTACCACCGCAGAACCAGCACCACCAACCTGCTCAGCCATCCCGGATGAACCCGCGCCAACCCCCCAAATTGTCCCAAATATCTATACCGCCCATAGAGCCTCGCCGCGCCGGTCCCTCGTTCCGAGGCCAGGCAGCTGTAGACTCTCTCCATTCCGAACCATCCCCTCAGTTCAAACGACCTTTTGCAAATTCGCCCACATCTAGCTCATCCCCTACTTCCCTCAATATACCCCTACACAACCCTTCACCCGCCTCTCTCCAAGCGCCCAGTCCGGCCTTTGGCGGTCCATCCCCACGCACACCATCACCTACAAACCCATTCTTCCCGCATAACTCCCCCACGCCTGAGAAGGCGGTCATAGTGCATGGTCTAGGTCTAGGCGTGGGCAAGGCGCAAGGACCATTCCCGACTGACGCGCCCCTCCCGCCTGGCGTACAAGACCCAATGGCTTCTGCACCAGATATGATGAGTGGTGGGAATGCCGGAATGGCCGGTGTGGGCAGAAGAGCATTTGCAGCTGCGGCCTGGGGAGTCAGAGCGGGAGTAGCGATAGCTCAAGGTCCCCAACGATCTCGAGAACCTTCAATACCTTCTGCGCCTCAATTACCCTCGAACGCTTTCCCCCTCCCACATTCCAATCGTGGTCCATCACCCCAGCCTGGTCCTCCTGCCCACCGTGGCCCAACACCTGTTCCCACCTACTCTTCAGGTCCATCACATCGCGGTCCATCCCCCAATCC
Organism: Dioszegia crocea; assembly: GCA_001600615.1. Classification (NCBI taxonomy): domain Eukaryota; kingdom Fungi; phylum Basidiomycota; class Tremellomycetes; order Tremellales; family Bulleribasidiaceae; genus Dioszegia; species Dioszegia crocea. Next base: position 90,168 of record BCKK01000011.1, read on the forward strand.
CCGCTCACCTACACTTTCAGACGAGGGCTCATACTTTGAGCGCCCGAGACATCCTACCGCCTTCCCCAGTTCTGCCTCCCCGACCACCCGAGAACCCCCAATATTACCCCGTGCACCACTTGCCGATCGGCCCCGCGGTCCTTCCTTACCCAGCCCTACCGATCCCCAACCACCTCAACCATTCCCAATCCCCACAATCTCAACCCAATCCGCCTCCCCAAACCTGTACCGTCAAAACTCATACGACTCCGCATCTGCCTCATCGGCCGTCACTGGCTCTCCAGCTGGCGAGTCAATAGCCCAGCTCCTCCGAGCGCGACAGGGTTCAGGAGACCAACCCAAACCTACCAACAAGGCGTTTTTCGATCGGTATAAAGCTATGGTGGCTACTTCTTCGGGATCCGGATCGTCTACTCCTTCCGGGACCGCATCGCCCATGTTGGGATTCGGGACGGGATTATCGAGGCGGAACTCAGATGACAAGGTGATCACTGCCAGTCCTGAGACCGCCACGGTCGTCTTACCAGAGGATGACGATGATGATTCGGCCTTACCCTGGGCACGGTCGAATGGGCTCGTTGACTCGCCCGATATCCAGCCTGTCCCCAAGTTGACAAAGCCTTCAGCTCCGCCGAGCCAATTACGCCGACATCGGCCTGCGCAGAGTGAGGGTTCTAGTAATTCGTCTTCGGCGTCATTGAGGCGGGGAGGGGCGAGTGTTGAGTCGGAAGAAGTCGTCACGCCCAGTGCGTCCTGGGAAGGGATATCGGAGCATAATGACGCGAGAAAGGGAGGGATAAATATCGCGGGCGAAATGAGGGATAGGCTTGAGTTGGTTGAAGAGGATGAAGGCGAAGGGGAAAGATTAGTCTTTGGGTCTTCAGCAGAGAACAAACGCGGGAATCTCGATCGTCAACGTTCGTACGATCGACCCTTGAAACCCTCGGCATCGAGTGCAACTCTCAATTCCTCATCGACAGCAATGTACGATCATCACTCTCGAGCCGATACGGCACCGGAGCGCCGGGGGTCCTCAGCCACATCCACAACTTCCTCTCGACGAACCAAGACCTGCGTTAAATGTAATGAGGCCGTCGGGGGCTCTAAGCGCTTTGTGGAGAGGGACGGAGTGGTGCTTTGTGAGAAGGACTGGAAGAAGCTCTATCTACCTTCGTGTAGGCGGTGTCAGTTACCCATTGAGAAGAGCGCGGTGTCGTCTTCCGATGGTCAGCTCAAGGGGAAATGGCACCGTGCTTGCTTTACCTGTACGGAGTGCGATGAGCCATTCGAGGGGGATAGCTTCTATGTTCTAGGTGGGAAACCTTGGTGTCAATATCATTATCATGCGGAAAAGTAAGCTTTTGGCTTCGCATTCGTCCCAGGTGGCCATAGCTTACGAACCCCAGTGGTACACTCTGCGCCTCATCATCATGCCGAAAACCAATCGAAGGCGCCTGCGTTCTTACTCCCGATATGAAGCGTTTCCACCCCGGACATCTTAAATGCGATCACACATCTCCCGGCGGCAGCCAAAATTGTCGCGAGAATATGGATGAGTACTATGAAGTGGGGAAACAGAGGTTCTGTGAGCGGCACGTCGGCGAGGCGGTTAATAAGGGTGGGAAGGGTGGGTTGGGGATTGCTGGGCGGGCCGAGAAGAGACGGACGAGGTTGGTAGATATTGCGGGGTTTGCATTGGGGAATAGTGGGTTGAGATGAGTGTGGGGGGGTGTAGGGGGGCGTGTCCTAATCTTGTCTTTGTTGGACTTTGTGTTGGGGTTGTATTAGTAGTCTTGCCTTAATATGGATAGATGCGTTGATCTTACGGCTGAGTGCGGAGTAGGATATGTTGGGCGAGTCATACTTCGCATTAAGAACGGTCAAGAGAAACGAATACGATACACATGTTACATACAAGGAGGAGAAAGAACCAATGTCCCAAAATTGCCCAATCGCTCGGTGTCCCCTCGTCTCTCCCGACTGCAAGGTCTGATTGCCAGGCCAGACCTCCAAACCGCTGCCTAGTCATCCTCAATATTCATCAAATTACGGTAAAGCTGATACACATCAGCTCAGTGCCATAATGAATCCAACGCCCTTGATGACTCACAGTCCGACTGAGCGCATCCCCAATCTTGCGCCTTCCCTCACCCGGTACCCTATCCGCAAAGAACATATCCTTCCCCCTGACTTTCTTCTTCTTGGGTTTCCCATCTTTCCCCAACTCCCCTTCTTCCTCCGGTATCGCATTATGCGCCTTGAGGTCCTCCCACATGGCCCTCGGCGTATCCCACACATCCAACAATGACGACACCCTCTCCGCACTCATCCCTTTCGTCGTCAACATCATTCTCGCAAATTTCTCCTTTAATGTCTGACTAGATGACTTGTCATTCAAAGCCGTATGGTCCGCATAAGTCGTAAGGAAAGATGAAACGGCCTCTTTGCCCGTCGAAGGCATGTCGGTCCGTAATTTGTTTTGCAATGCGCAAAATGTCGCTCGGGATACAAATCGAGAAGGGATGATGCGAAGGTCGGTATGGGCGTGTGTGGAAATAATAACTTGTGTCATTGTTTTCAAGAAATCAATCGTTTCGCTTAATTTGTGTGTCTCTTTTAGGAAGAATCGGCTGTGGACCTGAACTTGGGATTTGACAGTGTTGACTGACATTCCGCTGACTTCCATCCGAGCGGCCGTTTGGAATTCTTCGACAATGTAGTAAACGTGTTGGATGGATGAGTTCCCTAGTCGGAACTGATCCGTCAGCCTTAATCTCCTTATGTCCGAGGAATACTCACGCATTGCTCATCGTATCGCCCATCCTTAATGGAATTGATCAGATCGTCCAATCTTTTCCGCTCCGCGATGTAATCCAACACACACTCATCCTCATCCCCACCCATCCCATCCTTCAACCTCGCAATCCAAATCATATCCCCAAGCTTCAACGACCTAGTCTCAACATTGATCCCTTTAGCCCGAAGATCATCCTTGAACTTATCCCGACTCTTGGTCGACTCCACCTCCCGATCATCCACAATCAGGATGATATCATATGAACCGGCAGGCCATGTAATGCCTTGTGTCGCGGGGTCAAAGTCGGGGATTTTGGCGGATTCCGCATTGGGATCAACGGGGACGAGGGGATTTTGGATTGGGATATGGGATGATAGTCGGGGAGCGGGTCGAGCGGGGGCAGGAGCGGCAGATCTCCATGGACCAGAGATTGAAGATAGGGAGGATGTAGCGCCCAACCCCCCCATCCGGCGCGCAGCAGCTTCAGCCGCGAGTTGAGCAGTGAGAGGGGAGTTGATATGTACCGGGGCAGATTGGGTACGGGCAAAGTTCCCGGTTCCGCCAATAGCAGCAAACAGCTCATTGGCCGTCTTTTTAGGTGGAGGTCGAGCAGACGCGGGGATATCTTCAATATCGAGCGATCCGTCTGATTCTATACTCCCGCTCCGCCGTCTCTTTTGGCCACTTCCACCTACAGCATCAGAAGGGGGAGCCGCCTCATCGAATTTGCTGCAATTTGGCGGGGCACCTTCTTCCGCCGTAAACCCGAAATAAGTTGCTTCGCCCGATTCGTCCCGGACTCTCGATTCGGCATCGACGAGTTTGAGCTGGCGGGCAAAAGGGTGAGTGCGCTGGGCGTGGCGGAATTCGATCTTACGCATGTTGACAAAGTCTTCCGGGTCTAATCGAAGATTCGCCTGGGATACCGTTGGGACTCGTTGCTCGGTGTTATCTTCAAGTCAGCTTTGACGAAAAGGAAGGGACCGACGACTTACCTATATACCAGAATTGAAATCTACCGGGATTACTCTCGCGCCTGACTGGGTCCAATGACGGCCTGCTCCGCGCCATGCCTTGCTGGGATGATTCGGGACGACCGAGCGGGATCTCCCGCGGAGCTGGTCTCGGTCGAGCGGGGGCAGTGATGGTGAGTGCCAACGCAGGCGCCACATCGTCGATCCATGGATGTTCCTCCATATGGGCGAGCTCTGGGATCTGACTGCGCATCTGCACCGCCACATTGCTACAGGTGTCAGCTACTTCACACATTATTCAGTAGGTGTTAAACTTACTATCCATCCTCGGTCAAACAGTACTTTGCCGGCATACCAGTCTGGTACACATACCCTCTAGTGACGAGTGACTTTGTACCGCTCCACGCTGTAAAGAATGTTCCTTTATCAGAGTGGGTGTAGCTCGTGTCGCAGTGAGGCTGAGCGACGCGAACGAGTTCTGGCTTGGTAAGGAAGACATTGGTCGTCCGTGTAGGCTCTTCGATGGCCGATAGGAGACCAAGGAGGATCCCATATGGCCCCGAACGCCTGGCAGGGATGTATGTCTTGGCCGTCACGACCTTCTTCGCCTTCTTCGGTGGGGCTGCAGGGACCTCATCGCTATCACTGTCGTCATCGCGAGTAGGCTGGGTAGCTTTCGCAGCTTTTGCCGCAGTCTTTCGCTCTACCTATCAGCTCCCCCTTCCGACATGGGTCAAAGTAATCACTTACTCTTCTGAGGAGTAACAGGCATTTCAATATCATTATCATCGCAGTATATGCGCATTTTTCGCGTTAAGAGCTCGACGATTTTAGGTCCGATATTCGTCAAGCAGATAAGCTCGGATGGGTGATCGTACTTGACCGGACAAGCATTAAGCGATTTGATAGCCTTGCCGTACGTCTCTGCCGTCTTGAGACCTTTATCCTGGGCGGTCTTTCGGGCTTCTGCCGGGTGGTTAGCTCAAGGACTCGACCCACCGACAGTTTGGACAAGGCCGGTTGACTGGACTATGAAATGGACGGTGGGGACATACCGTCGAGCCAATCTCGGAACATGGGATTCCCGCATACTTTAGGCGGCATACTGATGGCCGGCTATCGGGTCTGCTATGGCCTGTAGTAATGGATGTGCCTAGTAGTAGTGTGAAGGGGCAAGATAGGGCGGCGAAAGTCAAAGTCGCGTCTCTCGCATCTTTCGCGTGACTGGATATCTAGTCCGTGCGTCCCTCCTCAAACATGTCTCTTTGCCCGCTCCCTTTGAGGCCCTTTTTGTCTCTTCACCCAACACAAAGCAGTCAGACGCAGCTCTGGTAGCGCGAAACGACACGCTGCCACGATTCTAGAAAAGGAGATAGCTCAGGAAGCACTCCGACGCCTGGCTGAGCGCGAGATTTTCGACACATTTGACGACCGGAAGCCGATTACCCGCACGACCCCCTTTGACGACAATACGCTTCGATACGCCATCCCTACTACACTATCCATGAACAGATAACGATATACGCTATCAGTATAGAACCTCCTTTGACGTCCTTCGATTGCTCCAGGATCCGCCATCATGTCGCGCGGGCCATCACCGTCGCCTATGAACCACCACCAGTCCCCTTCGTCCGCTTCATATCCCCTCCCCCAGCCATCTTACACGCATCAACCAAACGGTAGTGGCTCTCTCCATTTGTCGCCCTATGCTCCATCATCTGCCCAACCTCCCTACCCTCCAGCTCAAATGCAAAGCCATCATCCGTCTATCCCTCCCCGGTCAGCTTTGCGCGTCAATACCGAATTTGGCGCAGGCCGGATCCGGTCCAATTCATCTGCACTCCCTGGTCCCCCTCGCCCCTCGGCTAGACCTGCAGACCTCGCACCAGTCTATGGCGGTATGAACCACCAATTCTCTCGAAGCTTGTCACATGCATCTCCACTATCGCCGGTGGTTACGTCACACAGCACGAGCCCTGCAGAAGGGGCAAGGGATGGTCGTGATGTCTTCATGGCCGTCCGGAACCTTCGCAGTATGGCAAGTGATGATGATCCTGAGTCTCCCGTTGCTTCTGCGCAGGATATGGGCGGGCCGTCAAATCCATCTTTTGCCCATTCGCGTAGTGAAACCATCGGACAATTCTCCGACGCTCAGCATGCCGAGACGCTACTGGATGACGAAGATGGGGAAGAGGCGGATACACTGGGGAAGCTCAGAGCAGCGCTAGAGAAGTCCAGAGATGGTGGGAATACGCTCGACGTTAGCCGTAGAGGTCTTCAGCAGATTGGGCCATTGGCAGTGGAGATTTTTAGGAAGGGCGTGGGCAGTGAACATCGGGGTGTGTGGCGGTGAGTCATTTCCGGCTGACAACAGAGACATACTTTGTACATATCGCTAATCTATTAGGCTAGCGCTATCCTACAATTCTCTCCGAGATAACGGGATTGACTTTTCCTTCTCCCGGTTGGGCAGATTACGATATCTCAACCTGAAAGGAAACAGCTTTACTGTCTTTCCTCTTGCTGTAAGCTCATCGTTGCTCACTGGTCTGCGCACAAAGCTGATATAGACAGCTAACGGAGATGCCCGCACTCGAAATCCTAGACCTGTCCAAGAACCGTCTGAGCTGTTTCCCTGACCGCCCAGGCCGACTCGTCAACCTCAAAGTGCTCTCCTTGACAAATAACAAAATCGTCACTCTCCCTAGCTATCTCACCCAATTTGAAGCTCTGAAGGTATTCAAAGTAGATGGAAATCCTATAGAGTGGCCGGTGAGTTCATACATGCTCAGTGGCATGGTAACAGCTGACCTCGCCAGCCCAAAGAGGTTCTGGGCGATCTCGTCACTGGAGAAACTATCCCTGGTACGCGGGAGAGAGAAGAAAGTGGGGGTCGGGAGTTGAAGAAGGAAGAAGATCTCCGGCCTTGGATTGAGAATATGAAGAGCTGGATGAGACAGCGAGAGGCTAATACCGATCGGATGTTACAGCGGAGTGGGGACGATTCGGGATATTCAGCTAGGTGAGTTATTCGGACCACTCTGTCTTTTCAGATGACATGAATCTAGCTGACATCGTAGCGATCTCGATAGTGCCAAACCCAACTTTGCAGGCGATGCCTCCACTGCCGATACCGATTATTCCCCCGATTCACCTTCGTCCCGAGTCACATCCTCTCAGACTGTACGGCCATTCCGATATGAAAACTCTGTACGGTCTAACTCTCCGGCTCCTCCCATTGCGCCGGCTGTAGCTCTGGCTCCTGTTCGACCGGCCCGACCATCCCTCGGTACTCGAAGTAGCTCAAATACCGTATCGAGTGATAATCTCACTCGATCGGCATCCCCAGCCCGACCACCTCCACTCCAAATGTCAAACCTTCACACTCGACAACGATCCTCCACTTCCCCACCCACATCTGCAATATCCACATCCGCAATATCCATATCTTCCTCCCTATCCCATTCCTGGAAATCATCCTCCAATCTCCCGCTTCCTCCTCCGCCGCCTATACCCGGTATCATTGGGCATAATCGCGGAGCGAGCGATACAGCCACTCACCGACTCAGTGCTAGTCTTAATAGCAAGAAATCTCTGCCGGATCTCCGACAGAGCCACGCCAAGATCATTCAAGAGCGCAGAGAGGGCGGACAGGAGGTGGTTGAGATCCGATCTTTCGCTCTGGGTATCAATACTCCTCCTGGCGCCACATTCAATGCTCCCTCTCCCTCCCCACTCGCGTCGAAATCACCCACATCATCTGCTTTCCTCTCTGACCAAGAGAAGACAAGGGCGTTGAACCGGAAAGGATCGTCAGATATGCTCAGGCGATTCAAGAGCAGTATGGCGCCTGATTCGCCGGTGGGCCTAAGCATGGGCGATAAGCGCAACAGCACGGAAGGTCCGCTTGTCGATGATTCTCGGAACTCGTACTTCCGTCGATTATCCACACTGCCCGTATCGAGCATATCTAAGGCGATCCCCTCATCACTCCTCCGGTGCATTGATGCCATCCGCGGCATCCTATTCGCCCTCTCTCAACTCCATTCGGCTCTGCGTCAATACCTCGTTTTTGCGGTATCGGATCGGGTCGCCAACCTCTTTTCAAAAGTCATGGATCCAGCCAGTGGGCGGATATCAGCCTTGATAAACGCTCTCGATCGATTCGATTCCATGTCCCGTCGAGGGACACCGCCAGTCTCTGCCATTCGGGGTGTAATGGAGGCTACCAGAGACAGTATTGTGACTTTTGCCAAAGTCGTTGCTGTACTCCGCCTCCAAATGCCCGCTGTCAAGGGCACGGACGTTCGATATACCCGAACACTCCTGTTGATGATATACGGCTCAATGGCCGAGGTGTCGTATTCATGGACAGCCATCGCCCCTCTCATTGGAGAAATCAAGGCGATGTTATCGGACGATGGGCAGGGAATGGCAATGCGCGCCATGATGGGATTAGGAGGAACGAAGATGGTTGCGTCTGCGAGTTTCCTGGGACGGACCCCTATTTCGCCTATTCCAGAAAGGGGAGAATCGGGTTCTCCACCTAGTGTCTCTCGGTCCGAGCGGACTGAGAAGGCTTTGGGGACTTCTCCGCTACATCAATCCGTATCGGCTGTCGATCCCTCTCTGTCCCCCACGCCATCGTCAGTCGTAGGTGGAGTCATGGTCGGTCGGGGAGGTGGAGCGATCGCAGCGAGGAACAGGCGGCAAGCGGGAAGCTTTTCGACGCAGGATGTTCAGAGGGGGATGAAGATGGGTGGGAGTGCTTCGCCCGTGGCGGACACGCACGGTGGTGGCGGATGGGGACGACACAAGTCTTCAGGATCGGGCAATAGCCTGCTTCCGAGGACGGAAGAGAGTGATGCGGAGGATGAAGAAGCTCGAATGCTTAGTGCATTAGAGGATGAAGAGTTGGATACTATGCTCCCAAACCCTCCCTTCGCACTTCGGGCAGGCGTCTCGAATAGCTCGACATCGACGACAAAATCCGTTCCACAAACTCCCCCGGATCACTCTGCACCCCTCCAGCCGGTCGCTATGGTACCTACCACCTCCCAGTCCTCGAGGAGGGGCCACCATGGCCCGTCCTCATCCTCCGGCTCTAGCCATGCGCTGCAGTATCCCAGCGGCCACGGGGCGGGGTACGGGATCCCTCGGAAATTATCCGTCGATGTCCGCCCGCCGACCCCTGCGTCCGCTGTGCCAGTCGACGAAGACCTCCTAGACGTCATTGAATCCGCAACGGACGTAGCCTTCACAGCGTGGTTACGCCTCGCGGAGGACATTGGCGCTTCATCCCCACCTACAGCCAAGGGACATAATAAATCCCCTTCACAATCCAGTTTATCCAGCGGTCCCTATAGCGCCAATGACTCACGACGACCACCTACCATCTCCCCTAAACACTATTCGGAACTTCTCGACCTCTTATCATCCTCCGAACAAATCACATCCACACTGCGTGAATGTTTAATGGGCATTCGAGCCAATCCCTCTTCATCCCAATACTCCCATTTACAAAATCATGCTCAATCATTCGTCAAGACAGTCGTCAAGGTTACAGAGCTGGTTATGAATATTTCAGCCACGCATACTTTCCCATCGGGGGTGAAAAGCTGCTGTGCCCGCCTTGTACAGTTTACGAGGGAGTTTGCGATTTTGTTTTCAGTCTCGAATATGCGGCCGGGGACAAGTACGTCTGTGCGCAGTTTGTCAACTGTAGCGGGTGGAGGACCCATGTCGGCCAGATCGACAAGCCCGATGCCCTTCTCAGGACGGTCGACCACTGGGTCAGGCGGGTCAGGGTGGGGAGGTGGAATGGGATCAAGGTCAGGTTCAGCCTCAGGTTTCGCCCCCCTTTCAGCGAGGTCGGGCGGGATGGGCTATAACCATCGAGACACGGGTGGGACGAGAGGGTATACGAATGGGGCGGAAAGCAGTAATGAGGATCTACTTGTGCCTCACTCGGCAATCACGCCGGGGTCGGGGGGTTGGAATGGACTGGCCACGCAGGGTCAGAGTCAGGGTTCAGGACAGGGGTATGGTATGGGGATGAATGGACCGCCGAGTGCGGGGTTGAGGGGTTTGCAATTGCCTAGTCGGCAGGCGGCGCTGGCTAAGCGGAGAGCGGGAGCCGGGGCGGGGTCAGTTCCGGTGAGGTAGGAGTGCCAAGGGGAAGGGGGATGAGCTTTGTTAGAGGTATAATTTTACGACACGATCTTGGTATGGGATGTATGTAGCATAATTTGGTACGGGAATTATGAGGTCTTGAGCTACGTACGATGTGTGCTCCATTTACCCCAACTGGACCGCCTGGCAGCCTGAAGCTTCTGAAACGACGCACGGACCTCACTTTTGGCGCAGCAAAATTCCAGAGGATCCAAAGCAGCCAAGAGCTCTGTTGCTTCCTTACTCATCACCCCATTCTTGACTATATCGCCCAGTATGACTGTCTGTACTGGCTGCCACGAGAAAGAGGCCTCGCGCCTTGAATGTCCTAATTGCAAAAAGTAAGCTGGCAGGATCTTGACTTAAGAGCAAGCGAGTCGAAGCTTACAAAGGGCAGGATAGGGATTCCGGGTTCATTCTTCTGCGACCAGGACTGCTTCAAGCGATCATGTAAGCGTTCTTATGCCTCATATTGTGCGAATAGGCGCACAAAGGGAATCCAGCTGATAGAGACAGGGGGTCAACATAAGATCATCCATGATATTGCGCAAATGGCCGCTCGGGCTGAAACTGAGAGTGCGTCCGGGTCCATGACTGGGTCGACCAAGCGGCTGAATGAGGGGGGGAGGAAGACGCTAATGAAGCGCAGAGAACTCATCCATCCCTGCCAATATGCGGAACTACAAGTTCACCGGACCACTTCGACCACATTACCCCTTGAGTGCCAAAAGGGAGGTTCCGGCGCATATCGCTCGACCAGATTATGCGGATCACCGTAAGCTCTTGAAGTCTCGAGCGTTTTCGATAATCGGACAATAGCTCACTTTGTAGCTCAGGGTGTGTCTCCAATTGAACAAGCTCGCGAACGGTCTGTGAAGACTTTGAACGCTGAGGAGATTGAGGGTATGCGGAAAGTCTGTCGCGTGAGTTCTTGTGTTCCTTGCCCCGAATCAGGGTCTGGTTCGGCTGGACTATGACTCATACTGTACAGTTATCACGAGAAGTGTTGGATGTCATTGCATCCCATGTCCGACCCGGTATCACGACGGATGAGCTCGACCGGATATGTCACGAGGAGTGCATCAAGCGGGATGCGTACCCTTCCCCATTGAACTACGGGACGTTTCCCAAGAGTGTGTGTACGAGTGTGAATGAGGTCATCTGCCATGTGAGTTTTGTGGTATCTGATTTTTGGTCAGGCTTCTAACTTACGGTTAGGGTATCCCAGATCAGCGAGAACTTGTTGAGGGGGATATCATCAATCTCGACGTATCATTATGTGAGTCAAGTGGCCCTCTACTCTCAGCTGCTTCCGACGAGCTCTCCATGTCAAGTAGTTAAGCTGATTCCTCAGTCCACGGTGGCTTCCACGGAGATCTCAACGCCACCTACCCCGTCGGCAAAGTCGACGAGGAATCCCTAGACCTGATGGCCACAACGAAGAAGTCAATGGAGGACGCCATTGCAATCTGCAAACCTGGAGTTGCGTATCGCGAACTCGGTAACAAGATTGAAGAAGTCGTCAAGCCCAAGGGATACAGTATTGTTCGAAGATATACTGGCCACGGTATCCATTACATGGTGAGTTTACGAATAGTTATGCGTGATAAGAGATCATCGGCTCATCCTGTAGTTCCATTGTCAACCCAATGTGGTGCATTACGGTAACTCGAAAATGCCAGGACGGATGGAAGCGGGTCAAATCTTCACGATTGAGCCCATGATCAACCTTGGAACGGCAAATCTGGATCATTGGAAAGATGACTGGACGGCGGTCACGATGGATGGAAGGAGATCGGCTCAATTCGAAGAGACCATTCTGTGAGCTTGTTAGATAGTGACATTGTAATCTCTCCAGATCAAAGCTGATATCCTTAGCATCACGGAGACAGGATGCGAGATCCTCACCCGTCCACCACCCGCATCGTCCGCGTCTAAAAAGAAGAAGAAGAAGAAGTCCAAGGCTGCCGCTGCGGCCGGTACGGGTGAGGCGGACGACGATGAGGACGGGCCGTCAGGAGCGGCTGAACCAATAGCGGAAGCGGTGAATGGCGCTTGACCAGTACAAGTAAATGGACAGTAAGACCATCTGTGAAGAAGATAGACAAGTCATATTGGTAGAGTCTAGTTTTGGTATATGTCATATGTCCTGCATTGGTTTTGAGATTATGATTCTTCTGGTATCGTCTTCAACTGAGATGTGTCAGCTTCGTCTCCTTCAGGCAGCGGGGATGAGTCGTAAACGGACCTGCAAGCCATGTATCCCCTTGATGTCCTCCTTTAAACACTCATTCACCAACTTGTGCTGCTTAATAGTCGATAACCCCTTGAACACCGGACTTGATATTTCAATCGCATAGAAACTCCCACATCCACCTGATTGATTAGCTTTTTCACATATAAGAAAGTAATGATCAGCTAACCTGAAACATCCTGGACTTCCAATCTCTTCCCAGGGAACTTCGCCGCTAGCTTTGCATATATGCCTTCTTCACCTGCATCGCGCTTTGGAGTGGAGGCGGAGGGATCGGTGCTGAGGAATCGAGCGGAGAGGGCGTTTGAGCTGCGGAAAACGGGTAGAGCTGCCCGAGAGACGATGGGCAGAACCGGAAGGAGACGGGAGCTGGATGCTATACGAGTGAATGACATGCTGGGCTTGATGTACAGAGGATGTACTAGATGTATGTGGTGGAGAGAGTCAGTGGCCAGCTTGGTGGCCAGTTGGGTGGTCGGAAATCGTCATGACTCATGTCACACTTTCCCACGGTGTAGCGTGACATGTTTACGCTGTGACCTAGGTGTGACGCGTAGCCGAGGACCGAGCACCCCAGGGGTATGTTGTTGTTGCACACTATCCATTTTGCCTCTCATACACCTACAGAGCCATCCAGTCGACCGTTGAGCGGCCAGTCTGAACGTATAGCTGGCATCTGTACGGTCAACCTCACGAAATCGAAGATCAAATCGAGACGATATGGCGGACGCAAAGCTCTTTAGTAAATCCCCGTTCTCTGGTCTTCGGGTTCACCGTGGAGGATCCTTGCAGCCATATGATGGTCGACGACGTCCTCTCGCAGAGCTTCAGCTGTGATCAAGCACGACTGGAGCATCTCGGTGCGATGAGGCAGAGCGAAGACTCCACAAGCAGGCAAGGCTGACGATCACAGCCCGGGGGAAAGCCCAAGAGCTTCGCGATGAGCTTCGAGCTTCAGGGGACCGAAGGGATAAGGGGTTCGTGCGTAAGAAGACGGCGTTGAAGAAGGTCGTAGCGAATATGACGATGGGAAATGACAGTGAGCTAGCTAGCCTGGTCTCCCGACAGAATCGTCAGGACGTATAGCTGACTCACCCAGTGTCTGCTCTGTTTCCCGATATCGTACAATGCCTAGCTATACAGGTTCTTGAGATCAAGAAAAGTACGCTAATGTGATCGCTACCCAAGTTGCCTGGTCTATAGCTTACGAAATAGTGGTATACCTTTATCTTGTCAATTACGGCCGGTCCCGCCCTGAAGAAGTCACTGGCGCGATATCAGGCTTCTTGACGGACTGTAATGACCGGAATCCACTCATCCGGGGTCTGGCAATCCGGACTATGTCTTCGATACCTCTCCCACCTATCATTCAGGCACTGGTCGACCCGCTCAGACATGGTCTGGAGGATCAGGATCCATATGTCCGTAAGACATCGGCTTTGGCGTGAGTTCAGCTGCTCGGCTAGCAATCGTCATCGCGAAGTCTGGCACAAGAGCTCATTCTGATAGTGTTGCCAAACTCTATGCGTCAGAGTTCGGCAAGAGGATCATCGACAAAGAAGGCTTTGTGGCTATGCTGAGGTGAGCTAGGATGTAACGATTGGACCGGTGGGAACCCCAGCTGACATATAGGGACTTGCTGGCCGACCAGAATCCTACAGTAGTCGCCAATGCCGTGGCCTCCCTCGTGGAGATATCAGAAAGAAGCACGGATATCTCTCTCCGGCTGAATGCAACCGTCGCCGGGAAGCTCGTGGCAGCTCTCGGAGAATGCTCAGAGTGAGTTGGCGTGTCCCCGTTCTCACGAGTCACTTAGCTTATACCGCAGATGGGGCCAGATCTACATTCTCGACTCCCTCTTATCTTTCGTTCCACAATCGCATATGGACGCCGAGACCCTCGCCGAGCGCATATCGGTCCGACTCCAACATGCCAATTCGGCTGTTGTGTTGACGACGATCAAAGTAATCATGTACTTGATGAACTACATGGAGGACGAGGTGTTGATTCGCGTCCTTGAGCGAAAGATGGGACCTCCTCTAGGTGAGCCAGCCCGATGGTAGAGATTGTTTCCGCTCAGCTGACCCCACAGTGACCCTCCTCTCCTCCGGCTCCGAAGTCCAATATGTCGGACTCCGCAACATCCTCCTCATCGTCCAACGCCGTCCCGCCGTCCTCCAAAATGAAGTCAAAGTCTTCTTCTGTAAATACAACGACCCAATCTACGTAAAGCTCGCCAAGCTCGAAATCATGTACCGCCTCACGCGCGAAGAAAACGTCTCTGAAGTCCTTGCCGAATTGAAAGAGTACGCATCAGAGGTCGACGTCGATTTTGTCCGCAAAGCCGTCCGATCAATAGGTCGACTGGCAATAAAGATTGCACCCGCCGCCGATCGATGTATCCAGGTACTCCTCGGGTTGATGGGAACCAAAATCACCTATGTCGTCCAGGAAGCTATTGTGGTTATTAAAGATATCTTTAGGCGGTATCCTAATCAGTACGAAAGTATCATTGGGGTATTGTGTGAGAATCTTGATGTGCTCGATGAACCCGAGGCTAAGGCGGCGATGATTTGGATTATTGGACAGTATGCCGATAGGATTGAGAACAGTGATGAGTTACTGGAGGACTTTTGCTTTACTTTTAAGGAAGAGGCAGCTGAGGTGAGTTAAGACAGGCCTATCGCGGTGCTGCCCTGTGAGCTCACTATCTAGGTTCAACTTGCGCTGTTAACAGCTACGGTCAAGCTGTTCATTCGCCGACCGACTGCTGCGCAAGAGCTGTTACCGAAAGTACTCAAGCTAGCTACGGAAGAAGCAGAGAATCCAGATTTGAGAGATAGAGTGAGTTTTCCTCATGGCCCTCAAGTCGTCTGAGGCCTGAAAGCTCATAATTGCAGGGTTTCATGTACTGGCGTCTCCTCACCTCGAACCCCGCCGCAGCGAGGGATATAGTCTTGTCTGAACGTCCAGTAATTTCGACCGAGACGGATCGGATGGATAAGGGGATGTTGGATCAGCTGCTACTGCACACCGGTACTCTGGGTAGTATATACCACAAGAACCCAAATGTAAGCTGCCCCCTCTAGTTCAGAGACTTTACAGTACGAATCTCGTGCACAAGCTGACTCATCAGACATTCATCCGAACCGCCCGAGCCCGCTACCTCCCCGACTCCCCAGCTCTAAACTCCTCATCAAGACGACACCTCATAACCCCTTCTGGAGCCTCTGCCGCAGGCTCAACCCCCCTCCCTCGCCTGACAGTCAATACCGGCAACAACGCCTTATCTCCACCTGCGATCCCCATCCGATCGTCCAACTCTGATGGTGGTGGCTCGCCTTTACCTGCCAACTCCCCGCTATCCGGAGATTATCCTCGGAATGTGAATGAGGGTGCTGGTGGCGATGATTTGTACGCTGATTTGGCGGATTTGGACTTTGGAGCGGCTGGAGGTGGAGGGAGAGGAGGGTATGAGACTGATGCGCCGAGACCGAGAGGTGGGGAGGAGGAGCTTTTGTTTTGAGGTGGATCGAGGACTATGTATGTGTTCTCGCTTCGCTCTGAGTTGCTGATATTCTTACATTATCGCATACTGCTCGTCGTTGAAAAGCAGGTGCAGCAGCATGCTCATCTGCTGCTAACTCTCGTCCGCCCGGACCCAGCTGCCAAAGGCCGTCGCTGACGTGCTATGTCGTCATGCTTGCTCCTGGCCTCACGCGCGTCACAGCCATTCAACCTTTGAGCACGTCTCCGTAAGGGTGAAAGCCTCCTTTGAGTACGTTTCTGCCATGCGTTTTATGTCTCGCTGAACAGTGGTGGATAAGACTCACGCCCGCAACACGCAAGTTTGCCACTGCCCCCCCTTCCCCTCTTCGTACTTCCGATTATCAAGCTACATCCAGCCAATTACAGAACCACCGATTCACTCACCTGCCCAAGCACATCACTGCAGTATGACAACTCCGATGTCTGAGATCCCTGGGCCTGATCCCACTATCCGCCCAAAGGTCTTCGCGGTTCATCAATGGTTTCAGAGCAATGACGGGTGGACGCGACTGGACGAGCTGAGACTAGGGAAAGGTCTGAATCAGAAAGCCGCAACAGCGAAGATTGCCTCAGAGATCCCAGGCGCCGCGAAGAATACGGTGCTTACCTACGTCCAAGACATGCGGGCGAAGGCGGCCATCACTTCCGAGGAGGCTGAGAGCACGGGAGCAGGGAGTCAGAGCGGTACCGGGGGACAATACTCCACATTCTCTGTCGACTCGCGGGCGCCGTCACAGCATCCCAATGAGGCGCGCTACAGCAGCTGGGCCCATGTGGTCGGTGGGATTCCCCAAGACGACACCAATAGCCGGGTGTTTGATCAGTGGGGAAACACAGTGATGTACACTTGCGACAACTGCAAGGCTCAGGTGGGAGACGCTGACCAGGACGGGACATGCCCTGGGTCGTCGGAAGGCATGGCAGAACGACGTTGATGCTAGCTTCGATGGTGAGGAGAAACGGTTTTGTGCGAGCTTGTTCGGGCTCTAATAATGCGCTAGGAAGACGTGCGTGAGGACTAGAGCCTGTGGCAAAAGCTGACGATCCTGCAGCTGTGCAGTTTGGCGCGGGGACAAATGCGCATCATATATCCTAGGTGTATATATAACAATGTGATCGCTTGACTTCGAGTGTCTTTCTGTTAAGTGCCTGAGCCGCCGATGATCAAGCTTCTTTATGAGGAACGGAACCTAGCCTCGCAGCCCCCCCATGGTCCGACTAAACAACTCGTGTTCTGCATGTGCATGCCGAGTGACTATCACATGCCAGTCTCCAGACTCAGGTCGAGCAAAACCCCATTTTCCCAAATCTGTGAGTCCACGATGGCGACAGTCAATGACAAGGAGGGGTCTGCATGGACGATGTAGTACATGGCAGCAGCGGGTCTGTCAACGGGCATTCTGAATCCTTTCATTTCTTCCTCCTGTTGAACATCCCTTGCACAAGGCTGCTCATGAACCGGACTGCAGTCCTCTTCCTCGATGCACCGACTCACTACTTCCCTCGCCCACACCAGCGTGCTCAAACCTCAGCTTCCACAACGACCACAAGCTACCTATATCAGTATCCCGCCACGATGCCTTCAGCCCAAGTCACCCAAATACATTTCCCTCGCTCCAAAGCTTCAGTCTCAGAGTCAGCCTTCCTAGCCAGTCTCCGTGGTCCACATCGCCCAGATTCCGCCGCATCGACTAACCAGGACTTCGAGCATGGGCGGAAACGACCCCAAATGATTTACGATTCTGCCCCCACCACCGCGACGGAAGCCTCGCTTGACAGGGTCACCGTTGAGAGGAAGAGGGCCGTTCATCTGCTGAACATCGCGCAAAGCCAGACCCGTATTACACAGATCCAGTCGGAACTGTTCCAGGACTGCCACCGAGGAGAGAATCTCTTGCACTGCTCCGAGCTGGAGAATGCTCTTTCAGGTCGTGAGGGTGAGTGCTTGGATCTCGCCGGAATGAGGTGTACATCTCAAACTGACAACAAGTTGCGAGCGTTGTTGACGTTCACAGGTTCCAGCAGCCAGTACGCGCAGTCACTGCTTCCTCTAATTGGCGACCTACAACACTCGATCCGAGAGTCCATCGAAGCGTGCTCGACATCCGGCTTCCAGAATGCACATCCCGACTGGTCTTTGATCGCAAAGACTGATCGGACCAGGCCATACGAAGATCGCACGCCAGGCCGGACACCACGTTCATGGATGTACACGTCAGATCCGCACACGATCCAAGCTCGCAACAAGGCCCATCTTGCGCTTTACAGCCTCATCTCGCGGCTCCCGTACGGCACTGATACTTCTACATTCCAAAGGAATCTCACCGAGAATGTCGGTAGTTTTGTCACTCTCGCAGATACGCACCTCGACCTCGACACCCTTGTCTCAGCCTCCTCAGGCGCCCGGACCGGCTTCAAGGAACTCAAGCGAACAACAAAGGCAAAAGTAATCGACGATCTCCAAGCACTGTCCTCGGCATTGGGCACGGCCAAGGATGTCTCCAAGCTTGATCCGCTCCTGAAAAGCTTCTCTCGATCGGCTTTGGCGCTTTACAATGTTTCCCTTGTCTCGGCCGGTATCATCGATGCCACGTCCAGAGATCGCGCCAAAGACGTGGGGACTGATCCAGTCAGAGACTGGGCGTTTGGTGATCTCACGGATGACGAAGACGGGGGCGAGGCAAGTGGCACCGCTGAGTCGCTGAGGACGACGAGGCTTGCGCGTTCCAGGCTGGTGAGGCCTATTGGCTCCGGTGGTACACAGTTCACTTCGGTGCGGTTCGCAGTGCCTGTAGCCTAAGTACACGTCTTCCCCGAGCACAGAAGGAAGACAATGGTCGTCATGTGTTAGCGAACGAGGACAAGGTTTCTTTATCGATCAAGGAGGTGATTATTGGGTCATGTATGCTTTTCTTCAGGTCATACATCTCGTCCTATTTCATGCCCTCTTCATCTCCTGGTCTACATCCATCCAGCCCAGTCCTAAAATAGCTCCATAGATCACATCTATAGACTACCGCCACTCTCATCCCGCCACTCTTAATCTGGCTGAGGAATGCTAGCCACGTGGGCGGATGTCAAAGCTCATCCACCCAAGCCAAAGGTTAGAATGGATCAGCGCTATAAACTGATCCTCAGCATAAATATCACAAACGACTACGACAGTGTTGCTCAATCAGCACAGGGAAAGGACCGGAGGTCAAAATCTCACTAAGAATCCCAGTACGATGAGTGTAGCAGGCCCAAGTCGACCGCGTCAACCCTCACAATCATCCATCCCTCCACCTCAATTCACCGCTCAACGCGAACGCGACTATCGAAATACTACGCCTGGAACCAGTGTCTTTGACGCGGACGCGTATGACGAAGACGTAGATGCTCTGCCGGGGTACGCGACACCTGGTCCTGCGTCGCGAAGTGGTATTGAGGCTGGACAGAGTGATAGACGGGATAGTGGGGAGAGATTGTTGAATGGTCCAGGTGGACATGCTAGAGATAGAGGCGGCGGTGTGGATGGTGTGGGGCAGGGAGGAGCATCAGGAGATGGTGGTGAAGAAGGGGAGTTTCAGGTCATGAGCATGGACACGAGCGTAGCTCAGCGGAAAGCGGCTTGGTGGAGGAATACACTCGTCACTGGGGTTTTTGTCTGCGGATGGTGAGTCTGCTTACTCCACCTCTGATAGCATGTAGCACGGGGCTCTCAAGCTGACGGTCGATAGGTACGGCTCAGCGACCTTACTGTCAATATACAACAAGTGGATGTTCTCGCCTCAGTACTACAACTTCCCATTCCCGCTGTTTGTCACTGCTTGTCATATGCTGGTGCAATATACACTGGCGGCTCTGGTCAGGGTGGTATGGAGGGAGAAGTATAGACCTGTCGAGAGGCCTTCGAGGCAGGATTATGTGTGAGTTGAGGGAAGCTCCGCCTTTACAGCGCGTTGGGTTTAGCCTTCACTCAGGCGCAATGCTGGGTAGCGGTGCCAGAATGGAGTACAAAGCCTGGAAAACCCTCCTGGACGACGTGGTTATCGTGGAAGGTATATCTGCTGATCATACAGCGCGAAAATATTCCCAACAGCATTCAGTACAGCTGGAGATATCGGCCTATCAAACCTCAGTCTCCGAACCATCACCTTATCACTCTACAGTAAGCACCTCTTCCATATGATATTGCGCCTTCCACTGACTGTCTAGCAATGTGCAAAGCCTCCGCCCTCATCTTCGTACTCCTCTTCGCCTTCCTCTTCCGACTCGAGCGTTTCTCTCTCCACCTCATCGGCGTCATCACCCTAATAGCAGCCGGTGTCTTCCTAATGGTATTCGACACAACCTCCGTCAACATACCCGGAATCGTCATGGTCTTCTCTGCCTCGGCATTATCCGGTCTACGTTGGGCATTGACGGAAACCATCATGAAGAAGAAGAGTATGGGGCTGTCGAATCCATTCGCCACGATCTTTTGGATTGCCCCGCTCATGGGTGCCATTCTCATCCCCTTCAGTTTGGGAGTGGAGGGATTTGCGGTCTTCCGAAGTGGACACTTTGATAGTGGCTCGGTGGTGTTGACGATTCTGGTCATCCTCTTTCCTGGAGTGATTGCGTTTGCCATGGTCTCGACCGAGTACTTGTGAGTCTCAATGGAAACTTGGGCTTGGCCGAGTTTGACACATGCTGAATCTTACAGCATCATCCATCGAGCTGGTATCCTGCCACTATCAGTAGCTGGTGTCTTCAAGGAAGTCACCACTATCTCCATATCCGCCTGGATCTTCGGCGACCAACTCACCAATTTGAACATCATCGGTGTCGCCATCGCTGTATGCGGTAAGTCCCTCCACGCATGGGCCTTACTTTGAAAGATTGCTGACGAACAGGTATCGCCCTTTACTCTTATCACAAATACACCAAAGCCATGTCTGCCTCATCCACAGAGGAAGACTCTCCACTCATAATCACTCCCTCCTCTTCTCATCCCAACCACTACTCCCTCGCCTCATCGTCAGACCCCGATCCCGAAGCTTCACCAAGCGCAGTACCCATGTCACAACTCCCGCCTATGAAGCGTGGCGATGCTCATGCCTATCCCCCTGCCTCCAAGGCTGAGCCGGATGAGGAGGTCCAGAAGCGGATAGATGACTTTGAGGGCTGGAATGAGGATTGGAGTGATGGGAATGGGGAGGAAGAGGATGGAGATGATGAGGAAGAAGGGGACGAGGATGAGGTGGCTAGAAGGCGCAAGGAGCGGTTAGGTGATGGTGATCATAAGGGGAGCTGGGGGAAGTGGTGGGATAAGGACATGTAGCTTTTATTCGATGATAGATGATGGTACAGGTTATCATTTGCTCAATGGGCTCAACCTCTCTCGCTCCTAACCGGGTCTTTACGGAGTGCCCCCTTGCAATACGTATGGCTCGATCACACGTGTTTCATGACGATATCTTCCAACCAGATCACATATAAGGCTATCCAAATCCTCGCTCCCACCGCCGTATTTCGTCGCTAAGCTTCCCGCCACCCACTAAGCACCAGTCACCTAATACGACCGGACAGGGCGAGCAGCATTCCGACGATGGGTCTTGCCCGGTAGATGAAGCAGGTGCCGAATGCGAGTTCCCAATGTGGGTCTATTCCGATCAGTAAACGCTCACCTTTGAGCCGTACGAAATGCTGACTCCCTGGCAGAGGCGAGACTCACTTTTTGGGCCGAACGCCCATTCCAACCAGCTGGGCCTGGGCCCCAGTGCGACCATCATCTGTAGTTCGGGGGTTGTTCACGGCCTGTGTTGATCAGTACAAAGCTTCTAGGTAGTGGCTAAGCCCAAAATGAGACAAGACAGATGGTCGAGGTGGTGCTGGGTTGTCAAACATCGAATAGACTTACAGCTTTGAGACCTCTGATCCGGTTCGCGCGGCGTGATTGTTTGGGATACTCCGACGCGTGGGCGTGGGCATGAGCAGTATGACGGTGGGTATGAGTTGTGGTCTTTTTGGGGCCAAAGCCGAACATGTTGTCTGTGAAGTCGAGTTTGAGGATTGATAATGGGAGATAATGGGGTCGGTTGGGTGGTGACAAGTGAGTGAGCGATGGCCTCCATGGGCGGCAGTCACCCTATATATGAGTCAGGATGGCAGCTTTCTCTCACTATGCACGGCGTCATTATCTGACGTCATTGTCATCCAGAAGCCAGAAGCACGAAAGGTTGTGATGACCAAGGTGTGTATCGGAAGGGATGAGGAATGTGTTGCGGGGCTACAAGGTTACTCCGCTCCGCGTTTCATCATGTCACATGGTGATGTCATCTGTGTTTCAGCCACAGTATGACCAGAGAGGGTGCATACCCATTATTCCGGATTGCTTAACCCTGCTAGACCACAAGATGGGCAGCAAAGATCAGCTCGTACATATGCAAAGAGTGGTGAAGCAAGATTCATCCAGGTCCCTGGACAAATATTGGCGCCCGCCTTGAGTACTACATTCACCCCGCCGCTCTACTTGTCAAATTCCTTCTTCGCCTGCGCTAACAGATCATCCAGCTGCTTCCCATAATCATTCGCCAACTCTTGCACCTCATCCGACGCAGAAGCTGTCTTCCCGCCCACTGCCTTTATCCCATCCGATCTCGCTAGGCGGACTTGCTGCTTCGAGCCTTCTATTGTTATATGTAGATTTCGCATGATTTGAGTGCGTTGCTCCACTGTCGGTCTGAACGGATCAGCGACTGTGGCATACAGCTGACTTGTGACCACCCGCCAGAATGTCAGCCATACGACTCACCTTGAGACCGGTATCTTTAGCGTACTCTGATCAATCTTCTGCGGCGATATCCCTGGTAGATTCGCCTTATGCAGCGCTGATTCCACATGCTTCATCGCGTCCGTATCCCACACCTCGACGAAAAGCGTGTTCTGCTTGACCGTCACTGACGCTATCGAGTTTAGAGTAGATGTGGAGGGTTCATTGGGGATTTGTACTTTGATATTGTCAAGGAGAGCTAGACCACTTGTCAG
Organism: Dioszegia crocea; assembly: GCA_001600615.1. Lineage (NCBI taxonomy): Eukaryota > Fungi > Basidiomycota > Tremellomycetes > Tremellales > Bulleribasidiaceae > Dioszegia > Dioszegia crocea. Next base: position 112,924 of record BCKK01000011.1, read on the forward strand.
CCTTGAATCCCATCAACGACTAACGATATTGGGAAGAGATCAGCTTACCTGGAGAAACTTTCCCTCTCCCTCGCTCTACACTATCATACACCACTCCCCTAGCATAAGTCACCGCCTTATCCATCTTCTCCTTGGTTTTCTGGACGATTGCATCCAGCTCAGCATCTTCTGGCCCAGCTACCTCGTCTTGAGCCTGTGATTTCCCTTTGAAGGGCTTCGAGGAGTCCGCTCCTCCTTTCTTAGTTGCCTTTTTCGAGAGGAACGGGGTCGTGCAAAATAGACGGGACGGTCCGGCGAGAGGTGCAGCGAAGGGAATGGCGGGGAGTGGTGGGGCTGATGAGATTGGTCGGAGAAGGGCTTGGGCCCGGAGAGCTTGCTTAGCTGATCGTACAGCGTGCCGCTGCATTACACACAGATTGTATGGGCACTTTCCCAAGTGATTGTGATGGGAGGATTAGATCTGATTACCTAGAGAGTGATAGGTACAAAAGGCCGTCGCCAAATGAACATTTCGAGGCCAAAGAATTTGGGGTTGCAACACTATCACGTGAGCGTTGCGACACCTCACGACACCGTGTGAAAATTTCCCGGCCAGAGGGTGTCGAATGTCATCTTGAACATCAATCATATCATTTGGAGTACATAAACGATATACACATCCTCGATCATCCACCCAAATCATATAAAATGGCAAGAATCACTTCAATCGGCATGCCCCGAAAACAATTCGTGCCCTCAGCAGCCGAGGAGGCCCGACAGGCCTCTCCCGAAGCTGGTCCTTCCAACCCTCCCCCTACTGCCATCGAAGGTGTAGAGGGCGAGAAGCCAAAGAAGAAGGTGCACCGCTCAGGCAAGAAGCTGCAAAAGAAACGGGAGCGGGCAAAGGCTATTGAGAATGGGACCTTTGTCGTTCCTGACCCATTGACGGTCGAAGAGGAGAGGGAGCGGGTACAGGCTCGGAATGCTAAGCGGGCTGAAAAGCAGAAGCGGAAGGATACCGGGGAGACTGGAGCGGGGTATATACAGCCCGAAGTTGAAGGTGGGGAAGTTGGTGAGAAGCGGAAAACTGGTTGGGGCCGAGATGAGGGAATTGCCAGTGGGTCTGGAGACTTGATTTGATGATTTGAAGTAGGACTGACGATTCGTAGAAAGGGCTAGAGCAATGGAGAGTAAGGGCGAGCAGAGGCGATTGGCCCGGATCGATGATAAGAAGTCTGCATTGACTTGCTTTGGGTGTCGACAGAGTGGACACACAGCCAGGGACTGTCCTCAGAAGGCAGGCGTTACAGGGAATATCTGTTATCGGTGAGTGTACTCTCCGGCCTGGTGGTATCACACTGACTAGCCTAGCTGCAACTCTACTGCCCACTCCTTATCGAATTGCCCCAAACACGCAAATCCACGCGATCCCACACCGTTCGCCACCTGCTTTGTATGCAATGACAAAGGCCACCTCTCATCCCAGTGCCCCAAGAATGACAAGGGCGTTTACCCACACGGCGGCGAGTGTAACGTCTGCGGGAGCGTCAGGCACCTCATCAAGGACTGCCCGACGTTAAAGGAACGACGTGAAGCGGCGGCAGAGAGGGATCGAGCGAGGGAAGAGATGAGTTCGGGTGTCCCCAGGGCGGCAGGGGCGGACGAGGATGACTTTATGGTTCAGTCCAGAGTCAAGATGGCTGAGATGGGCTCGGAGAAGAAGGGGAAGATGGAGAAGAAGGCGTTTAACAATAATGGCTTGAGAGAGCCTTATAAGAAGGATGAAAGTGCCGGAGCGGTGGAAGGGGCAGGAGCAGCGGAAGAAGTTGCGCCGGTGGTGGCGAGTAAGCCCAAGACCAAGGCAAAGGTTGTTGCATTTTGAGAGGTCTATCTAGTTGGAACTGCTTTAGTCAAGTCTCGCTCGTAATGTATGTTACGGCTTTCGAGTTACGAATGACCATCATGCGAGCTCCTCCATGGGTCGGCGAGATGACTTTATTTTGGAGGTTTCCGGACAGTATGGGTGGATGTGTCTGCCCTTGCAGGCCATTTCAGCCAGTCCCCAGGCTGTCAAGTTCGCCTCGAACAGCCGAGGACATCGACAGGCCGACAGCGTTTGTGTTTGGGATGCCCCGATTCGCGGATCATGTCGCCGTATCTGCCGTGACAGCTACTAGATCCGTGTCGAACAGCTCGATGAACTATTCTAGTCAGCTCATGATTCTCTTCTGCATCTGAAGACTCTGAACTGACCTGCTCATTCAACACCCTGACCTTCATACCCGCATACCGTCTATACTCCTCCAAAATACTACTCAGCGCCCAGCGTTGCAATTTCCTATAACATCCCACAACCGTCCCAGTCCTATGTCTTCCCATGTTGCAGCAGACCAGCACTGGGAATGTCTGCGGCTGAAGCAGTAAAGTCAAAGCGCGGATAATGAGGGGTTCGGGCGGTGGAGGCAGGGGCGGAAGGTGGAGTTGCATTGACCCCGCTCCGAGACCTTGGGCTTGGGATGGGAAGGGAAAGGGGTGGATATCGGGTGTCGAGGCTGGTGGTGGGAAGTGAGGATTAAGTGTGGGCTGGGGTGAGAGGTTGTGGAGCGCTATGCCCTGGGAATCTAGGAAAGATAGGCTGGATTGTCAGCGACAATGAGATTTGGGCAGATAGAAGCCTTACAGGATCTCCGAGGGTTCTTCTGCGCCAACGTAGATTACGCTCCGGAGGTTTAGCTTTTCAAGGAAGCTGAAGTTCAGCTCGGAGGGCTGGGCAGAGCGGTAGAATCCTGTCATGGATCAGTAAGAGGTTTTGGGCATGCTTGATCTGCGAAGAGGAAAGATAGACGTACCGTCTTCCACCAGGCCGAAATTCATCGGAGGAACAATTTTCGCCATTGTGATCAAGGCTAGAGTGATCTTGGGCTTCGTCACTCTCTGTAGCTAGGCTGCTAAGGATGATCTAGGGGCTATTTGCTGACTGTTAGATGCGTTTGTAACCTCTCGAGTTCAAGAAGGTCTTAGGAAGTGGGCGGGTCTATGGTCACGTGTCGAGGATGACTGTGCCTGCAGCTGGGGTACTGTGCCATGAGTCCTCTCGGATGCCTTGCTTCAAGGTCTACGCGCTACAGGACTTCACTTGGTAGTGCTAATTGAACTCAGAAGAGAACCTGAAGCTAGCTGCGAAGTATTATAATCTAAAGGGTTCTATATTCTCTTGACCTCTAAGTTCCCCGTAATGTCTATCCACCATCCCACAAGTCCCTTACCCGCCATTCAACCCTACCTTACTTCTTGGGTACAGTAGCAAGCTTGACCCCAGCATAGAGGTAATACCAATCGTTAAACCTGGACGGCTTAGGAACAGCCGGCAGCTCCTTTGACGCAGTGGGGATCTTGAACGTCTGGGTCGTCTTACTCGCCTCGACATACCCCTTGAAGTCGGTGTGGGTAGTTTGGTTGTAGTTGATGCTGCCGGTATCGACGTTCCCCTTGACGAGATCCCACCAGAAGCCATGGCTTTCCAGGATAATGTTCTCGGTCGTGGTGATGTTTTGGTACCAGTCGCCAACGATGGGAATGACGTCGTCTCCCCGTGCGACCTTGTAGTACTTTCATGTCAGCTTTTGGTCTGCTTGGAAAGGATGGAGAGCTCACAGTCCACCAGTTGCGATAAGCTTCGATAGTGCCGGGACGGTATCGCTCGACATCGTGGAAGTCTGAGAGGGATCAGCAGGTGAGTCGTATGAAACTGATAAATGGGCATACCGTTTACTAAAGCGGCTAGAGGGTCTTTGATGTCGATAGCCAGGACCTTCCAGTCGGTCTCGTCACCCTGCAGTGTGAGCTACATGATCGTTGAATTAAGCTGTGTTATGCGCACATCGTTGACTGCCAAAGCTCCCAGAATTTTGACCTGCTTGACTTGACCAATGTATCCGAGGCTAGGGCAAGTCAGCTCTATTTTCTGCTTCCTAAAATCAGGGGTAGAGAAGTCCGGAAAACTGACTCTTGTCCAATATCAAACAGGTCCATCGGGTCATTATCTCCCGGGAAACCAGTGAAAGAATGGTTGAAGTTTGGACTCTCCCAAGTCTGGGGGATAGATCCATAGTGGAATGGATACGACTTGTGGGGGTAGACACTTTCGACGAAGCGGGGTTGATCATTTCGGTCATCGTGGAAGATTGGGTCTGGAACCATCAGCACACGAATGCAGGTATCTTGCGATCACGGTATAATAGAAGAACTCACTGAGCGGCTCCTGTCGCCTGATCTCAATCTTGGCATCTTCCCATCGAGGGACCTCGACGACAAAGTTGATGATCCGCTTGTTGTTCTCGTCCGGGTACAAGGGAACATCATGCCAGAAGGAAATGGGCTGTCCGTTCTTTTCGAGCCATACACGCCAGTCCTAGATTATCAGCTAAGGCTCGAAGTAGAATCAGAGACGAGTAGAGGACATACCAAGGTGTTCCGAGCCCCAACTGTCCGCAGGCTATAAGGGCCGGACCCGTCATTCGCCCGCTTGACGGCGGGTATAGAAGCGGCGAGTGCAAGGGCAGGGACGCTGAGTGCTGAAATGAGTAGTCCGAGCATTCTTGTCAGATATGTAAGGAAGAGGGGGATAGGGAGAAGAGACAATCAGCTTCGGTACTTCTTAAGAGCTGCAGGGGACAGTGTCCACTTTGTGAATGTCGACGTGGCGTCCATGTGGCTATTGCTTGGCCTTTACATGCTAGCTCGCTGGGCGGTTGTAAGTGGGTGGTTCAGACGTTGAAGCCGATATCGATTTGGTAATATAGCCAGTCGATAGGCCAGTGGCCAGCGAGGCAAGAACGTTTCTTATCTGCCAAGCATTCCTTCGAGCCCCCACTCTCCCCCACTCAATGGCGTGTGCACGTTGTAAGAAGACAGACTTTTTCTGCTCAGCCGAGTCGCCGACCTCCTGGCCCGATGAGCGGATATAAGGCAATAGAACAAAGGGGATGACTGCTCGAGACTGATATTAGGCAGGCAATCGATGATCTTTGGATGGTCTCCATAGAAAGTCCAAAATTGCCGCTTTGGGAGATTTTGGTATTACGGCAGACTTACGTGACTCTATTTTGGCTGGTGGGCGAATTTCGGTTCACTGAAGCTTGATATTTCCTTATCCATCTTCAATACAGCTTACAGACCCCAAGAGGACACTTCTGAAGCGCTGAAATTCTACCAAAGACGGCTGGGAAGGACAAGATACACTCAGAGATCCGTTGCATAGCACATTCCGAGTGCGTTCCATCAACAACCAAGACCTGAAGATTTCCTAAACTGTTCGATAAATCGCTTCGTGTATATCGCTGACCTCCTATAGACACGCCCCCAGAATGGCTCCCACAAGCGCTACATCTGCTACCTCCCTCCCCTCGTCCGAATCCCTCCTCCTCTCCGCATCCCTTTTCACATCCTCCGTCTCATCCTGGATTCCCGCCAACTTCGGACACGTCGTTCCCCCCGCTGAGGCCGAAAAGGAATGGCAGACCCTTCTACGTTCAGCCGGCGAAGGAAAAGATCGCCTGGGTCTAGGACACCCATTAATCAATGCCCCCAAAGCCGCTGGAGGGGAGTATAGGGGTGGATTGCAGGGTTTAGAAAAGAGTATCAAGAATGGGAAGAGACGCGTAGGGGATGAAGAGCGTGAGAGAGGGGATAAGCCTGATGATGGGCCACTGGGAAGAGAGGCAGATGAGGATGAGGAAGATAGCCGAGCGAGTATGGTCGGGAAGAGAAAGAGGGCGGCGGTGTTTGATCCACTTGGCGGAAAGAAGAAGAAGACGCAGAAGGGGGCGGTGACGCCTGCGCAACAGACACCAACGGCGAGCGCTGGAAATTCAGCTCGGGCTAGTCCTAGTCTGGATCCCGGAGAGGCAGGTTCTGCATCTGCCGCCGAACTCGTCACACTTACCCCTAAATCCCCTTCAAAGAGTCTACTCGACACTGCCCCACCAACCCCTGCCCACGTCGCGCCTATTCCCCAATCACCATCGAAGCCCTCACTCGAGGCGTCCTCCTCATCGCACCCCACTCAGAGTACATTCACACCCGCTTCCCCCGTGAAATCCAAATCAGCCCTGAAACGCGAAAAGAAACGGCTCGCGAAGCAGGCAAAGCTCGCCCTGGAGGCCCAGAGTTAGAGGGGTCTCTATTCAAATCAGGGCATCCCTTCCCCTTCACCACTAAGCAAAATATATTAGGGCGGAGCAGACAGTATACGTCTTCCACCCAATGGTCCCCTCGAGGAGAATATTGGGCGACGGCAATGGACGTCCTCCTATCCTGCCCCGCAAATGTGAGGAGGGCAAGGGATGATGAAGGGTGTCAAATTGAAGGGTGTCAAATTGTTGAAGTTACCCTGTTATGCTCAGAGCTTGATACAATAGACCACTGTCGTACTATGTAAAAGCTACAATACATGCATGCGCCGGTCCGGGCCTCGACACAGCTAGATAAACCTCCGAGATCCTATGGATAGAATGAGATACGGGAGAAAGATGATGATACAAGAAAGAGTCCCCTGATAATCCTACAAACCCCACCTGTCCCCAATCTCTTCACAGTTCACCTCACACTCCCACCGCCCATATACACACCTTGCCTAAAGCTCGCTACCGACATTTCCGCCCTTTCAAGCTTATCCATTCCGGCCCCTTCTCTCCGTCTCACACTACCCGCCAACGCATCCTCATCCGAGTCATTCATACCCTGCTGTACCGCCCCACTCCCCACTACACCCTCCAGGAAGCTCAAAAAACCTCCTCCCGCTCCCGTATTTGAGCCTTGGTGCGTCGTCGTCGTGGCTGTCGACCCGGCAGATATGCCCCGTTTGTTTGGCGAGGGAGAGACGGATATGGGTTTAGTCGATGAGGCAGAGGATGACCGGATGGTCGATTCCTTAATCTCTCGGGAACTGGTCGATACGCTCCGTTGAGCTATAGGCGGAGGAGGAGGTGGAGGAGGGGCATCGATGGGATTGACGGGTGAAACTTCCGCTTTACCCCAATACATCCTTCTGCCCAAACCCGCCAATAAACCACCGGCATATCCCCCTTGTCTCGCGGTTGACGAACCCGAATCCACCGGCGGGGCAGTAGGCATCATTTCTGACGTCGCCGCATGACTGACATATGTCGATCGGATCGAACTGTCGCTGAGGCCCCGAGGACGCATGGTCCGAGTAAACAGCTGTTGCTGATATGGCAACTCATGCGTGGGAGTGACCCCTTCGTCCTCCCCGGGATTGTCAATGACAGCATCAACAACTGCTGAGAGCCTCTTCCGCTGCGTCGTCCCGTCTCTTGCCCTTATAGTCCTCTCGGCCCCCGGACCAAAGTACTGCGAGCTCGCACCTCGCAACCTCGGCCCCGCCCCTTCCGTCGGGGAGATAGCCGAATCGAGCACAACCCAAGGCTGACCGCCAGGCATAGGTAAAGGGGGTCGAGGGGCCTGAGCACCGGCAAAGATACCCAGTAGCTCATTTCTGTTTGCCCGGGATTTACTCGGTCGGAGTGTTCCCGGTCCAGGCCCGCTTCCAGGCGGTCGGAGTGTCCGAGTCGTACCGACCATACTCGAATCTGATTTCGTAGAATCGATCGTCGCGACTGAATTGGTGGATACTTGCCGACTCCGATCGAGTGTGCCAGACATGGGATTAGGACTTGGGGGGAGGGCGTCAGAACCGCCAGTTCCAGCTGAGGAAATGGCAACGGGAGCGGGTGTTGCCCGACGAGTCATTCCAGCACCGGCAAATTCAACGCTGACGTGTGTTGTTGTCGCGCCTGACACTGCCGCCTGTTTCGACGCCGCTTTCACTTGCGGCCCACCCGCCTGTAACTTCCCTCTATCGCCTGCTCGTTTGGTATCCACCGGCACTTCCGCAGCGGGCGTGACAAACAGCCTAGTGATAGGATTGGCTATCCATCCCAATCCAACACCACCACCTGCAGCCGCTGCAGCTGCCGCAGCCGCTTCCTCCTCCTCATCCCTGAATGCCTCCTTCTGCAGCCGTTTCGCCAATTTTGGCTCGAGCGTAACGTCATTGATCACCGCCTGCATATCGATCAATTCGGTAAAGACATCCTTCATGAGTTTGAAGAGCATAGTCCACTCTTTCCGTTGGATAGATGTAGAATCGAGTAAGCCGCGGAAAAGGTTCTTCGTATCGGTAATTTCGGTATGTAAGGCCCGGAGTGTCGAGCGGGAAAGATGTGAGACATCGGCTGAAAGGTGTTGTTTCTTCAACCGACGATTGAGAGTGGGGATATCGGCAGCTCGGAGTCGACCAAGCAACTTGGACAGGTGCTCGACTAACGTCGTAAGTGGGCCCGAGACGGGTGGATGGAGGGAGGAGGTTTCAGAGTGATCCTCGGGCCGAGGGGAAGTCCCGGTTGACGTGATGGAGGGAGGTATGGTCGGAGGGAGAGGGTCCATGCGGGAGGTAGTGGCGAACCGGTGTACATCTTCGACAGGGTCATAAGGGTCCGTTTGTGTCCCCTTCGACTTTGTCAATAACAACAACGTCCGCCTATGCGCCGCCTTCGCCGGACTGGGCTTGGCAGGTAATGACGACCCGATTTCGCCCTCGCTATGCGCGGAGACACCATCGGCGGTACTAGCATCAACGAGCGTACGCGAGGTCGCACTGCTATAATCGGCCGATTCGTGTGGAGATGCAGAGTGATGTCGATGAAGCATCAACGAACGGCGTTTCCGGTTAATATCCGCCGCGCGGAAATATTCCGATGCGGGTGAAAGGGGCTCGTCGGTGGTGTGTCCTACATCGGATTCGAGAGGTGCGCTCTCGGCTATTGAGCCTACGCCTTGAGACTGAGAGATCAGCTTGCACACCGGTTTGTGTAATTGGGTGTACGTACGGTATAGCTTCTTGAGGGCATTCGGGGCCTATCACTTGCCCTCCGCCTATATTGCGGCTTTACAGCACCCATCTTTGGAACGCCATTCAACACATATCCTATCCCTCCGCTGGGACTGCTTCGGAATGCCCCGCCCAACTGCGGACTTTCCCTCCCATCACTCAGCGGGCTCAATGCGCCTTCTTGCTCACGCATCAACTGACCGCCAAACTCCCCAATCGACCCCATGCCGAGCCCGGGCGACGTCAAACCTCCATCTGCCGTAGAGGTGGATGCGAACGAAGGAGCAAATGATGATCGCCGGTTGTGCTCCCAGCGCGTTGAGCTTGAAACGGACATCCGGGCCCATGCCGAGCGGTCAAACGTGCCTGTGATGGGTGATGATTCCGTGCGGGAGTGAGAATGAGATTGTCTCAACTCCGCCGCGAGATGAGGAGGGACACCTGGCGAAACTCTACCCGCCGCCCCATTTATAGCGCGCAACTCGTCATTCTCATCCCGAAGTCCTCGGACATCATCTTTCGATTCCGCCAAGAGGTGCGAAAGCTGCGAGACGTCATGCTTCAACATAGCATTGGACGCGACGAGGCCTTCGAGTGCTCGAAGGTATTCGGATTGTTCGGCAGGGGAGTCGGCGTGGAACGTCATTGATAACTCCTGGTGTAGAGTTTCCAATCGAGTTTTGGCATTATCGAGCAAGATCCCCGCATCCTTCGTTCGGGCGTCTTTAATATCCTCCACCTCCCTCCGTGCAACGCGAAGTTGTTGCTCCAGTTCGCCAATCCTCGCTTCTGCCCGTGTCCGCTTTCGCGCCTCTTCCTTCACTTGACGTTCAGCGGCAATCTGCAACTCCCTCGCTTCCTCATATCGCCGCTCAGCATCCGACAGGCGTTCCTCGACGCCAGCACCAGACGCCAAGGCGATAGATTGCCGCTGCATCGTGTTTCGTAATGTCGTCAATTCAGTCCGGACGTGAGTGAGGGATTGTTGCGTGAGGTTTTGGGTGTGGAGGGATTGTGTGTAGCGCTTTGGGGTCAGCTAGGCATATGTCAAGGAGACGGAGCTAGAACGTACTTTTTCCAAAGCCTCGTATTTCCGATTTAGGTCAGAATACTTGGACAGATGTGTCCCGTTGACCTTCTCTAGCGCGTTGATCCGTCGAACGCTATCGCCTAGCGATGTCCGCTTGACGTCGACCTGATATATATTAGCAAAGATTTCCCAAACAACACTAGCACTAAACTGCTCAGCAGAGCAGCAAAACACCAGCTCATTGAATTGCAAGAGTTTCGGAATGAGATGAAACGGAGCATGTCTGACATTCGAGGTTTGGAAGGGTGGGAAGGGAAAGAGATCCGTACCTGTTGCTGAAGCCGTTTGACCTCGAAAGCGTGTTTCTTCTCCAGGGCTTCATATCGCTGCAGAAGGGCGTTACCGATCTCTGTAATGGTCATCAGCTAGGAATGCAGTCCAGTCTCAGAGGTGACGTACCTCCACTCAAGACCAATTTTTCAGCAATCCTCTCTCGACGCCGTGCCATCTTACATCCCCCTCCCTCTTCACTGGCACCACAGCAGCATTCTCCTCCGCCTAGACCATCATCCTCATTGCTGAGACTCGAAAGTTGCTGGGCGAGTCCCTCGAGAGTCGCAGCTGTGCGCAGGAACGTAGATGCCGAAGGGGACAGACCGATATCTGACAAAGCGGGCGAATGGGGTGGATCGGGAGAAGGCGAGCGGGAGATGTCCGATGGAAAAGTGAGGGAGTGAGGGGAGGGCGGTGCGCCGTCGTGTCTGTTCATTTCATATCATTATTGTGAGGTCGTGGAGAGAGGTGGAGAGACAAAGGACAGAGTGGCAACCTTTTGGCTGGTGTTGACAAGCTGAGAAGCAATTACGGCATCGGGCAAATGGGCGGTTTCATGAGGCCGCCATGTCATCGCCATCTTAGCTTCAGAACAATGCTCATGGTGTCGATCTGCAGCCAGGATGTAGCAGCTGTAGCTATCCTACGCAATGACATATCCTACACCAAAAACTCTCACAGACTACGCTCTCGATTTACTGATATCGCTGCCTAAAGAGTAACCGCCAACCTTCTCCCAATCCACCTTCTGCCTCGTTACAGGTAAAGCCCGGCGCAATCTGTGAGGTCAGCTTTGATTTCTCTTCTAGATATCCCTGTGTAAAGATAGCGTACGATCTGAACACCTTATCTCCTAGGTCGCCATACACATCCTGCAATTCCAGTTGATACGAAGCTTCAACTTTACTGATTGTCGTTACGATTTGGCTAGCTATGCTTTGTCCGGATGTTTCAGATGGGTAGGCGAAGCTTGCAGAGTGGTTGGTGGTCAATTGAACCTATGCGATCAGTTTTACCCACTCCAATGATATTGCGAGTAGAGCGAAGGCAGTAACTCACGTTGCCCTGCTCGAAATAGTGCACGTCCACCAGTAATTTCCCCTCGACCTTCCCAGCGGCTTTATCGACCGTCCAGCGAGTTCGCCATCTTCCCGTCCTGAGGATCAGCTTGGGGCTAGCAGCACAGCAGCTAATAGCTCACCAGAACGCATCAGTCTTGTATCGATTCCCGACCACCTCTAGCGTGTAGGTCGGGCTCTCCACCCGTTCCTGCTTCCGCTCTACCGGCTTCTCGACAGATGTCTCCTCCGTCGACTCGGCAGGAGCAGGTAACGTCTCACTCCCCTCCACCTCGACTGCCTCCGGTACGGCCAGTGCCGATTTATCCTCCTTAGCCTCAACAACCGCATCCTCAGACTTCTCCCCGGCAGGCACATCCTCAGTCTGAGCCGCTTCCGCCTCCTTGACCTCTTCCACAGCCTCATCGACCTTCTCCAACCCACCCGGCTGGTCCACCTCCTCCGCCTTGGCCTCCTCGCCTACCAAAGGGGTCGCTGCTGGCTCGTTCGATCCAGCTCCAATTTGCTCCGGCACAATGTCCGTAACGATGTCATCGGAATCTGCCACTGGGGCAGGGGTGGAACCTCCCATGACAACATCTGATTCTGGGGCTTCGGTCGATGAGGGTTCAGGGGCTGAGGTAACAGGTGGAGTCTCGACTGCGGGAGCGGGAGGTAAGAGAGGGTGTTGTGAGCAGTTAACAGAGGATTGGCCGGTTGAGTAGTGATTTTTTGTGTAGGCAGCTAGGGATTTGGCTAGCTCAGCTCTGCATCATGTCAGCTACTGGGCAACGAAACGACCATATCAGCGTACCTAAAAGCCTCTTCCTCCTCCGGCAGCTCGTAAGGCTCATACCCGCTAGCCACCACATTGACATGGTCGAAGCTAAAGCTCTGCTTGCCCACAGCGTCAATGTATCGCTCTTGGTCCACGGATGATCTCGGAAGAATCGCTGCTTCCGAAAGCACAGACTAAGGGATCAGCTTCTTGAGTGTCCGTATGCACCATGTAACTTACGGTATGTGCGGCTATCCCATCCCTAGCGGGGTGCTCAACAACCGTGAGTTGGGCAAGGTTGTATTCCCTGAGCGCAGGACCGGCATGGACCATCAGTGCATTGTCGTCGGAAACGATGGCTCGGATAGCTATTAATCAGCTGGAGCGCGCTGCGTCCATAAGCGAGCAAGTGAGCCAACCATTGATCACATCGCTATACGTATCAGCTATGACCTTGCTGTTACGGGGACACAACCGCTCACTTGACTTCTCCCGGCGGAGACTGCTTGATGAGATTTGCTCCCAGCTTTGCTCTCTGATTTGATGATAGCTCTGCCATACTGATTGGGTAAATAAGATGGCTGTCAATAGGAGCGGTCAAAGAGGGTCAAAGGCGTGAGGACAGGCAGGGCGGCAAAAAAGGTCGTGCCTGACTCGAGTCTCGTTCCTACCCCCCCTTTTAGTGACATAATTTTGGTGCAAGTCTATGCATCCAGCTCTCATATTCCAGTCAACTATGCATACGGACAGTCCCAGGCCTGAGCTACCCTCTCGCGTTAAGATATGCCAATTTGAAGCAGATTTACTTGCGCGAGAGACGGTGGCGAGGCCGATTTCTCGAGGTCACTTTCTCAGGCATCCATGCATCAAAAGACTTCGAAAAGGCACCGGGATGACCGTCTGGCGCTCCTTTACCTGATGAGCTATCCCACGAATCTCAAAGTTAGGATACTGTAGACGGGAGAGCTATGAGGCAGAAACCAAAATGGACGAGACCCGGCCGGGGTCCCCCTCCACCAAATACGGCACACGGGCAGCATGCACGTGGCCTTTGACCGGTGTTCGCCGCCCCTTCTGGCTTCGCTACGAGAAGACATCCCTATATTCTCCATCTATCTTCCTTCACGACTCCCAACAACTCCCACCTTCTTCTCCCCTTGTACCAAGGCCACTAAAGCCATGTCTGACCGCTCGAGGTCCCCAACCGACGAAGGGTCAGGCGACGAGATACGTCCTCACGGCGAACACGATTCTTCCGAAGAGTCCGAAGACGACCCAGAAGAATATCGCCGCGTTGCCGACGGATTCATTGTGGAGGGGGATGACGATGATGATGAGGGAGAAGATGGTGAGAAACGGAAAGAGACGAAAGAGGAGCGTCGGGCGAGAAAGAAGGAAGAGAAACGGAATAGGAAACGACAGAAGCGGAAAGAGCGCGGTGCCGAATTATCAGATGACGAGTTGGAACTCATCAATGAGAATAGGGGGATTGCTGGGGGACCTAGTCTCAGTCGGCCATTGAAGCGGCTAAGGCGGAGGTCGGGTAGTGATGGGGATGGGGAAGAGGAAGATGTTGGTCGGCAAGATTTGAGGAATATGTTTGCGGACGATGAGGAACGGCTGGATGAGGATGACGATGATCTTGGGGATTTCATCGAGGAGGATGAAGAGGCTGCGCCACCTGGAGAGACTGAGGATGAGAGGCGGCAGAGAAAGAGGGAAGAGAAGAAACTACGGCGGGAACAGGCTAAACGACGGCCTGATGTGGCTGGTGTTGATAAAAGGTGAGTCTTGCCACACTTTACAGGTACATGGCTGATCTGTTAGCGCGTGGGATGAGGCATTTGAAGTCTTCGGTAGTGGTGAAGACTACGACTGGGCGCTACAAGGCGAAGATGGGATTCAAGACGAGGACGAGATTGATCCAGCCAAGAAGGACCTTCGGCTCGAAGACGTCTTTGATCCCTCGGAAATCAAAGCTCGTCGACTACAGGACGAGGACAAAACCATCGCCTCTCTCGACCGGCCGGAAAGACACCAACTCATGAATTCTACCCTATCCGACAACCCCGTCATTGCTCCCGACTCCCTCTATCCTCCACCAGACCTTGCGGCCGGGTACGCCTACAACAAAATATCCCAGCGAACGCAATACATCTTTTGCGGAATGCACTACGACGGCTCTTACCCTCCTCCTCACGAACAAACCCAATTCTCCTACACTCCCCAGCGCCGACCGGACCTCGCCACCGAGTTCATCAAAGCGGTCTCTACCGCGCTCAACATGATGTTTGTGCAGCATCTCGAAGTACCATATCTGTGGCACTACAAGCGGGACGTTTTGAGTGTTTTGGAAAATGAGGGAAAGAGCTCAGTGCAGTTCTTGGAGAAGGACGAATTGTGGGCGCTGTACAACCTCGGTATCAAATTCCGGGCGGTATATGAGCGGACGCAGCAAGTCAGGGAGACATGGAAGAAGATTCAGGCTAGGCGGCCAGAACTCCAAGATCGTTATCTCACCGAAACGCTCTTGGGGTCTGTGTGTATGCTGGGTATTGAGTCTGCAGCGGAAGGAGTGGAGTGGTTGGCATATCACTACGCCCAGGATATTCGGGAGATTAAGGAAGAGGAGGTAGTGGAGGAGGGATCGAAGCGCCTGCCTGAGCGAATGGCACATGACGATATGAGGGAGGGGCCAATTATGACACTGGTCAAGGCGTTTGGGATCGATGTTTCGAATGTCGCCGTTAGCTTTAACGATGCCCAGGGACAGCCTCACGAGCCGAAAGATTCAGATAGGGCGCCTGCGGACTTGGCGGAGGAATTTGCTGGGACTGGGACGCCATACCTCACCGGCGAGGATGCGCTGGAGGGTGAGTCAATGTTGGCAACATTTAGGGCTAGGCTGACATTTGCAGCTGCGAGTGCGGTCATCATTAATGAGTTGGCGAAAGATCCTTCTATCCGTCTACAAGCTAGAGAATTCGTCAAGGAATGTGCGGACATTACTGTCAACCCGACAGAAAGGGGAATGACCGTTATCGACCAGTACCACACATACTATGTAAGCTGACGAATGCACGATCGGAATGACGTGTCTTGAGCTGACGCCACAGACGTTCAAATTCCTCACTAGCAAACCCGCCAACAGCTTCGCTGGCACGCCTCAATGGCTTCACATCCTGAAAGCCGAAGAAGAAGGCCTGATTACCATTTCCATCGACGTTGCCGACTCACAAGTCAGTGGCTTTTCAGGCGCGCTTGAACGGTGCTGCGTTTCCAACGACTACGGAGAGGTCGCATCAAAATGGAATGAAATCAGAAGGGAGCTCTGTCGCGACTTGACCAAATTGCACTTGATTCCCATGGGGAGTAAGTGGGTGAAGGAGTATCTTCGAAGTCAGGCTGAGGACTTTGTGGCGGAACGATGTCGTATGGAACTTGAATTTGTAAGTTCTACAGAACCGTCAAGATATGGGCTAATTGGGCCAGAGAATCAACGTCAAGCCGTACTGTGGCCTCGGTATGGAACCTGGAGAGACACCCACCGTTCTTGCCTTAACCAACGGAGCCGGAGATATCCGGGACGCCGTCATTGCCGTCATGCTCGATGATAACGGTGTCGTTTTGACGCAAACGAAATTCGATAACCTGAAGGACGATGCCGACAGAGAGGCATTCATGCACCTTGTCGAACGCAAAAAGCCAAAAGTCGTCGCTATTGGTGGTCTGTCCGTACAGACTGCTAGGCTGAAGGATGAGGTTCATGGTGTTCTTCGAGAAATTGGGATTAGACTCGCTGGTGAAAATCCTCCGATATCCGATACGTTCCAGTCCCACGAAGAATTCACTCAGGCTTTGGCCATCTTCGACGACCGTCTTCGACCTTACTCTACCCCCCTCATTGTCCCGAATGACGCTACGGCGCGGATGTTCATGAATAGCGAGGAAGCTGCGAAGGAGCATCCGGGTCTGCCGCTCAATGGGCGGTATGCGTTGGCGCTGGCGAGATTTGTGCAGAATCCGTTGAATGCTTATGCGAAGCTGGGGAGGAGGATGTTGGATATTACATTCATGGAATACCATCAGAAGTTGGTGAGTTGCTTTGCGCCATTGTTTGTTTTTGAGATTTCAGCTAACAAGACAGATCTCACAAGAGAAACTTCTTATACATCTTGAGCGGGCGCTGGTCAACTCAGTCTGTGCGATGGGGATCGAAATCAATTCTTGCGTTGCGGATGCGTATCAGCGATCTATGCTGCCTTTCATCTCGGGTCTAGGACCCCGAAAGGCGGATTCTCTGGTCCATGCGGTCGGCAGAGCCGTGAGTTCGAGCGAATTCCGAAGAATAGCCATAAGCTGACATTCCAGGGTGTGATCCTCAACCGAATCCAATTCTCCGAATCTGGATTATTCGGACCTACAATCTTCGAAAACGTTGCCGGTTTCCTCTCTATCGAATCCGACCTCGAAAACCTCAGCTTAGAAGAGGCCAACCCCCAAGAACAGGCCGATCCGCTCGACTGCACCCGTATCCATCCGGAAGACTACGAGTTTGCGCAAAAGATGTGCCAAGACGCCCTGGACCTAGATGTCGAGGATGTCGAGGGGCAGCATAAATCCGAAGTCGTCCAGAAGCTCATGACGGACGAGGACCGAGCGCGGAAGTTGTCAGAGCTCAATCTGGACGATTTCGCCTACAACTTGCAACGGCAGGGCGAGGGTAATAAGCGACATACCCTGGGCGAAATCGTGAATGAGCTCATTCAATTCCGGTCGGATCGTCGACCACCATTCTACGAGCCTACACCATGGGAAGTCGTCACTATGCTCACTGGCGAAACGGAGCGTTCAATTGGTCGCGGTATTCGAGTCTCGGCGGTCGTTCGGAAACCCATGGCTGCTCGGGCGTTCTGCGTCTTGCAATCGGGCATCGACGCTATACTCGATCGAGAGTATGCGGCGGATGATGAGAATGTCCAGTCTTGTGAGGATGTAGTGAAGAAGGGTCAGACGCTCAATGCGGTTATCCTCGCGGTTGAACCCCATCGATTCCAAGTCCGGATTTCTATCCGATCGGTCGATCTTGCCCAATCCGTTCCCTTCATTCAACCATTCGTTACCGATACAGCCAACAATGAGGGTCGGCGGATTTTGGCGGAAGAGGCAGCGGCAGCGAAGAAGATGCGGTCGCAGGGCAAGGCGAAGCGAGTGATCAATCACCCGAATTGGCACGTCATGAACTCTGGTCAGGCGGAGCAATTCTTGGCTTCTCAGCCAAGAGGGGAGGTTGTCATTCGGCCGAGTTCAAAGGGAGGGGATCACCTGGCGTTGACGTTCAAGCTGGACGAAGAGGTGTTTCAGCATGTCGACATTCAGGAGATTGATAAGCCGAATGAGTATGCCTTGGGGAGGATCCTACGAATTGGGTCAAAGTATACCTTTGGAGATCTGGACGATGTCATTGTTAATTACGTCAAGGCGATAATGAGGATGTTGGAAGAGGCGGAAAGGTCAGAAAAGTTCAGACCAGAAAAAGAACTCGGTAAGTCTATTTGGCTCGGATTCTCATCTGTGCTGACATCCAGGACCATACCTTAAAAACACCCTACTCGCCTTCCCAAATCGATCCATGTATGGATTTTGCCTAAATCACGAAAAGCCAGGCTACCTCACCCTTGCCTTTCTCAACAAATCGTCCAAGGACGGCGGGCAGATCCAAGAGTGGCCCGTCCGGCTTCTTCCGGGTGCGTACGCCCTCAACAATGCCGAAGTGCCCGGGATGAATGAGCTGTGTAATGCCTTTAAAGCGCAGTACTCATCTCGGTTGTCGGAGCAGGGTGCGGGTGGGAAGACGCCGGGTATCAGGGCAGGACGGACACCGGCGCATGGAGGTCGGACACCTGGGATGGGAGGTGCGACGCCTTATGGCGCTGGCCGGACACCAGCGGTTGGCGGGGCAACACCGTATGGTGCTGGTGGTGGGTCTGTGAGGACACCTGCGATGGGTGGGGCGACGCCGACGCCGTATGGTCCTCCTCCGGGTTTAGGCAGGACGCCAGTTGTAGGTGGAGCAACGCCTTATGGACCGCCTGGAACAACAAGGACGCCGATAAGACCGGGTATGACCCCTAATGCTTGTAAGTCCGCATCTTGAGATATAGGATAGGGCTGATGGTCAGATGGCCAAGCTCAAGCAGGCCCTTCTAGGGGTCCGGGACAGTATGGCGGGGCGACACCATATGGTCCCCCAGGCGGTGCAGGTGGAGGATATCAGGGCGGGTCACAAGGTGGTATGCGGCCGCCGGGAGGACCGGGAGCGGGGATGAATGCGGAACGGGCGGCGATGCTTGCTAGGCAGGGCAGATGAGTGGGCTACCTGGAGATGGGGACAGGGGGCAAGGGGTAAAGGATAGCTGAAGTTGTGAGAGCGAAAATCTCGAATTAGGGTTTACCACAGTGCATGATTGTGTCATTTGCTCAGACGTTTTCGGGTCACAGCGTACCAACACCACTCAACTCTGGATCATACTAGACTGACAATGCATAGACTATTGACAAATGTGAGATAACACAACCCGGGAGATCTAAGGACATCTAAGGTGGAAGAGGGGAGAGGGGCAATTCTTATGCAGCGGGAACGGGGAACTGGTCATGTCAGCGAAATCCGACGCGGAGACGGGCCAGATTCAAATGAAGAAAACGCACGCCAGGGAAACAGCTCTCGAACGTGGCCTTGGGGTGCTTGTTGTCAGAGTGGATCTTGACTCTGAGGATGATCAGCTACAGGTACCCCTCGAGCCGGGGCCAAAGGAAGACTTACTGTGCGTAAGGTGATGTTCCCTGGAAAGTCTGCTTGCAGACGAAGCACTGGATAGACTGAGCGGCCTGATAAGTTTGTTAGCTATAGATTCGAAGGAGAGCTATAAGGAAGGGCAAGGCATACCTGGTTAGACTTCAATTGCGAAGCGGGGGCTTTGGGTCCCTTGCCAGCCGCCCTTTCCCTGTCTTTGGCTGATTTAGCACCCTGGGATAGTCAGTGCGATGAGACTGGACATGTCTAGCGGGTATATGGCCAAAGACGAGTGATCATCCTGTAGACAGGGAGATCATTGTCCGTGGAGGATGAGCAAAACGTGGTGAGGAAACGTGACTCACGTTGCCGCCGCCCATTGTGAGAAGAGTTGATAGGAGGAAAAGGGGGAGGGGATTGAGGAGGCCTGCTGTGATCTGACAGCGGGTCTTAGCTGGTTGATATAGGAATGGAAGATATAGAGCCAGAAAGACAGGTGTTGTTGTTGAGGATTTGGAAAATTTGTCTAAAGTTGAACCGTGCCTGACAATCAAAGGAGACCCCTGATATTCTGCACGTGTCAGTTGCTTGGTGTCAGGGGATGTACTCACTACCGTACTGAGCGTGAGTAAGTTACTAGCACTGTCACACGCATTGCCACTGACAACATAACTCTACCTGTCATCAACCGTAACCATGCTCCACCCCACCAGCTCAGGATTGGCTCAGACCCAGCCCATCATACGCACTACGACTCCACAGTCGAACACCGAGCTCGATCTCATTCCGTATCGAACCCAATCTCACTATGTGATCGTTTCGCACAGCGGCAATCATGGGTCAGTCTCGCGTGACGACTCGCCACATGAGTACTACGCTCTCAACGAAGCCATTGAGGTCGCGCGTCGGTTGATATCTCAACCCTCGATACAAAACAAGATAGCATTCGCCCTACGCCATACGGGAAATAGCCCTGACCCAGATTACGGGATTCTACCATCCCCTCACTACGAGGCGGATTCCATCATGAAGGCGAGGATCGGAGAGTGGTTCGGGGGGAGCAACATGAAGATCATGTTGTTCGAGCCGGACAACGTTGAGGAGGATTACGTCAACGGCTTCACAAAGACCACTTTTCCTCGAGTGATAAACATCAATCGACAGGTACTTTATCACTTCCTATGACTCCACAGGCATGTGAGACTCTACTAACCAAACCAGCGAATCCGGAGCTGCGCGGCGGCCTGTGAGAAGTTCGGCCCTACCAGCGAAGAGTACCATAGGGCGCTCTTCTTTGTGATTACAACGCTCGTCCACGAGAGCATGCATGGTATGAGATACTTGATCGTAAGTCTTCATTACTAGGGTCCACCAGACCAGAATACTGATGATAGCAGAAAGAGGCTGCCAGACCAACTCCACCGAAAATCACGTACGATGAGCGGCTTGCGGATTACATCAAGGAGGATGGTGCGGCGGCGGTCCAAGGCGAGGGAGGGTGGTATCTTGAGCGGTCTGTGTTTGGCGGGTGTGTGGGCGCGACGCCCTGTCCGGATCCCATGTTTACGGCAAGTGGCAGCTCAGCTCTAGGTGTTGGACTTTGAGCAAAGCGACTTACACTACTCGCAGGGTGAAGTAGGACAAATAATCATCCAGCGCGCGGCGCCAGAGATCGAGTGCTGGTACGCTGTAGAGGCAGAAAGCCTTCGGGCAATAATAGAAGGTTAGCATTGGCGCTGACTCTGTTTGTCTCGTGGCTGATCATGCGACAGGTGCGGAAGGATGGTTGACGAAAGTCCCGTTCGTCCCGCGACGTAGGTCAGACGTCTATGCTGGCCGAGCCCTCTTGCTCAGTCCGCAACCGAGGGACACATTCATCGAGACTCGTGACAGGGTGATGCGATGCGGGACTGGAAAATGGGGAGATGCACGGGTGTGAGGGTGGTATGAAGAGTGGATACAAGTCACGGTCAATGATAACATTCTACAGTGCAATTGTGGCTCTGCCACACCCCGAACGCGGGCTCCAGATTTCTCAAAAGGGCATATACTGACGCATCACATGAAGCTACCTAGAAGACGAAATCCTCAACTTTCCACTTCCCAATATCCTGACCCATCAACTCAGCCCCAGCTCCAGGCTTCGGTGCCCCAATCTTCTTCCTCCCGCCCCCACTTCCAGCGGCAGCCTTCACCATCTCCGCCGAGCGCATATTCTCCTTCTTTGCATTGAGCTCCGCCCGCCTCTTCTCTTCCCGCTTCGAAAGCGTCAATAGCGCATCAACCGGAGCGCACAATTTTCGAATTTCCGCTTGGAGCGTAAGGAGGGGTCCGAGAGATGCCGCCAGTGATTCGAGGAGAGGTGCCGCGGACTCATGCTCCACAAATAAGGGCAAATGGGAGTCGAGTAGTAGGCTAGAGTGTGCGAGGATAGAATCGAGAGATGGGATAGATGAAGTAGGGGATTTGGTAACGGGTTGGGAATCGGGCCAAACCAGGCCATCTGTCCGGTGCTGACACCACTGATCACACCATTTGACCAATTGTGAGAGGAGACGAGTGGCCTCTTCGACTGAGACATTTCGGCGTAATTCGAATCGGAAGTCGACAGTGGGCGCAGGGAGGGAGAGGAAGTCGGCATAGACGAGGTTGATATTTCCGTCGGCTATTGCTCGCTTTAGGATGGCGACTAGGGTGGAGGATGATAAGGTGGGAGTAGACTTCATGAGTCTTCGGACGGACTTCCAGGCCTTTGCGTCAAGGGACCCTTCTAGAAGTGTCGCTAGATCGGGCGAATCCTGTGCTTTCTCTTCTGATGCCACCTTGGCCCCTTCTGGCTTGGGTGCCTTCTTCTTCTCCTTGCTTTGAGACACCATGTATTTTGCTGTCCGCTCCTGTGACCCCAACAGCAGGTTCATTCCGAAGCCCTTTTGTGGCAACGCCAACTCGCAAGTGTAGACCACTGATCGGCCGGTGTCCTTGTCGCTGTGTTTGTGCCATACGACGAATGAGACGGTCCATGTTGAGGCAGAAGCCTTACCGAGGAGATTCACTTGGGATATCTCTCCTTCTGCTGAGAAGGCAGAAATGTCGCTGGCGGCCAGGACGACGGGGGTATCGGAGCTCAAGAGACTAAGAATGAGTGATGGGGCAGGTTGAGTGACGGCATGAAGAATGAGGGATTGGGTGGAAGGGACAGAGACGAGGGCTGGGGCGATGGCGAGATAGGGTAAAGGAGTGGGTGGGGAGCTCGAGGGTGGGGTTCGTAGATTTTTGGTGAATAGTTTAGAAGAAGAGCCTGATTGTCAGATGGGGATACCGAACGATTGCACGTTGACTTACTGATAGTAGTCACAGTCCCATCCTCGGCTACATCCGCCAATATCGTCATGTCGCTCCATACCCCAACGTCTGACTGGTTCGTCAGGCGTGCCGAGCACTCGCCCTCTTCAGGATGATCAATTCTGAACGAAAAGATCTGGCCCGTCCTAGCGACCAGTACGATACCGGAAGATCCTCCAGCTGTCGAGACAATCCTGCTCGAGATGATCTGGCCCGTGACGGTGGTATGGGGAAGAGGGAAGAGTTGATCTGAAGTGTCGATGAGGAATAACGAGCCATCTGCTCCGACGGCTAGTATGGGATAATTCGTCGATGTCAGATGGTTCAAACTCTGGATGAGGTGATCCGACTGTATGTGTCAGCGATTAGACTCTGACCTGCAAACTAGATGAACGTACTTTGATGACGGTCTTCTCATCATCCTCACCCCGCCAACACCAAATCTCGCCAGACCGCTGTCCCTCTTTGCCAATCTCGGGACTTTGCACTCCAACCAGAGTTGTCCGCCTGGGCCCAACCTCTACAGCGTCCTCCGAGTCGACTGAAGAGCTCATCTCCGCATCCTCTTCTTGTGGCTGCGCCTTGCCTTTGCCTTTCTCCAATCCGGCAATGGGAGGTGGTAGGTAGCTGACGGGGTAGGATGAGAACATTGTCGATGGGGGAACGGTGTAGGATGAGGTTGGCCGGAGGGTCTTCAGCTGACACATGTCAGCTCACTGCCTCGAGGCATGGATTGGCAAAGACTCACGTCGTACGTCCACACCCCATCGCCTTGGACAGCTAGGACCGCCAGTTCTCCCTCGCTCCCATGAACGGGCGAAAGTGTGACATGTCGATCTTTCGATGAAGAAGCATGAGACGTCTGGAACGTTGCCAGAAGCGTAGGTGCTGATATAGACGCCATAGTCTTTATGAGTGAAGTGGTTGAGCTTGACAAGAGGAAATCTTGGATGGTGCAAAGAAATCTTCGAACCTTTGCTATATTACGTAAATGACCTCCACCTCTTCCTTTTGGCTGGCAAGGTGATCGTGCGACACCTTCCAGTACGCACAGTGCTGTCAGTCAAAGCCCTTCTCAGTTCTAGCTTCAGCCCAGCCCCGGATTTCGGCAGCGATGGCGACGAAGGCGGGTCGAGCCTTTTTCGGTCGCCAAGCGGGAAGAGAGGCTTTGTGGGTTCACTCAAAATGCTCCTTCTCGAGCGGAACTGATCGACAAACAGCCGTATCCTTGCGTGGATCCCCGTGGGCATCTTCTTCACTCGCCATGTATATTCTCTTGCGACAGTGACTGGCGGGAGTATGCAGGTGAGCCAAATGGCCTCGCACTGTCGAGTAACTATGCTCACTCCTGATAGCCGACTTTCAACCCTGACCTCGCCAGCTCGCCGTTCCATCACGATGTGGTATTACTCGAGCGATGGAGCGTTGCTTTGCATAGGTTCAAGCGTGGGGATATAGTCACGTTATGGTGAGCTTATCGTCAGCTTTGATGAGTACCGCAAGGCTTCGCGAGATACTATAGCTGATCCCGAAGGTCCCCTCAAAACCCGGACCTCTTGACCACAAAACGGATAGTCGCTCTAGAAGGGGATTTGGTGCGTCTATCTACCGACTACTAAACGCACATCATTCGCTGACCGGAAAGGTTCACCCGCTTCCACCATCAGCCAAAACACCTGTCCGTATCCCTCCCGGACACTGTTGGGTCGAGGGCGATTCGCACTATCAAACGATGGATTCTAACACTTACGGTCCTGTAAGTTGCCCGAGACCCCTGGCCGGATGGAGCTGATTCATCAGGTACCCCTTGCCCTAATCACATCTCGTGTCGCCTACATTGCCTGGCCATGGGCCCGAAGAGGCTTGGTAGCGAACGGTCTGGCGAAGGCTAAAGGACGTGTTCGTCGATTGGGAGGATCAATTCCATGAGCGGTATCCGGGAACCAGACCCATCCTTGTCTCTGGGAATACCAACATGAGAGGTTCTGACGTCGACGGGGACGGCGAGCAGGCGGGGAAGGAAGCACCCAAGAATGTTAGTAGATCATGATTCCTCGCTGACCTTTCAGGCTTACGCACCGTTTCTTCTTGGCTTCTCCTGGCAGAGCAAG
Organism: Dioszegia crocea; assembly: GCA_001600615.1. NCBI lineage: Eukaryota > Fungi > Basidiomycota > Tremellomycetes > Tremellales > Bulleribasidiaceae > Dioszegia > Dioszegia crocea. The sequence goes on from BCKK01000011.1 coordinate 137,259, forward strand.
TATAGAACACGCACGTCATTGGGGCTACGGATGGCGACATAGCCTCCCTTTGTTCTAAGGATGTCCTGAGCATGGGAAAATCGCCCCAATGCCAGCCCAATCAACCGGTCATGTATCTTTGTCTTCTCTCTTTTACTCACCTGATTTTAGAGCTTCGCCCACTCACTGACTACCCGACCAGTTCTCGAGCTACACTACCGAAGATGAACAAACGAACAGCCGCTGATTACCTGGAACCCAGAGATCCAAAGCGACCCTCGACGCCAGCGACTCGTGCGGCCGCGGACCAGACTGCACCAGACGCCTCATCTGCCTCCTCGAATGGCAGCAAACTCAATGCAACCCAACCATCTGATCTTCAGGTCACGATGACCGAGAATGAAGATATTCCCTTCCTGAGTCTCGCAAGCAGCGACGATGGAGGCAGATAGCGGTTTGGGTTGACGCAAGGGAGAGTACAGCGTGATTTTTTGATTCCCTGAACTAGATATGTTCCGCATGCTTTCTTGATCCCGATCGCCATGCGCGCAACGGTATGAGCTCCATGGCGTGGGCGTTGCTCGCATACTGCACGTTGCAAACATACAAAAATGTCATTTGCACGCCAGCGCTTTACGTAAACGCTCAACTCTCCAACGAGCCGATGCAAATCTTCACGCAGACTGAGAATTGGATGTCATCTTCATCACCCTACCCTAAGCTACAATGAACCGCCAGCCCAAGTCCAACATCGCCCTCTTGACGGAGGGCGCGGCATACATCAAACGAGCCAAAGCAGCCCGGCAAGAACAGGTGGACGAGATCAAATTTGACGATGATGCGCGGAAAGAGTGGTTGACGGGATTTTCGAAGCGGAAGAAGGCAAAGGTGGATGAGAGGCGATCTAGGGCCAAGGAGAGAGATAGGCAGGCACATGTGGACGAGAGGCGGAAGGTGAGCTGTCTCCTGGGCATTCGTACCTGGACAAAGCTGACATTGTAGATGAGGCAAGAGCTTAGAGAACGGGCGGCACAGAATGTCCGGGATGTCCGAGCGGCCATGGGCCTGGAAGAGCAAGTTGCGGCTGAGGACGGAGATGACGACGAGGAGGAGAACTCCGAGGCTGGACCTTCCAAGCCCCGACAGGAAGAAGCGGAATTCTCGGACGAAGACCAACTCGCCACTGTGACCATCACTGAAGATTTCGACCCTTCCTCTCTCCCCATCTACAACGCTCTTCGATCATCTACATCACCCGACCCCGAAAATCCTTCTTCCGCTCGACCGAAACCCCAGCGGGCACCTGTACCCATCATGCCTGCCAGTTCTGGCCGAGCTCAGGCGAAGGCGAAGAAGGAGAAAGAGAAGGTCAAGGAGAAGAAGTCGCGTGAGAAGGAGCGGAGTAGAAATATGGAGACTAAGGCCGAGAGGAAGAAGGGCAAGTCAATGGAGGCTAAGAAGAGGGGGCATAAAGCCGTGTTGGCGATTGAGAGGGATGGGAAAACGAGAGGGAAGGGCGGACCTAAACGGGGAGGAAAGGCGGGCAGGGGCGGAGCGTCTGCAAGGGGCGGCTCGTCGAAGCGGGGAGGCAAGCGGTAGTCGACCGTATCCCGTGGAACTTTTCACAGGCATGTAACATACGATAGTGGGTCTTCAAAAGAAGTTCGTCTAGATCTGTGACGCTAAAAATAACGGAAATACAACTAATCAGGCGCTCTACTGGTTAATCGCAGTATGGTGCTCCTCGGGAATGTTCGCTTTCGTGTGCTTAGTGGACTGTATATCTGGTGAACTGACATCCTGATAGTAACAAGGTTAGACTATCTGAACTATTAGAGCTAAAGCTGTACATTTGATCCAGCTCCCCTGGCCTCATAACCCAATCTCCGGCATCTGCTTGGCGAGATACAAGAAACATCCTTGAATTTTCTCAAGCTCATTCAAGCAACTTTCACTCTATACTTATGACATTGTAAGTGGCCGGTAGCATCAACACCAGTGATAAACAATCGTGCCTGAGGCAACTAGTGCCACTTCCAGCAATCAGCGTAATGCCGAAAGTCGCAGAAGCGGATGTGGCCAGATCCTGACCATTGCGGTCTCAGCCGGTTCGCCGCTTCCCCTTCCAAACAATCGTTGTAAGTCATCCGGTAAGTCAAGTCTTTATATACCCTTCCGGCGGCGTCTTCGGCCGTACCGCGGAGGAATGCGAGCCACCCCCGATGGACACCTGAAAAGCTGAACTCCAACTTTAGGGTCAAAGGGTCCATAGGCCTTCGACCAGGTGAAGGGCTCGGCAGGGATAAAATAACCTGGCAGAGTGCCATGACTGATCCTTTTGCCGCCATGATGCACCGTCCTTCCCTAAAATTAAGACATGTTATCTTTCGGACATTTCTAATCTGTCACTCCGTAACATCCCAGATCTTTCCTCGGTCTGGTCGAACACTCTCCCTCCCACTACCGCCGCTGGCGGTCGATATCCTGATATGCGCCAGCGCGAAGGTAAGATCTGCTCGACATCTTCCCGGAATTTCTCCCAAGCCACTAGGAAAGTCAGCCATGTCAACGAAAAGAGAGTGAGGACTCACCCTGCATGGTTTCTCTCAATCCTCCATCATCTACAGCATTCGGCCCACGCGCCTGCACAGCTCTAGATCGAGCAGTAAGATAGTACATTGGAATGCCTGAGGCAATGAACACTGCGACTGTCAGCTGAGGATTAGGCTCCGGGATGAGCGAAGCAACTAACTGAAAGCGGCCAGCGCTTCCCACGGTGCAGCAAAGACCGGCATGAGTAAGAGAAATGCTGCGACCTGTCGAGTGAGCTTGGAACGATCACAAACAATAGCCATATACGCACGATGCAAAAGATGATGGGCGTTATTATCCACGTTTTGTATGGTCGATTAAGATGTGGTTCCTTCACTCGTAGCACCAGCAAACCCAGAACAGTCAACAGGTAGAATGTCCAACTGGTGACTGAGAAGAAGTTCAGTAATGCTGCAGGTGGTCAGCTTATAACCAATGCGCATCTGTGGTGGCTAGCTTACAGCGAAAGCCCCCGCCAAAGATGACGAAGAATACGGTGGATCCAGCCTGTAAGGCCATAGCATTGTCAGGCGTGCGTCTTCGATGGTTGAGACGTGAGAACATCTCCGGTAGTTGATGATCTCGGGCAGACGCATATATCAGGCGAGCAGCTGTACTCATCAGCCTTGCAACAGCTGTACCAAAAGTCTAACTCACTGGTGTAGAATCCATTGCTGAGAGCTCCAAAGCAACTTATCGCCACCAAGGTGCTGAACACCACAGCGCCAAATTTGCCAATAGTCACTCTCCCGAAATCCAGTGCTACTGTATTCGACGAGGCCACAGTAGCCGGGTCGAGGACAACGAAGTACGAAAGATTCGCCGCTAGGAAGAGGATAAGGACAAGGAGCATCGAAGAGTGAATGGTCCTGGGTAGATCTCGGTCAGGATTGTGCATTTCGCCAGCAACAAACTGATTATGAGCTAAAGTTTGAGCTGTGACTCACATTGCACTGATCCCATCCGTCAAATGCCCATAATCCTGAGTAGAGCGCCAGAGCGTAGCTTCCGGGATTGGTGGATGTGCCCTCGAACAGGGTTGATGCGGTCAAAGATGGCCCAGGGCCATCGCGGACTAGTGACAACAGGCCCAGTACGAAGACGAAAATGAGAGATCCGATCTTGACGGTGGTGATCATGACAGAGAAGCGGGTGCCCATGGTGGGGGATATGAGATTGAGGACGGACGCGATAACGATGGCAATGACCGCTGTGAGCTGCTAGATCAGCCAAAGCCGCGGAAATATGGTTGACTCACCTTGAATGACCATTCTGGTATTATTGCATCCGGGTCGCTCGAGATAGCGTGGTAGACCATTCGATTGACGTATTCGCTACATCCGTTAGCTCCAAAACTTAGAGCAAAACTGCGATGACCTACCCAAATATCAAAGCTATAATAGCAGAACTGCCTGGTTTGAGAGCGCTGACGGCTGAGCAGGTGTACAAGTAGGATAGCATCGGACCAAACTAAACGTCAGGGATAGCCTATCAGCTCAGACTAGACTCACTGAATACGCAAGGTACGCTTGGGCTCCACCTGATATAGGAATTGCACAGCCCAGCTCAGCAAAAGAGCTTAACGTCAGCGCATACTTCGCAGCATATGGAACTTCAATAAAGCTCACCTCGCACCTGTCCAAGCCAATACTCCACTCAGAACCCAAACGAAAAGACTCGCTCCAGTGCTCCCCACCTCGGCAACCACCACGCCTGGAGACGAGAAGATCCCTGAGCCAACCTGCATTCCCACGACAAGCGCCATGCCGTGTAACATCCCAACGTGCTTCTCCTCCCCATGAGCAGCTGCTTGTGCTCTCTCGCCCTCGCCGCTTAAAGTCAGGGGAAGTAGTCCATCCCTGAAGTCAAATCCGCCCATACTCGTTATCGTACTCGAACGATGAGCGCGAGATAAGTTCGGCCGACCGAGCGTGTCATGGTCGTCGACAAACGATTCTGACAGCTCCAGAGCGCGGAGATCATGCTCCGGAGATCGACTTGAGCGGGTTGGAGTAACCGAGCGCGAAGATTGGGTCGCGATAGATGCGCTTCGGGTGCCGGGAACTTTCCGAAGTGGGGTCGACATTGGGCTCACGAGTCTTTTTCCCCGCTTCCTAGTAGCGGTATAGCACCGCTGTAGGCTCCCCAAGAGTAATTAGGACTGTCAGCCCTGCGAAAGAGAGATGAGTGCTGTACCAGGCGATATATCGCCCATTTTGCGCACCTGAAACGCCTTGAGAGCATGCCGGCATTTCACATTCCATCTGATGCTGCTGATGCGCCTCTGAATTGGCCTCTGATTCAGTTGGAATTAAAACACATATGTCCTACACCTAAGGCCGAGCGTCCGAACCGCCATGTCAGCTGGAGCAGGTCCGTCAAGATCTCGCCGGAATGCGACAGCCGGTAGTGCGACTGCGGAGTCAGCCTTGCGATCGTAAGCTGTCGCTGTGCGCCATCAGCGACCTGGGTGCGTACTGATGCTACAGCTGTGCGAACTGTACAAGGGTGAAGGTTGGGTTTCTTTTTCTTACTGCAGTCGTATTCACTGATCTGATTAGATACGGTGCATCAAAGGCGAAGACGGGACTTCCGGGTGCCAAAGATGCGGTATGTTTAGAATCAGCCCGTTGATGTTGGGAGAATATCAGACTGAAATGGACAGACAAGTTAGACGTGTGCTGTGACTATCCTGTATCGAAACCGCAGCGAGGAGCTCGAATTTCGAGGCAGTCGTGAGCACAGCTCGTCCTCGAGGGGTGTAGAGCTTAATGGAATGCTAGGAGGGAGGCATCATCCGAGAGCGATCTCACACCTTTATCTTCAACCCCTAAGCTCGAAGTTGAAGATCTTGCGCCTGCCGCCGTGGATCTGCTCGCAGACCGTGACAATGTTCCATTGGCAGCAGGCATGGGTCTGGCCGATGCAGCTTCGGAAGACCCAGGTTGGTTCATCAATCCCTCAGCTTCATCGTGCAAGCGCTGATCCTTCGCAGTCCAGTTGCAATACGTCACGCTACAGGAGGCAGAGGAGCTCGTCCGGTAGTACGTCGTAGCAGACCATGCGCCTGGACTATCAAGCTGACTCTTACCTCTAGCTTTCACGAGCATCTAAACCCCGTGATCGCTCTGCTTGATGTTCACCGTGAGTTGCGGCCAATATTTCGCTGATGGCAGTTCACACTGCAACGTATATGCGCGAGAATTCGTCCTTACTCTTCTCTGCAGTCCTGACGGCTTCTAGCAAGTTTTCGAAGCCTCTCATATATCGTGGGCTCGCCGACCACACGCAACTGCTCGTACAGCAAGCGATTGGCGAGACAAGGTGCGAGATTGGTGTGATTCAGGGGATCCCCATCATGGTGTATTGGCGGGAGGCAAAGGACCCATCAGAGTTTCTGCGGATCGGCGTAGTCGCTAGGATGGCACAGCAACTAGGCTGGCAAAAGGAGTATCAAGGGGCGTTGCCTAGAGACAACATCGCTGCAAGGGAAATACTGGTGCGTACCTCGTCTTGGTCCGCCTGCGCGATGACACTGACCCGAAGGATCAAGAGCGGACTTGGTATCGTAGGTTGGGCGGGTCTAATTAGTATTGGCCTACGCTGACCGTCAGGTATCTTATGTGAGTGCAGTGCCGCCTGTGAATACTCAAGCTCATAATACCAGTGTTTCACAAGGAGTGAGTGCTGAAGTGGGCTTAACTTACTTCAGATCGGCAGACGTACACATCCCTCCTCTGGTTCTAGGAGATCAATCGACCGGCGTGAGTGAACACTTTTCGTACTTCGATCAAGATCTAGCGTCAAAATGGCGTATGGACCAGAGGCTGACTAATCAGTGTATAAAATGGGCGCGGCAGAATGCTAGGTTCAAGGTACAAGCCGATGCCCACTTGGCGCACCTTCACTCGTGAGTAGTCCAGAGTCCGACTGTGGAACCTGTATCGACGATCTCAGTCTACCTCTGGTTGCCGAGGAATGGATTACGGCTGCAAGAGCGGAAAAGACCCTCGCATTGTCGACACAGCGCGAGATTTTTGACGACCTACATCAGCGTTTCGAGGATCATGCGAAAGTGTGGTTCTCATCTACCGCTGGTGAGTCGATACATAACAGTACTGCAGGCGCAGGTATAAGCGCTGAGATCCCATAGGTCATCCGACGCCGTTGAAGCTGAACCCGAAGCAGAACAACTTACTGCACTGGTTGGAGACTCTGGACATGCTTAGCAATCAAGTGTCTGCAGTATGGGTGACTGAGGCCGGCGACCTTGATCCCGCTGTCAAGCAGGGACTCACTCTATCAACACTGTTTGTCGAACGATTGGAGAAGGTGGGCGCAGATGGCACATTATTGCATCTCGCCATCAACGGTGCGAGACTCGTCGCCGATGCCTCGTACAACCTTTTCGTCGTGAGTCGTACATTTGCGCATCGGGCTGACTGGACAGCTTCATCAATACATGACCAGTAGACAGCGAAAGAAAGCGTGCGCGTTGCTCAAACGAACGCGAACCTGTTGCTCAATCCCGGCAGCTCTCGACGGCGGCGGGCAATTCACCCTTCTCAACGGCTATCTCGATCGCCTACTATACATCACACGGTTCCGGCCCAAAGAAGGCGACAACGGTGTTCCCGAACCCATGCCTCAAGGCGCGGATCACATCTCTCTGGCAGAAATGGTAAGCTATCGGGCGTGTCATTGGGGCATTTGACCTATACTCACTTCTATAGACTGAATTTCTTCGGGACGTCTATGTCTTGGAGTACGATTACATATTCGAAGACGACTACATGTACGTTGGGCAGACAGTGGGCATGTTGGCCGTTGCTGATTACAGGAAACCGATCTTCGCCATTTGAAATCGTTCCACATTCCAGATTCCTACATGACCCGACGTTTGAGTGACTCGACATTTAGGTATGGGCTGCGATTGATGCATCAACATCTCGTCATACATTGCTGCATGGCTTCAGGCTTGAGTCCACCAACGTCCAACACCACCTCCACATGCCCTCCACATCATTACGTCAACCTCCACCCAAAATTACGTTACCCCACATCGGCGCCTCCGATGCTACATCGGTGGTCCGATAGAGCCTTCCTTGCTGTCCCTACATCTGCCGCTAGACCTCCATCGACCAATGTGACGTATAAAGAGGATGAGGGGCTCAGCCTGGCCCCACCTTCACTTCAGACACCAAAAAAAAGTCTACATCTCACGTCACGATGGACAGCAAATCACCTGCAATCTCAGAGGAGAACTCGCTTAGGTCCGGATCTCTCACGGAGAACCTATCGGCAAAGCGAGACCCAGAGACCATATCTATACCGGCCATCTCACAGAAACGAAGATGGTCAATCCTTGCAGTGCTCATCCTCTCGTACTTCATTGATGGTGAGTTGGCAAGTTTCCTCTCTTGGAAAGGCTTTGCTGACTAGTCAGTCGCGTGCTCTTCCGCATTCTTTGTCTTCGCCGGTGAGATCTCGAGAGATCTGGGAATTGTGTTTCAGCAGCAGAGCTGGATTGTTGTGAGTCTTCCTTACGGGAGGGGGAGCTGGAAACAGCCGTATCCAATGAGGTCCTGCCGCAAAGGATCAGTCCCAGGCGCCCGCGTTCGCAACCACCACTGGCCTCAAATGCATGACGAAACCAGCTGACATCTGCAGACCGCGTACTCCGCACCGTTTGCAGCCCTGTTGCTTTTCTGGGGAAGGGTCTCGGACCTCTACTCCGCTCGTGACGTCTTCATATACGGCTTTGTCGGCTTCGCAAGCATCAGCCTCGTCCTCTCTTTTCTCACCGAACAATACTCATTTCTTGTCCTGCGAGCGTTCGCGGGTGTCGCCGGCTCAGCATTAGTACCTTCCGCCTATCGCTTGATCGCCTCGAACTTCCCTAAAGAGGAGCGTGGGCGGGCGTATACGCTGTACGGGATGACGGGAAGTATCGCGAATATAATGGGCGTGATTATTGCTGGTGTCATTGGGGCTATCGAAGGATCAGGGCAGCTCAGGAATTGGAGATGGTTCTTTAGGATTGTGGCTGCTTTATCGTGAGTGGTATCTGACAGGGAACGATGGGGGTCTGTGCTGATGGATCAAGATTTCCCGGCGCCCTATTAGGCTTCTACCTGATCCCTAAAGAGCCAACGAGAAAGGAAATCGGAGGCGAGCCAAGGTGGAAACGGCTCGACCCCATCGGCACTTTACTGTGAGTGGCTGTTCGAAGCTACCAAGAATGCAGTCAAAGCTTACAACTCAGGATGCTCAGCTCGATCCTCCTGATCATCGTCGGTTTGACGATGGGCGCGTCATATGGCTGGGGCACGGCCTCCTTCTTGGCACCAATCATCATCGGTCTCCTCCTCTTCCCCACTTTCTTCTACTGGGAAAGTCGGCTGTCAGAGGAGGTCGCTCTACTCCCCAATAGCATTTGGAGAATACCGAACATGATCACCCTCATCGCCTTTGCTCTGGTCATTCTTGGCTGGTGGGCAGTCAACTTCCTTCCCTACATTGTGAATCTACTTGGTTTCATAGAGGTCTCCAAGCTGATCGGACAGGAGCTGTTCACCCAAGTACATGGCGATTCCATCCTCATTGCAGCGGTCCGAACTGTACCAGAGGGCGTTGCGGCCATCTCCATTTCAATCATACTGCTGTGAGTCACCTTCCGCGGTGAGACACACTTAGCTGATCTAGCAGCATCTGGCCACAGATCACTGCAAAGCCAAGATGGCCTATCGTCATCTCCATGGTCTTCGCCGGTATCGCGCTCGTCCTCTGGACTCAAGCCACCAGCATAGTAGGGACCGGATACTGGCAGTGGGTCTTCCCAGGGATGGTGATAGGCTCGGCAGGAATGCAGGTGGTCCTACTGTCTACAATGTGAGTCAAGCTGTGGGGCTGGCATCCGACATTAGCTGATCGTTCAGTGTGGCAGTCATGATTGCAGCGCCACCCGAACGAGCCGGGGTCGTTGGAGCAACATTGCAGACCTCAATGCACACCTCGACCGTCATCGCCTTGTCGATACAAGCCGGTCTACTCACTACCCAGCCAGGTGGGCTGTCCAATTACGCCAACATCCGGGCTTCGTGGTACTTCGAGCTGGGCTGGGTGGTCGTGTGGCTCATAGGCTTCTTGGTGTTCTACCGTCCGGCGAGAAATGCCGCAAAGAAGGGTAGCATAGAGGCTGCGGTCTAGGTTTTGAGTCTGTTGTACTTGGATCCCTCTGTATGCATCTTCTTGTAGCATAGTCCTTCGGTCGTGAGCAAATCTCTGCCTGCTTGTAGCCGTCAGGGTCCAACGATGTCTGCCGTCATTCCCCCGATATTGATCCGCTGCTTGTAGCGGCCTTAACAGCCCTCCACAAGTGCTCCGAGTCAATTGAACCTCCATGAGCTGCACATGTAGCTGTGAACCAACCGATATGGACGTAGCTGGCCCCTCAAATCCCAGATTTGTCCCCGTGGGCGAGCGCCAGGTCAACTTAGCGTGAGCTCTCAGATCTCAATCGCTGGAATTCTGAACCTCCGCCGTGAGGCTGATTCTGCAGATGTACAGAATGCCGAAGGAGCAAGGTGCGCGCTCCCTAGACAGGTCGATTGACTGAGTTTTGATGCAAGTAGCTCCGCTGCACCGACAACGAGAATGCGACTATGCCTTGCAAGCGGTGCAGTGAGTCTGACTTCCCGGCAGGGGGGGCCTATGGGACTGACAAATAGGACGGAGGGGCACGATATGTGACTTCTCGACAACGAAACGAGGCCCGAGACTTGATGAGACGTATGTATCTGAAATGGTCGGACCTGATAGTTTCAGTCGATCGTCCTTGCCGGCTAGCTTCGCAGCAGGACCGTCAAGAAGTGCGCTGGAAAGGACTAGTCCACCGTCTAACGGTATTATCAGCCCGATTCAGTCGTCCGTACCCATCCCGGCGCTTGATCATCTTAACCCAGACATCGACACTTCAGCTGCTCGTCACCGGAATGAAGAAAGCTCGTACGCCCGACGCTTCAGTCCCAAGGCGGACGTGGACATGTCGAGTCGGCTGAATCCCGACATTGGAGACTTGTCGCCGATGGGTGATCTCCTCGGAGCTGGACGTGAGAGGGGACCAGACTCGGGTCATGCAGGGGTTAATCACGCAGCTGTGTATATGCAGACGTCTTTCGAAGACCCAAGTACGTGCGGGTATATCTCCCGATTGTTGATAGCTGACAGTAGCAGTAACGATGGGGTACATCGAGGAGGCAGAAGCTCATAAGCTGATTTCCCTGTAAGTTGACTTCGACGTTGTGGCTGATTGGAGGTATCACCAACATCTCAATCCTCTTATAGGCTTACTTGATCCACATCGTAAGTCCCCTCGATGCCTGGCTGATCCCAGTTCATACCGCGATGTATCTGCGCAAAACATCCCTCATCCTCTACACAACCATCCTCGCAGCGTCCAGCAAATTCTTCCGAAACTCCCTCAATAGCGCGCTGATGCATCATTCTCGGGCGATGCTGAGTCGTGCGATAGACACGGGGCGATGCGAAACGGGCATCATACAGGCCATACTGGTCATGGTGTATTGGAAGGAGCCTACAGACAAGTCTGCCTGGATCAAGATTGGGGTAGCGATTAGAATGGCCTATCAGAGGGGATGGCACGTCCAACGGCGGGAGGAGTTGCCGGATGATGAGCTGGCAGCGAGGCAGATATTGGTACGTCGGTCTATCGCCCTGGGTACTGACTGCCAGGACAATGAGCGGACTTGGTATTGTGGGTCAAGAATGAAGGACTGATGCCAGAGAGACACTGATCTTCAGGTCTCATCTGTGAGTATCTCGCGTAATGTCTAGCTAATGGCAGGTTTTGACAGACAGTAGGTGCACATCGAATGCAGCTGAGAGTCAGATATGCGGATCTGTTTGGACTGCCTTCCACCATCAAAATGAGTGATGCAGGAGACGTGAGGCTTCTACTCTTCATCTAGTTGGCGATACGCTAACCCTGTAGTGCGAAAACTGGGCCCGAGCGCATATACATCTCGACGTGGCTGTCGATATGCACCTGGCTTGCAGTATCGAGTGAGTTGCCTGATTCCGAATGTATTCATAGGGATGAAGCTCACAAGTCTCAGCTCCCAGGGAGCTCGGGAGTTCTGGAGTCGAGTCAGGCGAGACCAGACATCTATCCCAAAGCCCCTCCTTACGCTGTTGATTGACGACTTGTATCAGAGTGAATCTCGACATGAAAAGAAGTGGTTCGGAGAGAATGGCAGTGAGTCTCCTGGCCCCCTGAATGTGACTCAGAGACGCGAGGGATGCAATGCCATGGGAAGCTGGAAGGCATGGCGTAGCAATAGGCTGACATTCAGTTGCTCTACAGCACCTCACGGATAAGGACCGAAATTTGCTGCACTGGTTCGACCTCTCCAGCTTGCTCTTGGTCAGACACCACCAACTCACTCTTACCCCGCCGGTGGACGTTGATGCGTGCACCTCGGAGTGTATGGAACTCGCCACACATGTTGTTGAGAAGCTGGAGCGGGTCAGCAACGACGGTATACTGCCCTTTCTGTATGATGCCGGGTCATGCACTTTGTCCAACTTTGGAATCGTTGTGTATCAAGTGAGTGCACATTAGCCGACCGCACGAGACCGCTGACTCGACAGCTACATCGCCGACTCTCCGACTCGCAGAGGGCATACATCTACTCCTTGCTGGAGCGAGTACGCTCTTGCTGTATCTCAGCGCAAAGCGGACACAGCGAGGGAGCAATGACGCTGTGCGATCGATTCTTCCAGCGAGTCCTGCAGATCATGCGGTCAGCCCCGGCGCATCCTCAGCAGTCGACAGCTCAGTCAAATACAGAGCAAGGTGTGGACCAAATGGGAGAGTTTGATATGGTGAGTGTAGTCGATGTGCTTCATTCTCTCTTATAATATACGCTCATTGCTGAAATGTGCAGGATGCGTTTTTGCGGGCGACAATGGGACCCCAATTCGACCACATGTTTGTTGATAACGATTACTGGTGAGCTCTGCTCGCATGGCAGACACCTTCAAAATCCCATCTGATGTTTCAGGGCGACCCTATTCTCAGCAGACCCTTGATCGCTTTCCAGTTAGTCTGTTGTCTGCCGGCGCGTTGCAGCCCGGAGACGAAATTTGAGGCCTGATGACTCAGCCTCAATGTGACTGGCGGTATCGATTGATCACGATCACGATCTTGGTGTCGGGCTTTCGTTAAACTTGTACTGGCACACTGGTCGCCCTGCCACGCTCTCTTTGCTTAGGTGCAACATGTAGAGCCAGATGCAACTCCACATTCCTCATACCACGTGGCGAACTCCCCTGACGCGCTCGAAATCGCGTCGACTGTCCCGAAAGCTGCTACCTCTTCACATCCATTCTTCTCCAGAACGAAGCTTTTCATCTCCATCCACGGACTGCGGCTCACATACGACTGAGAATAATCAGCCAATACTACACCCTCCGGCCCGCCTTTTCTCGCGCTTGAGTCAGCCAAAAATGTCTCTCTGGGTGGACAAGGTAGGTTTCTCTTTCGGTCTGGCTCGGATCGTGGAACAACTATCCGGTCAATCGTGACATTCTGTACCCAAGATCCCTCAGCTGACACATCTAGTATCGTCCTCGTAGTCTCGATGAGTTGCACTACCACGATGGGCTTTCAGATCGTCTAAAGTCTCTGGTCAGTTGTAGCCTCTGGAGCAATGTTGGCAGTCAGCTGATATTGCAGGCTGCGACGGGTGACTTCCCCCATATTTTGTTCTATGGCCCGTCCGGTGCTGGCAAAAAGGTCAGCTTTGTTTATCCGAGATTGAACTGTCATCAGAAGGAAAGAAGCTGACTATCCTCAGACAAGGATTATGTGCACTCTTCGAGAGTTGTACGGTGTCGGAGTTGAGAAAGTGAGCTGAGAGGATCTCATGCTTAATGCGAGGCTCGATAGCTGACGCCGAAAGTTACGGATAGATCAACGTGTATTTGTTACTCCTTCAAATAGGAAGTTGGACGTCAATGTCGTGCAATCGAATTATCACATTGAATTGACACCTTCGTAAGCTCTTCCTCCACTAAGCAAAGCGTGCGCAAAGAAATCCAAGCTGACCCAATAGGGATGTGGGCAACTACGATCGGGTAGTCATCCAAGATATCCTGAAGGAAATAGCGCAGACCCAGCAGGTTGACCTGAACGCGAAGCAGCGATTCAAGGGTGAGTTAAGAATGCCACGAATTCCCCGGCTCAGCTCACCCATCAGTTGTCATCATTAATGAAGCTGACGCGCTCACTCGAGATGCCCAAGCGGCGCTCAGACGGACTATGGAGAAATACATGACCAACATGCGCTTGATACTGTGCGCCAACAGCACTAGCAAAATTATCGCGCCTATTCGATCACGATGTCTTTTGGTTCGAGTGGCTGCGCCTACGAATGACGAGGTAGGTGGTTCTCGTTTTCCTATACCTACTGTGCTGACCCAGCAGATGTCCCGAGTGCTCCACCACGTTGCCAAGAAAGAACGCTTCAACCTTCCCGACCCGGCCGCAGACGCCATAATCTCTTCATCCGATGGGAACCTCCGGAAAGCCCTCCTCATGTTTGAGGCTATGAAGATGCAAAAGCCAGACTTGTCAGGCAGTATCGACGTCGCCAAGCCGGATTGGGAGACGTACATTGCCGCAGTAGCGAAGAGTATCGTGGAGGAGCAAAGCCCACAGCGGTTGTTGGAAGTCAGGGGGAAGATTTATGAGTTGCTGAGTCATTGTATACCGCCTGGGGTGGTGTTGAAAGTGAGTCGTGCGCATGTCTGCTCAAGATGGTATCGCTTGGAATTTCAGCTGATATTCTAGACTCTGGCTGAGCGTATTGTGGAAAAAGTGGATATCAACCTAAAGGCGCAGGTGATACATTGGGCGGCGTACTATGTGAGTTGGAGGGAAGAGCCGGAGGGAAGACCAGTCTCATCGGTACCTAAGCTCATCAACCAGGAATTGAGGATGCGAATGGGTAGCAAGAAGATTTTCCACATCGAGGCATTCATCGCCAAGATCATGATGTGAGTCAGCAGATTCTCAATGACATGAGCCGTGACTGACTCCAAATAGGGTCCTGAAAGCATATCTCATGTGAGCGATACTGATCAAATGGGCTGTCCATCGATCACAAAGCTGACAGGAACAGGGGAGCAATGGTCTCAGACTTTGACGACATGTGATACTCGCCCCACGCCCCGAGCCATGTGTGTGACCCATATGCATCATGTAAATAGTCTACAAATCTATCACACTGCCACCAACCCAAGATCCTACTTGTCATCTGCCAACACTGCCAAATCTCCCAGACTCTCCATGACGAAATCTGGCACCGTGCTACTAGGCTCATCACCAAAGACCTGCTCCCGCTTTGTGACGCCCCCAAAGACAAGTAACGTGCGGACGCCTGATCCCAGGCCGAATTCAATGTCGGTCGAGAGGTTGTCGCCTACCATCAAGGCCTTTGCGGGGTCAAAGTGGTGTCTATTGAGTCAGCTTCTTGCCTCGCAGAGGTTGTGGAGGACGAAGCTCACTCGGCGATGATGGCGTCCATCATGATTTTGTTGGGCTTGCCGATAATCGTGGGAGTGCGTTTGCTGGCGAAAACCAAAGGAGCGGACATGGCTCCTGATCCTGGTTGTTGTCAGCACATGCTCGGGAGAACGCCATCGCCCATCTCTTCACGGCGCAGCCAACACTGCCCCTCTGCCTTTTCATTCTCTCCTAATCCACATCTCTTCCTCGTCAACTCCCCAAAACTCCAGGTGAAGAGCACGTACCAGGATATGTAGTGCCGTTAGTGGGGAACGTTGCGTCCTGGTTGGTCAAGAGGAAATGACACCCCTCGTTATCCTTGAGGTAGGTATACGCCTTCGAATACTTCTTGTAGTCTAAGCAGTGAATCAGCTTGTGTTCCTGTTCAGCTCGCCGTACAGATAAATGTAGCTTACTAATGTACGCATCAAACCCGCACAGTACAGCTCCGATAGAAGGGTCCGGGACGACTGAGGAATAGTCTCCTTGCTCAATGAACACCTTATCTTCGGGGTCCTACGTCATAAGCTCGTGATCGTACCCAGCGAAGACGTCGAGAGGACGAGTTAGCCTACCGATCCACCGGCATGAGCGATTCCCACTGCGTCTAACTCCTCCTCCAGACCCGCTTGACCAATAACGTAGACCCGCTTGTCTTTGGGGAACTGAAGGATCTTCGACATGTACACTGCTGAAGCGTATGCCGAGCCGAAGATTTCGTTCTACTCCATCAGCGGCAAGCCCTTGCTAAGCACAGGACCGGTTCAGCTCACCTCAGATACCTCGATACCGAGCTTGTCGAATGTCGACTTGTACATCCGCCTAGATTTTGAGGCATTGTTGGTGACGAAGAGTATCCTCTTGCCTGGGGAGTATCAGCTCGATGCTAGGAGTACTTCAGACAGGCCGGTGAAGCTTGGATAGACTCTGCAAGGTGGGAAGAAACATACCTATTGATCGCAGATACTTCAGGACCTCCTTTACGCCCGGAACAACCTTTGGACCATGATAGATCACCCCATCACAGTCGAGTAGGAAAACTTCGACCGAGTCGACAAGCTTGCGATAATCCTCGACGGTGGAGAGAGTCTGGGGAGCCATAATGAGATAGAGACAGCAGTGTTTTGTACAGAGCTCGCATGGATAGCGACCCCCTGACGGTTAACCTGACGCCTGGCATGCGGGGCTCCGAATTTCAGGGCACTAGCAACCACCCTGGCGCCTCCTGGCGCGCCCTGCAGCTTGCCTTCCACCCTCCATCAATGCGCTGAGGCTGCTATCTACTCAGGCGTACATGATCAGAAATACTCACCATTGGATCTGTCTCTGTGATCTACACACCACGAACGCCTTGTCAATTTTCGCTGACCCCTAAAGTCACTGACTTCGCATCCTGCCGAGCGGCGGAGGTCCGGAAGACCTTATTGCCACCGACGGCCGTCCTCTGACCCCCGTTCTCTGCAGCTCCCCCGGAGCCCCTTGGTCAGTCGGGACACAGACAGACGGGCGAATGGTGACGCTCGTCATCGATCAACAGACGTTCTCGGCAAGAAGGTATCCCCTTCCGCCGAATGGAGAAGGTCACATTCAACATTGTGTGACTCCTTCTCAGGCACCCGCTCGGACCAGGCGCTATATTTGGATCGCACATTCAACTTGCACTCTCCTTCACATCAAAGCACTCGAGCGACCAAACAACCGTGAACCTTACCCTATTGATGTTTGGTCCTTCCCATGCACAACTCCGCCTCGTTCGCTCAAAGCTCGCCCACCTTAGCCTCAACCAAGTTATCGGTAACCCATCCAACGAGGATCATCTGGGGTGATTTGATTATGCTCATATACTCTCATACCTTACAGACGGGCTCGAGTCACTAATGATGGCAAACCAAACGCAGATGAGCTAATGCCAGTTGTCGCTTCTGATGCGCGACACCGCCTATTATGCTTGATGCTCGCCCATCCTTTACCCCCTCACAGTGACATCGTCCCGTCCGACGAGAAGCATGATGTGAGCGCAACCCCAACCCATGGCAAGTCTGCTCAGATGCAAGGTGCAAACATCCAAACGGCTAGAGGTCTGGCGACATATATAAGGCAGACTTCCAGCGTCGATAATCCCCATCTCACTTCTCATCTTCCAACCACTCCAACACACTCCAGTCCAACACACTCTACTCCACTCTCCACTACACTTCAGACCTCGTTACATCACCCCATACTACTACAATATGCTCGCCTCAATCCTTACCACCGTCCTCCTCGTCTCTACCGTCCTCGCTGCGCCCTCCCCTCGACCGGCCTTCAAGCAGACCAACCGACGAGCGGTCGCCAAGCGTATGTCAGACAAGGCCAACGGTGTCGTCCGTCGTCAGGCTCCCTCCGCCCGGATCTACCCTACTTGCGCCAACTCTCCTCTTGTTGCAGGCCAAGGTGTTCAATTTGCAAACTACGCCGCCAACATCGGCTTCGTCGGGGTAAGTCAAGTTCTTCTCCATGCCTTGAGTATTTGCTGATGGTACAGAATGACGTCGGCGTCGATGGCCCCAGCACCAGTCAGACTGACTGTATCACCCTGTGTGAAGGTGGTAAGTCAAAATGTCGACCAATCTCCCCGCAAATCACTGATCTCACAGACGCCACCTGCCAGGCCACCATTTTCACCACCGACGCTGGAGGTGTGTGCGTGACATACACCGGCTTCTCCAACCTGGTCACCGGCACCGGCACGACCTCTTTCAAGGGCGACTGCGCCGCTCTCGCTGCTGCCAACCCTGGTAAGTCTAAAGTCTCTGACTATCTGCAATGCTGACTTGTCAGGTATTGGTGCCCTTGACTGCTGCAACTACTTCGTCGCGGCGGCTTAGGACAGAAGTCCCCTCGACTCATCGTCAGAGTTCACACTGGATCGTGCTTGGGTTGATGGTTTCACTTGGGACAATGTTTGTTTATGGTCTGGGATACCCTTAATTGCTTGAGTTATAATAGGATTGGTTTGATATAGGTTTGCTGCATGGACTTTGATATGCTTTACTTCACGCGTGCCTCCGCTCGGAACACTCGTTACGTCTCATACTGTAGGACGAACTCGCTGGGCGGGCCAAGTCGGCCTGGATTCTGGAATGACGCGCGTGATCCGGTCGAGATCCAAACTTGAGATCTCTTTGCCGCTTAGCAAGGTACAAGCCCAGCGATGTCCTCAAGGACGTCTCCTCAGATATCACATGCATGATCTCCTACGCCCCCGCCCGGGTTCAGAAGGCATCATCGAACCCGACAACAACAGCCCGTGCCAAATTTCTCGCTAGGGCCAACCTCACTTCCTCCAACTTCCGCCATGGAGCGGTCCAATCTTCCACCACAGGCACTGCAGCTGCCTCTTTGCCCTTCCCCTTCCCTTTCGTCCCCGTTTTGGCCGCTGGAATCGCTGTCGTCCGCTGGAGTAAAGTAGATAGTTGTCCGAGGTAGTCATGGGGGTTATACCGAGCGTTGGTGCTGACGTCCTCTAGGACACGCATGAGTTCGAATGTATCTTGTGCCGTGAAGAGGATTTCGACATCTATAATATCAGCTTACTGCAGCCAGTCCCAAGGCGCGTAAGAAGCAGCTTACCTTCCAATAACGCCACACTCTCTAATAGCAATACAGCCCAAATGCCCACCGGCGCTATCCCACTAATCAACAACCCGACCAATTTGTCCGCTGCCATCTTGCGCGCATCCTGAGATCTGTAGAGCAGATAATCTCTGAACTCGGATAAGAATGCCAGACGGGCCGCAAAGATCGATACAGCTGAGGGTGTCGTCATATCTAGGTCTGCCCCCGTTTCGGCTAATTGTTGAAGGGCGAGCGGTGCGTCATTTAGGAGTGATGTGGGTAAAGTTTCGATTATCGAAAGGAAATTTTCAGGACCTGTGGATATCAGCGAGGTCATTTGTGAACCACAAACAACCCGACTTACCGTCATGTATGTAAACATCGACAATCTTTTCTGCAATCCTTGACAATCCCTCCCCATCCTCCGCCTGAAAACTCATCGTGGCACCCAAGCCATACGCCCCATTCCTCACAAGCCGGTCCGCCATGGCTTTGCTGATCACTTTCCACTCTTCTTCCAGCCTGAGCTCGACACAGCATTCCCTCAACTCTGTAAAATGTTCAAATCGCCTATCGCCCTCCGTCTCTCCTTCCTCTATCCCATCCATGCCCCCCACATTGACTTCCCTGCCCTTGTGATTCGGGCTCCAGTCCAGCCCTAGTGCTGTATGGAGGATGTGTGACTTTAATCTCGCCCGACCCTCATCTCCGGCCGCAGAAAGGTAATCGGCCGTTATCCGCCAGAGAGCCGCATATTTGGGATGTCCAGCTAAGGTGTCGGTGTAATCCAGGAGAAAGTAATCTCGGAGCGAAGTGTCGAATCGCTCTTCGTCGTCTGGTATCAGGGCGAGTTTATCGAATACATCGCTTAGGTGAGCTGCGAGCCATGAGTCTAGGTTGTGGCAACCTTGGAGAGCGAGGATGATCTCCCCCCGGCATAAGTTGGATTGTATCGTGTCGTCGAGTAGTGAAGCGTCGACTGGGATGCCCGCTAGGATAGTCTTCATAGCTCCACTGCAGTGTTAGCTTGTATATCACCTAGGGGGGATGAGCTCACGGTAGATCATCTCGTTTTAATCCCACATCCACCAGAATACCCCATGCACCCACTGCCTCGCGCCAATCTGCCGCTTCTTCCAATACCCTCTCCTTCTTACCCTCCATGATATCCACCACAACCATCAAGTCTCTCGCCCATCCTTCCCAGTCATCACCGTTATCTGACTCCAACCAATCTTCGATTGGTCGACCAGCAGTCACAGCGCTCAGCTCAGCTCTGAAACGCGCCAACCACATCTTGTGTGCCGAAAGGAATTGGTGGTCTAGGGGATAGGCTGTCGTGTTATGCGACCTAGGGAAGAGGGACAGGTGGGTAGCGAGCAAGATACCAATTTTCGATATTGGCTGATGGGGGTGTGCGGAGAGGGTGCGGAGGAATGATGAGGCCGGGAGGTGGAAGCCGCGTAAGAGGCATCGGGTTACATAGGGCCAGAAAGAGGCGTGAGCCCAGGGTTCGCGAGATGACATTATGGATGTCCCGATTGAGTTGTCGGGTTCTGCAGATTAGCGAAGAGCTTGAGGGTGATCTCTGTGGCTTACGAGGATCGACATCATTCACCCAGTCCAGTAATTCTTCTCCGAGCAGACCCTCCCCTCTACCGTCTTGTGGCAGATAGAGCGTCTGAGCGAGCTGGAACGTGTGATACACCGCTATCCATTTGCTCTTCACCTCGACCTGGGAATCAGCTGCAACACCACCTTGTGGAACCAATAACTCACATCCAAGTCCGCCGCTTCTCTCAGCCGCATAATCTCTTCCAGATACATCCCGACCAAACGACGCATATGTCCGACCGTCTCTGCGCCTGGCGGTCCTAACAGCGCGTCCACACCGACCAGACGCCCGCTCTTGTCCCAAGCTTCGGCCATCCCAAACCGGCGCGCATTGATACTGTTTGATGGTTTGGGTAGACGGGTGGAGGAGGCGACGATTTGTTGAAGTGAAGAGAACAGGGTGTAGGTCTCGGTGTAGAAGCTGAGGACGGCATTGGGCAGAGTGGCAGGGGCCGCAGAGTAGATGATGGAATCGGCGAGAGCGAGATTTGGGTCAGATAAGGTTGGGGGTAGGTTGGGGTCTGCTGAAGGCTGCGACATCAGCTTGGCCAAATACGTTTAGAAACGCACCAGCTTGGTTGTCCACATCGCTATCTCGCCCCCAATGGGCGCCACAGCTGCGGAGAACGTCCGTCCACCGTCTACCCATTTCTGCTTGCCCTTGTAGTCGTATGTGATGGGTTCGAGATATGTTGTCGCCCCTACGTCCCGAGATCCAACATCTGTGAATCCACTCTGCGCCGTCGGAGTGGGAGCAGATTTCGAGCTCGACGCGGTGGCTTCTGTCGATCGCGCGGCTGACTTTCCGGCACCGAAAGATGCGCCAGACGATGACGCTCCTCCTGAGCTGAAGAAAGAAGCTCCAGCCATTGTTTATAGTGCTAAAGTAGGTGTATAAAGGTGATGTTGATGCCAGTGTAAGATCGCTTTGCCGGGATCAAAGGCAGGCGGCGATGGCCGGTGTGGGGAATGCTGAAGTGACGTAAGGTGACGGATCTCGGGCCGGCGGTTGGGAACGGTTACCTCCCGACTGCCGCATTGACTTTTCACCATCATCCTCTTACCCTTCTTATCAATCACAATGTCCTCTGGTCAATCCGCATCCAGTGAGCAGGAATCAGCCCGTAGTGTGACTCCCAGCTCATTTTTCAGAACTTGCCGCTTGGCAGAAGCTCAAGCAGCTGCACCAATCCAGATCCTCCTCCCTCGTCCTGAAGGACCTCTTCAAAGCCGACTCGTCCCGCTTCGACAAGCTCTCCCTGACCTTCACCGAGGCGTCGGACGTCTCAATCCTCCTCGACTACTCGAAGAACTTGATCGACGATGAAGTCCTTTCCACCCTCTTTGACCTGGCCCGCGAAGCCGATGTTGAGAAGTTCCGCGACAGCATGTTTTCGGGCGAACACATCAACACCTCTGAAGGTCGTGCGGTCCTTCACGTCGCCCTTCGTAACCCCCTCCCCAAAGATGGCGGATGGGAAATCAAGGAGGAAGGCGCAGGTCAGCCCGTCCATGACGTCCTCAACCACATGAAGGAGTTTTCCGAGTCGGTGCGGAACGGCGAATGGAAGGGTTACTCTGGCAAAGCGATTGACACCATTGTCAACATTGGTATCGGAGGATCAGATCTCGGACCAGTCATGGTCTGCGAGGCGCTCAAGTCTTACTCCAAGCGAGACCTTAAAATGGTCTTTGTCAGCAACATTGACGGAACCGACATTGCCGAAGCGCTTAGGTCGGCGGACCCCGAGACTACCCTCTTCATCGTTGCGTCCAAGACCTTCACGACACAGGAGACAATGACCAACGCCGAGAGTGCAAAGGATTGGTTCTTGAAGACTGCCAAGGATGTAAGTCTACACTTGAAATCACGCTGACGGCGTAGAAAAGCCACGTCGCAAAGCACTTTGTGGCCCTATCAACCAACACCAAAGGCGTCACAGCGTTCGGTATCGCCGAAGCCAACATGTTCCAATTCTGGGATTGGGTTGGCGGACGATACTCCCTCTGGTCCGCCATTGGGTTGTCCATCTGCCTGTCGCTAGGCTTTGACAACTTCAAGCAGATGCTTGACGGTGCGCACGCGATGGACAAGCACTTTAAGGAGACACCTCTGGAGAAGAACTTGCCTGTTGTTTTGGCGCTGGTCGGGATTTGGTACAACGACTTCTATGGTGAGTTCAGTTATTCGCGAACCAGAAGCAAGAGCTAATATGTCAGGCGCACAGACTCAGGCTCTGCTCCCGTACGACCAGTACATGAAGCGATTCGCCGACTATTTCCAACAGGGAGACATGGAGTCGAACGGGAAGAGCGTGACCAAGGATGGATCGAGGGTGGACTACGAGACTGGAGTGAGTTGGGCTTAGCATACTCTCCTACGCGTAAGATCCTAGCTGATACAATAGCCCATCATCTGGGGACAGTCTGGAACGAACGGTCAACACGCCTTCTACCAGCTTATCCACCAGGGCACAAAGCTCATTCCTTGGTGAGCTAGACCCGCGAAGATAACGCGCCTCGACATCCATCAGCTGACCCACTAGCGACTTCCTCGCTCCCGTCGAGTCCCAAAACCCCGTTGGCAAGCACCACGAAATCCTCCTTTCCAACTTCTTTGCTCAGCCCGAGTAAGTCTTGTCTGCCATACAGATATCTCTCGCTAACCACACAGAGCCCTCGCATTCGGCAAGACTGAGACTCAAGTCCGAGAAGAGCTCGGTGCGGAATCATCCAACGAAGCTCTGGTCAAATCCAAGATTTTCGAAGGCAACAAGCCTACAAACTCAATCATGTTCCAAAAGCTCAACCCGGCCACCTTGGGTAGTTTGATTGCCATGTACGAGCACAAGATTCACGTCCAGGGTGCTGTGTGGGGTATCAACTCGTATGATCAGATGGGTGTCGAGTTGGGTAAGGTGCTCGCGAAGGCTATTTTGGGCCAATTGGGTAGCGAGGCCGATGTCAAGGGGCATGATAGCTCGGTGAGTCTTTGGACCTAGGATCAGCTGCTTGGACTAGGAACGCTGCAGAAGCTCCGGTAGCTGATTGTGTAGACTACCGGTTTGATCCACTTCTACCAGAAGAACAGGAAATAGGCGGATTGGTTGGATGAGAAAAGAGGTTGGCGACGCCGGTAGATATGCAATTGTTTTCTTAATCCCTGATCTTGCGAGCGAGCCTGGAAGCATTGAGAACAAGGACATGTCTCTAGCATTATAAAACCCATAAGTACCGCAAATCCGTCTATAAGCAAGCTACAAGCCATGAACAACATCGACCATCCCTAGGTCTCCTTAGCCCTCTCCCCGCCAGTCGGCAGGCCCGACCCACTAGCCACAGACTCTTTCCGCCCACTGAACAAATCCCACACTCTTCCCGGCGTTCCCGGTTCTCTCTCTGCGTCAGTCCCAGTCTGAGGCGAAAGCATCATCCCTGGAACTTGGCTGACTACACTTCCTGAGCGACTCCGTTGAGCACGCCCACCTGTCCCTCCTAGGGCATACGAGTATGTCCGTGGTGTCATGGGGACGCGCGGAGTAGTAGGTCCGGATACCGTCCCAGATTCGAATGTCGGTGAGGGGGCGGGATGGGATACAGTCGCGCCTCTCTGTCTGGAGATGGCTGGAGAGAGGGGCGGGGCGAGAGTTGTGCTCTGTGCCTGAGCATTGGACCGGGCGCGCATACGCCCAGTGGATGGAGAGAGAATGTCGACGGGGGAAGGTAAAGGAGTGAGGAATGATGCGTGGGCCGTCAATGGTGGTCGGGAGTGGATTGAGGCGGAACGAAGAGTTGACGTTCCTGATCCTGCACGAGATCGGGTGGGGCGGTTTGGGGATTGTGGGGCAGGAGCAGAAGCGAGTCGAAGGGAATTGGCGGATGTACGTCGGAGTGAAGCGGCGCCTGGCACAGGAGGAGGTTGGAAGACTTCTCCTTCGTGGATTGTCTGTACGCCCTCTTCTGCTAATTCCTCTTGTCCCTCCTGTTCCACCGTCCCGGTATTGGCCTCTTCATCCACTTCCACAACCACAAGACTCTGCTCCGCCTGACTGCCCAATGCCAAGATTGCAATCACGGGATTTGTTACCCATCCCACCACAGCTCCAAAGACCCCTTTTATGATTTGAGGCGCCCACGTTCCGCCCATGTTACCCATCCCGTAAATCGGACCCAGGATAACGATGAATAAACACCATAATGGGAAACCGAACACAATCCCAATCGCCGCACCTTGAGCCGCCGTCCATCCCAGCCGGCCTAACCACGCTCGGAATCCGGGACGAGCCGCCAACATATTCTGCTCCGTCCCCTCGAATATGAACCGGACGAGCATCCAGTAGTAGTATTTCAACCCCTTCTTGCCTGATGTAGGGTGGACAGGCGCCTTCTCGTCGATTTCCGAACTGCGCCGTGTGACACTGGCAGATTCGGATGAGGGGGAAGGGATAGGTCCGTCATGCTTCACCCCGCGCATGTCTTCGGATTGGGAGATGGTTTTGCCGAAGAGGGTACGAGGGTCGGGAAGGTTCTCGACGTGAGGGTAGCAAAAGGCCAAAGGGCGGATCTTGGAATTGTGTAAATCGGTATGGACGAGGGTGGAGGAAATGAGCATGGAGATGAGGGTTTGGATGATGGGTGTTACTCCGAGATCTCCTGCGATGGTGTTCTCATTGAATATCCAAAGCTTGACCTGTGTCTGCTTGCTATACACTGAAGAGAGAGTCAGTAAAGTCATATGGCATGACCAAGGGGGACTTACTGGCATAGGCAATCCCAAAATTTGCTCCGGCGTCAATGATTCCCGCCATGAAGCCCTGTAAGAAGAACAGGTAGAATTTCTGTCGGCCAGACAGAGGCAGGGGGAAGGGGCGGAACACAGACTTCATGTTGGCGTATGGGGAGGGGATGGCGGGGGAGTGTAAGAGCCCTTAGGGCCAAGGTATGACCGAGCGGCGAAAAAAAGTCGCGTCGATGATTTTGGCTTCAGGCTTGTTTGCTTGCGCAATCCTCCTGTGTTTCCAGGCTGTATGGCCGGTATGTGAGATGGACTAGGAGATAGGGGGAGTATGTATAATCCAAACAGCCCTGAAGATGTTTTGAATGATGTCTGGTGAGAAGGTGAGACGAGTGATTATGAATCACAGATCTGAAACCGACGTAGGTTTTGTTTACGAGAGAAGTGATCGCCGCGGATGACAAGCTCTTGACCGACTCCATACCTCGGCCGCCGATACGGACCATGTAAGGACAGCCTATGCAGGTCTGCTAGCCTGCCCCTGTGGCCCGGTAAGAGTAGCCAGCCCTTACGTGGAGCCTGACTCCTTGGTACAGGCAGCCATTGGCAGTGAGATACAGTCCGGTTGAGCCGACGCAGGGTAGGGCAGAACCTCACCGGTATCTGCATATCCTCATTCCCGTACATTGGGCTATTATATTCATCTCTGTAACAAGCTCGGACTTGTTCTTTGTCCAAAATCGAATCCAAATCCACCATCGGTCTAGCCCTGCCCCGTAACTCCCTAACCTGCGGCTCTCCACCTTCTTCCTCCTCGTCAATCGCGTGTTCGTACTCGCGATAGAGCAAGTCCCTCCTGTCGTATAGCTCGGCACTGGGTGCTCTGAAACCTCGTCCTCGGCACGAGATGGGTGTATCATCATTCGGTGAAGGAGGTTGGAGCGGTGGGAGGTATGGTCGAGACGATCCAGACATCCGCTGCTTGTACGCTGGTCTGCGAAGGGATGGGGAAAGGTTTGCCGGAGTATACTAACATGAGATCAGCTAGTTCGTGGACTAGCGGTGGAGACCGAGACTCACTTCTCCGGGCGAGCATAATGACTCGCGCCCTACCCCACACCGCCTAAAGGCTTTCCTCGGCACATCTCGATCGAGAACGAGGTTCGGGCGACCGAGGGATGATCGGCCACCGGATTTGGGGGCTGAGATGGAGACGGTGGAAATGGCACATCTCGGCGGCGTTGCGGTCATGCTGATTGTCGCACCACGATGAGCATGGCACTGTTGAGCTGGGACACCTAACACAAAGTGAGCTTGATCACGTTGCTTCTTTACCGCAGTACTCACCTCATTAGCGGATAGACATGCTTCAATCCCTCGCCAGCGCGTACGCGACCTTCTCAAGGTCATAGGCAGTGACGCCCTTCTGTCCCTTTAAGATCTCCTTCACTTTCTCCGCCAATGCCCTATACTCCTTCTCCGTATACTTGATCTTCCTCTTCCAGCCTCCTCCACCAGGTTCATCCCACATGACCCAGCGAAACAACTCGTCCGAGAAGAACGGAGTTGAGTCGTTTGCGCAGGACAGCACGAGCGACGCTGTCGCTGGTCCGATCCCTCTAAGAGTGACAAGGGCGCGCAAAGCCCCAATGACGTCTTTCGGAAGCAAGGCAAAAGCCTCCGACGAGACCTTGACGACAAGCTCAGGAGAGTGCTGCTTTGCCATTCCGAGCAGAGCGGGTCGGAATGTCCCATGTTTGAGTTTCCACTCTACGAGAGTTACGAGCTCATCTTTCGTTACGTGTGGGCCATCCTTGTGGTCCTTTCGGCCAGCGACAGCGGAGGGGATGGTGATGAATCGCTGCTCGTCGAGATCTGTGAGCTTCTCGGGAATGAGGGTGGGGTAATTCGCCAAGAGAGCATCGCGTCTTTCGGCGGAGATTGATTCGGGGCGACCTAGGTCGGGCGCGTCTGACTCGCTCTCTGCGTCCTTTTCGCGTTTCTTGGGAGGAGTAGAGAGCTCAGATGATGCGCGTCGTTTGGGCATTGTAGCTGACGTTGTGCTGAGCGATGTATGAAGAAGATCAAGGCATAATAAGGCATAGAGCCAAGCTGGCACTTTACATAAGCTTTCTTCCCCCACAAACGATGCCGTACTACCCCACTCTCCACCCAAACATCCCTCCCTCCACCTCTTTCTCCACCTCCACTAACACTCACCGAAGCCTCACCGAGTCTCTTCATAGGAGAGTCTGACCGATGCCCGTGCCTCCACTCTTCTTGACTTTCCCGCAGTGGGCATGGGTAGCTACATGAGAAGCTATATATGCGCCTTGCGGCGATGTGCACCTTTTCATCGCAACACCGCTCGCCCAGTCATCGCTGATTGACTCACTTCGCCATGTCCGACATCCCCGCCCAGTTTACCGGCCTAGCCGCAATGACCGTCCCGCAGAGCAAAGACTCTATGGATCTCAAATCCTACTCATACACCCCACGCAAGTTCACCGAGGCGGACGTGATTGTCAAGGTTATTTGCTGTGGACTGTGCGGTGTGAGTCTATCGGTCAATATCTGTTCCACTTACTCATTGGAAGAGCGACTCCGGAGGTATATGCTCGGCTGGCGGCAATACTCCAGCGATATTCGGACACGAAATTGTCGGCACCGTTGTTCGCGCCGGTAGCAACTCGGGACATGCTGTAGGCGCCAGGGTAGGCTTCGGCGCGCAGCAGTCGAGTTGCCACGAATGTCACAATTGCCGAACCGGACATGAGAACTTGTGAGCTAGAATTGCCTGTATGCAACTAACGTCAAAGCTGTCCTAAGAAGAAGTTTTCAATTCAGTCACCCTTGGACTCTGACGTTCAGCCTTTCGCTCAAGGAGGATTTGCGGACTACTATAAGTCCTCTCCTGGCTGAATAGGAACCCTGCTGAGGTCAAAGTCCAAGCCGAAGGTGCTTTCGCCATTCCCATTCCGGACGGGCTGGACAATGCCATCGCCGCGCCTATGCTGTGCGGTGGAGGTGAGTCATGCCAACGCATAGGTCTTGAGCTTATGCCCCAGCGACTGTGTTTGGACCTCTGAAGTACAGCGGCATCGGCAAAGGTTCTAATGTTGGCATAATCGGTATGGGCGGTCTGGGGCATCTCGGTATCGTAAGTTGTTGTGTATGACATATCGGACTTGGCTGCAGCTGACCACCGCAGTAATTCGCAGCAGCTCTCGGGGCGAACGTTTACGCCTTCTCAACTTCCAACTCGAACAAAGAAGACGCCCTCGCTTTAGGTGCCAAAGACGTCTTAGTCACTTCCAACAAAGAGGAACTTAAGGCGAAGTATACCGGCTTCTTCGACTTGATCATCAGCACATCAGGCGCAGGCGGGCAACCTTTCGTGGACCTATACCTACCGCTCTTGGGTTTCCGGGGTGAACTTGTGAGTCGATACTAAAGACATGGCTGACTGGCAGATTTTGGTCGGCCTCACACCGGACAATCTCGAGGTGGGGATGTACACTCTTCAAGCGAAGAAGGTATCTGCGTGGTCTACTGGCTCGCCATCTGATATCAAGGAGATGTTGGAGTTAGCGGTGAAGCATGGTGTCAAGACTTGGATCGAGGAGCGGCCTATGAAGGATCTAGGCAAGGCTGTTGTCGGTGAGTAGTGTTGACTGTTTGTTTGGTGGATCAGGGCTGATATCGTAGACGTGCTTGACGGCAAGGCCAGGTATAGATACGTTCTGATGAATTAAGTATTGCTGGAAGGTTCAATGAGAGCTCCAACATGGCAGGGATGTATCTTCTGAACACAATGACCTCTCTAATGGAAATGGCTCAACATCTGCCGTTGTCTGCAGGTCTCGCACTAATCGACATTGACAAATCAGTGCATAGGTCAACTTCCAGTCAGAGTCACAACGGGCCTGCGCTTAGCAATCGCTGTACATATTCTTGCATACTCAAGACATGTCCATACGATCCCCCTCCGACTCGTCCTCCTTATCCTCGTGATCTTGGCTCAGACCAGGCAGCTGATCGCTGGCTTCGAGAATCTCCCGAATCTCGGCATCGGCCATGGGCAAGACGGGCGAGGCGAATTCGACAGGCTCCTGACTGTCGGCACTGTCAAGTGAGGGGGAGGCAGGATGGTTTGTCGACAGGCCCATTCTGGAATGTGTTAACATCAATCCATGTTCTTGAGTGAGAAGATGGAACTTACTCTGACATCATCGACCCCAATCCACCGATGTCGTTTGTATGTTCCAGCTCCAGCCGGCTGCCCTCCAATAAAGCATCCCTGACATCCGCAACCCGAGTCTCCATGAAGCTAGGGCGCGGCTCTCGGCCTTTTAGAAGACAGTCGATCAGATCACCTAGCTGATCATCCCATTGTCGGCGGTTCCATTCAGCATCGCTGACACTCCATCCGGGCTTTTTCCCAGCCGGAGCAGGATCCTCGTTGTCGACTCGATCGTCGATCGCCTGTACAGCCTCCCGGAGCTTTGTCAGCCGCTGAGACAGACACGAGCTTGATGTATCAGCCAGAATACAAAAGCTTCTGACAATCTCCGATTGAGCACAACGCGATGTGAGAAGAGAGAGGGCGTCTGGGCTGAGTATCGAGGAAAACATGTACCCGATGAGCTGTATGTAATGTCTGGAGCAGGAGGGGGAATGGATGAAGTGTGAAGTGTGATGGGCACACGTATTCCGCTGTAGGATACCACCGCATCCCTGAAAACACAGTGCCACCCGACTGCAGAAGAAAGGATGCTCAGTCAACGGGCAAGACCCGAGGCACCGACTGGCTCCGGAATTGAGCAACAAGTTTGGGCCCTCCTCATGGGCTGAAAGGATCTGGTATTCTGGGCAACTTGCCTCCTCGTATCTTACCCTAAGGGGTCAGGTGCACTGGCTCGGCTCGTCTTACGCCTGCGCCGCTGCTCACTGCTCAGTGCATGCTAGGCACACCTTGTCTCGATCCAAGATTATGCTTGACACCTCGCATTCCGGTTTATATATCACTCTATGTACCTCCCATACGCACATCTCCCTCTCCGTCTATAGAACCAGTCCCGGTAGTGCTTGCCAAAATCGTCTCGGCCATCTCTTGGTCGAACTCGACGGGCGAATTTGAATTCGCCCACTTGTCAAGCTCCAACTCCCACTTCGGAATCTGACCTTCGTCCGAACTGGTGACATGAGCTAGTATTAGACGATGAAACCCCCAGTGGAGATCAGATAAACACACTTCTTCAAAGCGTTCTGGTCCCCATAGGACCTGCCCGTCTTTGCTTCGAAAGCAAGTCCGTTCCTGATTCGTTCCTTCAGGTCATCCACCTGTGCCTTTCTGCCTGCCTCGTCCTGATTCGATAGAAAGTCTACCATTTGCCACTGTTCATTTGCTGCTTCAAGTTCGTAGGGACACGCATCGGCGGTGCTCCCTGGATGCGTGGATCGCCATTCTTCCAAAGCATCGATCTCATCTTGCAGGGAGTGCAGCAAGTCCTTGAGGCAGCCAGCATTGCCACTCCGGACGAGTGAGCAGATGCGTACAATGCCATCGTCGCTTGAGATAATGGCGCTGGGGTATTCGGTGTCCTTGGCAAACATGTCTGATGACTGTTCCAGTGAGGTGTGTAGAGGTGTCCTCTTCAATGCTGATGTGGGGACGGTAGATATCGGATGAGCTGATGTTCAGTATTGCGCTGCCAGGGATAGTATGTCAAAGGAGTACGCTTCCACGGGTACCACCCAAGGGGTGTTGAGGTGGAGCCGCGTTTGAAATCTGCTTTGCCTAAAAGTGGCGGTGGCAAATTCACTATTTTGCCACCCACCTTCGAATGAACGTGACTGATATAGCCTTGTTACTAGCAGTATATCGTCATGTTCCAGACAAAGGCTGGCCTGCCTCCCATCATAGCATCTTGACCTCTGCCCCACAGTCAAGGTGAGACGATCGCATCGCCACTCACCCTGACAGTCATCGTGTCAACAAACGGCGATGCCCGAAAGCGCGAGAATGATCCATGCCGTAATCAGCCAAGCATCATCGCCACCCAAACCAAACGCTTGCATGTCCACCTCTGTGCTTGCTAATCAACACTTCATCAACGACTCGTCATCTAGCGGACTCACCTATATAAGCAGCTTCAATTGACCTGAATCTTATCCGTCAACACTACAATCGTCATCCTCACAATGACAGCGCCCGCCAAAGACCCCTCGGAGCTCATGTTTCTTGGTCGAGAATGCCACCACTCGGCTTGTCACCTGAACGATTTTCTGCCTTTCAGCGTGAGCTAGAAGATCCTTGAACATTAGGATGAAGCTCACTCCTCAGTGCCCAGCATGCCACCTATCATTCTGTCAACCCCACTTCCTCCCTTCTCAACATAGCTGTACCTCACCCCTTCCACCATCGATGGTGGATCGGATAGCACCCCAATGTCCCCTTTGTAATCAGGTCGTGCCCACTACGACCAGTCGAGACCCTAACGAGGCTGTCGACAGGCATATCCTCGATGGGATCTGTGTAGGATTGCCAGGCGGGGAAGAGAAGCGCAAGGCGGAATTAAGAGCTAGGAAAGAAAGAGGGGAGGTGTGTTGGCGTAAGGGGTGCGGGAAGACTTTGATTGTTCCAATGAAGTGCGAAGTGAGTAGTGGCTACTTATCAATGGCCAGTGCTGATGTTAGTCATGTCGACATTCCTTCTGTCCCCCTCATCGATCCACCCAGTCCCATTCATGTACACCTGACTCATCGCGCGCGGCTACACCTCAACCGGTCGGCACTGGTCCATCGCGCACAGCGGCCAGTTCGGCAGGGGCCAAGGCTGCTTTCAACCGATTGATGCCTAAGTCTGGACCCATTCCAGTCCCGAGTACTGCCCCGATCGCCACTTATGCCGCGCCCACATCAACACCAATAGACGTGAGAGCGGCCGCTGCGGCTGCAGCGATGAAGCGGGCGGGCAAGGATGTGAGGGATAATGTGCCGTTTGTCAAAACCAAGACGGAAAAGTGAGTCACAGATGCGATAGCTGCTGACAGTCAGACGTGCAAATAGCGAGATTTCATCACAGCTGCAGGCGCTGAAGAATCGGCATGACAAGGGACTACTATCCAAGACTGAGGAAGTATGTTGATCTAAACTCAGTGTTGACCCCGTTGATCCTTACAGACCAGGTATGCTGAGTTGTTGGCTGAGCGGGAGGGCGGGAAGAGGAAACCTGGGGGTAAGGGGAAGGATGGGTGTGTCGTGGCGTAATGTAGCATAGACAAGAGTCAAGTAGACGTACAGCACCTTATAAGCTACAGTTTCTGATCCAATTCTACAATCTATCACTCTAGTCATCTACACTAACTACACCTGCACCCAGAATCTACCCTCGGCTTTACTCCCCTCTCCTTGACCCAGCGCGCCGATGACCCCTCCACCACCGACAGCTTTGCCGACACGTTCCATCACCGCCAAACCTAATCCATCGTCCGTGCATCCCTCCACCAGGATGATATCAGCGCCTAGTCCACCTTCCAGATCTAAGAGGCCGGAGAACAGACGCTGCGCTGCGGATGTTGAGTCTGGGCCGAGGGGGATGTAGGTGAGATCGTATGAGTTTGTGGGCGTGAGGGAGTGGAACAGGGGAGATTGGGTGTAGTGGAGGAGGCCAAATTTTGGGCGGGGTTTGGACGAGCGAGATGCGAGTGTTTCAAGGACGGACGAGGGGGTGTTTACTGAGGCGTTGGGCTGGGGGAAGGAGTTGGATGGGAGGAGGAGGTAGACTGGGACTCGTGGGGAGTAGTGTCGGTATTTCATCCCCGGCGTTGAAGGGTGGAGAGGGGGCTCTACCCGCTCGTGGCTGCCTAGAGGCTTCCCGTGCACTCTGATTTCTGTCCCAGCGCCAACTGCATCTACTATGCGCTTGATCTCTTCCACTCCCAGCCCGCCCGGCCTGAGAATGTCCACATATCCCCCGCCATCTTTCCACCCCAGACCATTCACCACTGTGCTTTCTACGCCAACTCCGCAGTCGCCTCCGTCGAGGATACAGCCTAGCCCTTCGGCGCCGTCCAAGTCGTGCACGACGTCTCGCGCTCGCGTGGGACTTGGTCGGCCGGACGAATTTGCGGATGGGGCAGAGAGGGGGAGGTTGGCGTGTGAGATTAGGGCTAGGGCAAGGGGGTGGTTAGGCATCCGTATTGCGTTGGTCTGGGGGGCGGGAGGAGGTGGGGGTGAAGGCGAAGGGAAGAGGAGGGTTAGGGGGCCGGGCCAGAATGCCGTGATTAGCGCCATGTACAGTGGGGATAGGACGTGGTTTGGGGGGAGGAGTGTTTGGAGCATATCAAGGGATGAGACGTGGATGATGAGTGGGTTGTCGGCGGGGCGGTGTTTTATTTTATATATAAGGGACAGGGCGGAGGGGTTGAAGGAGGAGGCGGCGAGGCCGTAGACTGTTTCGGTGGGTAGGGCCACTGTGCGGCCTGCGTGGAGGTGGGTGGAGGCGGTTTGGATGTGGGGTAGGAGGGAGGGGGGAGGGGTGTAGATCGGGCGTTGAAGGGGGTGCAGGGGGGGTGCACTCAGTCGCGTGCTGATCGTGCCCGAGGCACAAGGGAGGACTGGTGTGGGCATTGCACGTATCAGCCCTTTGCGCATAGATCAAGCATAGATGGAGTGAGGTGGTGGAGGTGAAAATTTGAGGAATGCTGGTTTACTAATGCAGACGTAATGGGTAATTCATTAGCGGGACTAAATCGTGGCCAAATTTACAGCCGAGAACAACGATTACATCTCTCATCCATCACAATGTCGGAAAAGCTATCAGTACCAGGGCCTACGGTGATTGCGCCATACCTCGACGCAGTGTCGAGTATCTTTCACCCGATCGCTCACCCGTTGATCAACACCAACAACCGATTCGCGGCATGGAAGGAGAGCTTTGGTTTGGTCCAGCCTGGGACTGTTGAGGGGTTGACGAGGGAGATTAGCCGTGGGTTAGGGGATGATTGAGCTGATGGCAGAGGTGCATTTGGCAAATTGGTTCTTTGAGGGTGCCCGAGCGGACATCTCCAAAGTGATTTCTGCCAACCCGGCCTTCCAGCTGCAACACTCGTTTGCGCTTGGCGGACAGGGTGCGGGAAAGTACAACTTTGGCGCGATCTGGACCAACAACTCAGTAGGTTGAGTGAAGGCTGGGCTAATCAGACTTTCCTACAGGGTGGTGTGGATGGGACTGGAGCAGTGACGGTGCGGGCGAACCAAAATTGGGATCGTAGAAACACGACCAAAATCCAGGGACAGGTGGGTTTGGCTTAGGCTGAGCTAATGACAGTTGACGAGTGAGGCGGGACGATCGATGCTGCAAGCCGAGCATGATATTCTAGGCGACCACTATTCGATCAATCTCAAAACTGTCAACCCGGGTTTGCTAGATGGCACGGGTATTCACATCGGGTCGGTGTTCCACTCGGTCGGCCCCCGACTTTCGGCGGGATTCGAGACTGTGGTGCATTACCCCCAGCCGGGCCAGCTCGAAACTGCCACTTCCTACATGGCGAAACTTACCTCGTTGCCAATCTCCTCCCTCGCTTCGGCCGCTCTTACCCCGGTGGGCCAGGCCCCAATCGCCCTACCCTTCAACCCCCAGTGGACCGCCACGGCGCAATTGCAAAGCACCGGCAATGTCCAAGCGACCTACTACCAGAAGCTGTCGGATAAGGTGGATGTGGCGTTGGACTTCCAGACGGTGTTCCAGCCGGCCAGTATGATGGGCCCGGCCAAGCGGGACGCGGTGGCGACTGTGGGTGCCAAGTACGACTTCAGGCTGGCGACTTTCAGGGCGCAGCTGGATAGTACGTGGAAAGTGGGCATGTTGTTGGAGCAGAGGTTTACGCCTGCGTTTGCGTTTTTGGTTGGCGGCGAGATTGACCACAAGAAGGTAGGTTGGAGCTAGGCTAAGCTGATGTTAGAACACATCTAGGTTTGGCGTTGGAATTATGATTGAATCGTCTAGCATGTGAGTGGCACAGAGTGCATAGCCTGCCGGTGCACTCTAAGCTACATCCCGACTTTGCTGACAACCAGGACACAAGAGGAGATGATCGCCGCGGGGATGTTGCAGCCGGTGTAATCGGGGAATATAGACAAAGGTTAGGAAGAGATGGGGTTTAGGAGTCTGCAGATAGGCAGCAGGCATGTAATCACCTTTCCACCATGTGATCTTGGCCTCATTGGCGTGTACTATAGTGCTAGCTGATGGATCCGAAAGTGGAGATTTAGACAAAAGGCGGAATGCGGCATGCCGTAAGTCAGGTCCACCCGTTGTGCGGAAGAGCTTACTTTCAGTGACCATTGTCCTCCGCTCTTCATCCTTGCATCTTACCAATCGTGAGCGACAAAAGTATAGTGCTGGACATGGAATCTCCCACGTCGCATCCTCCCCCGCTTCCATCGGTGGTTTGGGATCGGATCGTCCACCATTTGCGACGCCCGCTTCCACGGCCTACTGGGCGTAATGACCGCTCTGAGATTCGCCAGGGAGAGCTGGCGATTATGATGCGGGTCTGCAAGGTGGGTCAGATGTTGTGCACAGCTGAAGACAGCTCTTCAATCGCCTCTCCGCATCTCGCCTGTATCGAGTCGTCGTCACGGACCACCTCCCCTCTCTTGTCGTCAATGTTGATCAGCCCGGTGTGGAAGGGGTCAAATCCAAAGCGCAACTACTCGAACACACACAGACCCTCTTCATTGAGTATGGGGAAAAGTTTGAAGTAGGGTATCACGACTTGATGCTCTACGGCGGGGACTACTTCCACCTTGCCGCCGGGCGCGCCCTCAATATCGACCTCACCAGTGTGTGCGAGGCGGAGTGTGTGTGGTTGCTGAAGGCCGCGACGCAGCTTTTGCCATACACGAAACTTGTCGGATTGGCCACTGGGGCGTTTCTCGGTGGACAGTTTGGGGTTTGGAACACGGTGTCTACCGCAAAGCCTCCGTCTGGGCGATTGAGGGATTTGATGGATCAGGCTGCGACGGCGGTGACGCGTCTGGCTACGCAGGACGATACGAGGTTGGCATACTTTTGTCAGCGCGTCGAGTGGGGGCCGCTGAGGTTTATGCCGACCGGTCCGATCAAGGCTGAGCCTGAGGTTGGGTGGAAAGGGGCGCCGGGTCTGAGGCACAGGGCGCATATTGATATGCACCCGGGCGGGCTGTCGTTGTCGCTTGGCGGTGAAGCAAGGTGGTACTGCGCTCTGCCGACGATGGAGGATTTGGACCATATATATGGTGTTGGGCGGTTGCTGGGTTTGGCCGCGGCGGCTGGTGTTGCTGGGCGGGAGCAGCAGATTCAGAGGCGTGTCCGGCGGGACTTTGGTCTGGAGGAGTGTAGGCGGAAGGCGGGGGTAGAGGTGGATGTTTATCTGCCGCCAAAGGTGTTGGCGGGGGGTGTAAGAGAGGCGATGGAAGAGGTGACGGGGATGTATCCGGTGCGTAAAGTGGCCTGTAAGGATGATTGGAGGTTGAAGCGGATTGAAGACGCCCCGGAGTGTGAGGTGTGCGGGTGGGAAGTGGGGGATATTCCAGTGAGTAGAGGCGTGATTGGGCTGATGGTAGTTGACGGAACCCATCGTGGAGACGTTTCATCGGTGGGAGAAGGTGTACCAGTATGATTATTAGCGCGAGTGTTAGGTGAGTTGGCAGTATGGTCCAGGCTGATAAGTAGTACGATAGGTGTAGCTGGGAAGGCATCAGAGACAATGGGGTTTGGGGAGCAGCCTGGATACTGGCGGACTGAGAGGACCTGCGCTGTAGCCACACGTGTGGAAAATCCGTTACCCCCCCTCCCACCTAAATTTTTGCTGCATAGAAAAGTTGTTCAGAATCATCTCAGATGCTCGCCTGTACCACCCGCTAAGGTGTGGCTTGCTGTATACACCCCCTATACACTATATGAGTTTGAGAGAGGGGGGTCGGGATTTTTGTAGCCAGTGACGTCATCAAATTACGGCATGTTTTCGCCACCCAAAGTCAGTCGCGCTTCATCACTTCATCGACACTGCACCAGTCTGTCTGATCTTGCACTGAGCAGGTCCTCTGAATGCTGGGTTGATTGTGTTGCTCAGAGATGTCTGACTGTGCTTGCAGAATGTACGCATCGATAGTGATGGGGCATTGAAAGACCCCACTTGTCACACACACCGTAAACTGAACAGTCCCATCCCAACCTCCATGCATATCAAAGTTGTCCAGAATCATCCCCAGACTTCATCTATGATGTCGCCTCGGCCCCACCTATGCTGTATACACATATGGACACAGTATAGTATTGAGAGAGGGGGGTGGGGATTTTTGTAGCCACTTACGTCATTGGTCACGTGACATTTTTCCCTTCAAATAATTTTCAACATCCCATCACACTGCATGCATGATTATGACAGTATAGCGTGTCTGCCGCTGTAAGGATGGTCCTTCCGGGTCAGAGACCTCTTGATTCCTGCCAGTGTTGCGAGCAGATGAGAAACGATGTTCACCGGCGATCGCCGCTCTTGACGTGACTTGGTGATTTCACCACTCATGCCTTTCAGTCGCAACATCATCAGGCTGCGCCAACAGCGCTGCCGCGACGCAAGTAGCGAGAGCACCATATTGAACACCATATGATGCATATACTGAGAGCCACATAGCATGAAGATGGGACCTCCTTCAAGTTAGTAGAGAGACAATGAATGACCTCCGTGTGACGAGCGAAGCAAGATTTGCCCCTCATGATAACGCCACTGCCATTCGCCCTGATCTGCGAGACCGCAGAGCTGCCTGGACTAGGCGCTAAAGAGGCGGTTTGTATGTAGGGAGAGAGCTTTGAGGCGAAGGGAGCTCTGGAAGATATCGGACATTGAGGTTGAGTTCGGTATAGCTGTTACGAGGTGATGCCCAATATTGGAAATCGTAGCTTTAGATATCTTGACTTCGACACGATCTCGATTTGGACGCCCGCGACGGAGTTGAGTACAGAGCTGGGGGTGTTCGACCGGATCATGCCTGACCTATTTCCAAGTGGAGTCATGTGTCTCGTCATGATGGAGCTCGGCGTTGTGGGTGTCAAGGAGGGCGTCAAAGAGGAATGGCAGGGGTGGAATGGATATTCGGCATTGAAGAGCTGCACTGATTTGTCGATGTTCCTTCGCGCCTTACTTCAAGGAATGGCTGAAAATCGTTTCCCTGCATTTCCGATCCGATTCCCGCCAGCGCCGTGCTCTTCTCATCCCCACTGACATTGCCTCTGCGCCCCTCCCTCAAACTGCGCATCTCTCTCCCTGGACCTCGCAGCGAGATGTTCTCCCTCCGTCTCGATCTCGAGCTCATCATCCAGCCTCTCGTCGGAAATCCCACGTGCCGCCGAGTTGGCCAAACTTCTGGTAGGCTGAGATACCCATAATTTTTGGCCTGAGATGCAAGGGGATTAGCCAATGGTCGAATCGGTGATGAAGGGCAATGATGGAGCCGGATTGTGAATGGGGCCAGAGCCTGGTGCCGAGATGAGCGAAAGTGATCGAAGGTAAGGGAGACATCGCTGGAGAAGAGGAGCTGCTGGTAAGGTAGATGTGGAATCAGAACGGTGGGATGAGAGCGTAGATGGATAATCGGTCAACGATTGCAGGACCCTCTGGGGTTCTTTCGGATAAGAGTTCTTTCTCTCCCGTCTTTGGGAGAAATAGTTGAGGTGCCGGCAGACGTCGGTCGAAGAACGGGTGGCTGCCAGACTCTGAGTGACACACGCGGGTTGAGCCATAATTGAGTGTCAGATCGAGAGGCTGAGGAGTGGGAGATGTGTCTTCTGGATTTGCGATGATGAGGTGGTCCGGACCAAGAGAGAACATTCGCAATTGACCCCCCCGACGAGAAGGACCTATACACCGATCCGTCTTCCCATCCATCCATGCCAACCCATCCCATTCACCACGAGTAACCGCGCATAGTCATCCGGCCATCCAAAGGGACAGCTTGCGGATGAGCCTTCGTCCAGGTCTTGCCCCGCCTTTAGTAAGGTCCCTGTTCCATGAAGCAAAGGATCCATCGCTCGGCAATGCCGCAGACCACCGGCATGATTGAAACCGACGTAGCGATGGATATGAATCCGAGCGGTGTCATCCGTAGGATAAGTTGAGACTGATGCCGAGGTGGATCGATGATATGGTGATGCCGGCAAATGCGTGATAGTGTGACAGGAGTGGTATAGGTGATGAGGGATGTTTGCCCATGGTGGCGATTCGACGGAGATTGACTGTTCATCCTCAGATGCCGCGGACGTCTCTGGGACCCGGTAGAGGCGCCTGTCACATCCGCCCTCGTGACCCATTGACAGTGGCCGTGCCCAACAGCTTTTGATCTTCCCCGGGCGGAGCTGGCATCTTGCCCAGGACCACCTTACACCCTGCCACCATTGATGCGCCGGAGATCACTTTGACCACTGCCCGATTCTCCCCTCCTCTGCAGTGTCTCGACCTCGAGCACTTCACCTCTCTGGCCCGCCTTGTTCAGCGCCATCACGCCCACCTTGCAGACATCGACTTTCCGGACTTCGGCCTATTGATGACTTGCGATCGCCCAGCAACGACGAGCGATGCCAAGTTCGAGCAGGACATCGAGGACTTGCCGACTTAGCGTAGGGCGGCATTGCGGGCGGCGCATTGGAGTTGCGGGTGGGGAAGGCTCGAAAGGGACGTAGTATGGGGGACTTCGCACATTGGAGGAAGGGGTGGGTAGGTTAACAGCGAGTAGGGAGGGGATGGTCTACTCCACCCAGTGAAGGAGCGAAATAACGATAGGTCCCGTGGAGGAAGGTTCGTCGTTTCATTCCTCCAATGGCAGAGCTTTGGTTGAGCCCGGAGACGTTGGGTGTAGTGCCCTGCGGAACAATGCTGCCGTCTAGATTCGGTACACTTGCCTTCTACAGCCTTTGTGTAATGGCCGGCGGAGCAAAGGTACATGTCGGTGGCTACAGAGTCAGCTATGTCAATCATCCCGCTGTCTTCAACCCTTCCTCGCCCCTCTACTCCCCAGCCTTTCAGTCCTTCTCATTCATCACTTTCCCCCGCCCGCTTCTATCTTCTCCGTGGATGCTGCTCTTCTCCTTCGTCTGGCTCCGCTACAGTCGCGCCAGCCCTCACTCCACGCCACCTCCCGCCCTGATCCTCGGCTAACCGTCCATCCTCGCTTCTCTCTTACCCGCGACTCACATCAAGTCCACGACACCCTCTAGCGCGATGCTCAACAACCTGCATCATCCGCCACCTGCGCGCCCTCCAGCTCACATCGGTCATCTGCCCGTAATCGATCTTCGTTCAGGTTATACCGCCTCGACTGTCTTCGATACTGAGATCTGAGTTCTGACCAGTCGTGGTGGTCCACCGTAGGCCAATTCCCTGCTCCGCGACACTCCCTACCTCCCACCTCGTCATCCATCATGCTACGCCCAACATGGTCCGAATCCGAATCTTAACCACCTCCACCCGATACCGACCCATGACCACCAGGCGTAGCGCCAACTCGGTGTCGCTTGAATGGTTCCCTTTACGCCTCCGCCAGCACTGAAGCCACACGGCCCCGGATAGGCAGGCCAAGTACTCCCTGAGGGTCACGCTCCTTGTGTTCTCGAGCCTTGCGAGGTACTGTATTGGCTCCAAGCTGAGATCCAATGGTGTGTTCTTGTCGAAAACAACAGCATGCGAAAGGCCAGCATTGTAGAAGACCTGGACGTTGCTAAGAAGCTCTCTCGCCCACAGCCGATAGAAGCTCGCCAAGGGTAAGCGACCTCTTTGGCCATCAGTGCCCCCGGCAATGGACGAAGAGGGCGGGGGCACGGGATGTAGGGTTCGAGTGTCCGAGAAGGCACTTGGTGTGTGGCTGGAGAAGGGCCGCAGGTTGCCTTACGGTCGTTTCGACGTAACGTGGGCGCGGGGATGGAAAGGTGGAACAAGGCGCTGAAATGGTAGGGAATGGTAGGGATTTCGCGAGTGGCCAATTAAGAGGATTGCTGCGACTGTCGGAAGTCTACCGTCCAACTTCGTGGCAATCCCCGACTCCAGAATGTTGTTGTCCTTTACAGTCGAGAGTCTCCTTAGCATCGACGGATAC
The DNA here is from genome assembly GCA_001600615.1 of Dioszegia crocea. Classification (NCBI taxonomy): domain Eukaryota; kingdom Fungi; phylum Basidiomycota; class Tremellomycetes; order Tremellales; family Bulleribasidiaceae; genus Dioszegia; species Dioszegia crocea. The sequence goes on from BCKK01000011.1 coordinate 178,505, forward strand.
GGCTCGTACAAATGGAGTGTGAGGCGAAGAGGGGCGTCTGGAGAGGCAGGGGGAAGATGGAGGTGTTGCTTGGGATCCGCGCTGTGATGTACGTTTTGCAGGTTGCGGTGGGAATGTGACGCGACCGACACATACTGAGCCTCAGTATGACCGGCCATGCGTGAGGCCTCGCTATCAGGGCGCAGGGTGGGGTATAGAGGGAATATAGAGGGAGTGGCACTCGAGCGTTCAGCTGGAGCATCGTGACAGAATTACTACAAGAGGCAATTATAAACCGTGACCCAAAATTTCGGAAAGTGGTGTCCATCATGACCACACGCCTATGGCTCCCTGACCCATCATGCATCAGCACCATAGTACTTAGTGCCCTTTAGTACTCAGTGCTGGATGTCCAAGGGATTCTCCATAGCCAGTGAAGGTATACATAGACCAGGGGCGAGTGACGAATTGAAGACTTTGGGTGGCAAAAAGGTGACGTAAAAGGGTCACGTGATGTATGCCGTAACTGGCTACAAAAATCCCCACCCCCCCTCTCTCAACCTTATATACCCTATATCGCGCGTATGTAGCAAGCCACACCTTAGTGAGCGATACAGGCCGGCATATAAGATGATTCTGAACAGATTTGATATGCATGAAAATCATATCCGAGATGTAGAGGTTATTTTGGCCCGCGAAAAAATGTCACGTGGCGTGTGACGTAAGTGGCTACAAAAATCCCGACCCCCCTCTCTCAACCTTATATACTATATAGCGGGTGCATGCAGCAAGCCACCTCTTAGCGGGTGCCACAGATGGTCTTGTAGGATGATTCTGAACAACTTTCCTATGCATCGAATTTTTAGGTGGGAGGGGGGGTAACGGATTCGAAAGGCAAAAGCATCACGTAAGGATGACGTAAGGGTGGCTACAAAAATCCCGACCCCCCTCTCTCAATACTATATAGTGTATAGAGGGTGTATGCAGCAAGCCACATCTTAGCGAGTGGTCCAGGCGAGCATACGGGATGATTCTGAACAACTTTCCTATGCATCAAAAAATCAGGTGGGAGGGGGGGTAACGGATTTGCGCGCGACGAGATCGTCACGTGAGTGGCTACAGAAATCCCGACCCCCCTCTCAACAGTATATAGGCGAGGATAGCATGAGCCTTGACTAATCCCAATAGTACGCAGCTGGGTGAGGGTAGTATGAGGCTTGATGAGTGTCTCAAATGCGGGACAGCGGTGGCAACTCCTCATTCCTTACTGATTATAAATCGGCGTTTCCCGAATTTATCCCACTCCCACACCACACCCAAGATCAATACAGCATCACCACTACCTTCCACACCTCGCCCAAGATGGCGCCTAGAAAGAGCCAGCGAGAGCGGTCCGACTCGCTCACGCCTTTGCTCTCGCCTCCGACCACGCCTCCGCTTGAATCAAACGCGGAAAGCGACACTGATCGGATCGTGGCCCTGCTTGCCGAGCCGGGATTGGGTCTGGTGGACGTATGGGTGAAGGCGTTGATCCAGCAATCGGTGGAGGAAGTGTGCGACCTATACAGGTTGTGTTTGGAAGGATTGGATGATACCCGCAAGCAGACCCTAGGGGAGGTGCTAGTGGAGGTGGTTGAACTGCTCGAGGAGGAGCATGAGGACCGGACCAAAAGCAAGGACTACGCTGGCGACGCTGGACCCGAGCCAAAAGGAATGGAGGTCATCAAACAACTACTTGTGAGTACATAGCCTTCTTCGCTAATGATAGGCAAGCGATCACCTCCCCGCCCTCATCCCCACTCTCATCCTCCAACCCGAACGCTTAATCCTTCTCGACCTCCACCCCATTCCCCACCAACCGACCCTGCTCCAACGAAACATGGTCAAGAAAAGCACCACACTCTTCTACAAACAATCCAAATACAACCTCCTCCGTGAATCCTCCGAGGGCTTCTCCAACCTCATCGTCCAACTCACCTCTGCGGAGTCCTTATCAACAATGGTGGAAACCGATCACGACCGAAAAGAACGCGCCAAACGAGTCTGGGGCAGAATCATGGGTTTGATAGGCTACTTCAACCTTTCCCCACCTCGTGTCCTAGACCTAATCCTAGAAGTCGGCAGTAATCACATTGCGGCACATTGGCGGTTCTGGCTGGATCTGCTCCGATGCTCGCCGTGGGGTTCACACGCAGACACCAAGGGCAAAGCTCGAGCGGTGGATTGGCAAACCGACGAAATTGGCGCAATAGAACAATGTATGCAGGGCAAAGGCGACAGAGTTCTGGCCCAAGTCCTGGGCGTCAAATTCAGCTTCTGCCAAGTGAGTCTATCGCCAACTTAGCTCATCAGAAACCCGACGCTGGCGAAACTCCGAGCGGACTCGTCCACCTCGCCGCTTTGCTCTTAAAGCACGGCTTTGTCAGCTTACCCGACGTTCTACCTTTTGTAAGTTTCCTTTGGACGCGCTAACTCAGCTCTCCCCCGACGACGCGGAAATGGCTACGATTCAACAAACCGCCGCTTCTATGCGGACTTCCCGATCCGGTCCCTCCAACGCTCTAGCCAACTCCGTGCTGGATGACGACACGCCGGCTGCCGAAACCACCACTGAAACTGCCGCCCCGTCCACCCGCCCTCCCCCAGAGCAAAGAATACAACTCCTCCAAGCCCTCCTGGCGGTAGGCCACATGCCTGCGGCACTCTACTTCCTCGGCCGCTTTCCATGGCTGGCGCAATACTCCCCAACCGTCGCAGATTTGATCCTCCGCATTGTCGACTTTGGACTGGAGGGTATCTATGCGGAAAATTGGCCCTCCGACATGCGCTTGGAAGCGACGGCTCCTACGTACCGCCTCCCAAACAGGGAGCTTGTCCCCACTCTTCTTGCGCCATGCCCACCAAACACCCCCACCACCCAATTCGTCTTCTTCTACCCCGACTGGTCCCAGGGTCTCGAACGGTGGACCGACATCAGCGACATCCGCACGAAAGGAATGCGCTGGTTGAGTTTGGTGCGGGGCCTAGGCGGACGGCGCGTGGAAACCATGGTCAAAATCTGCCGTATCGGCGCGGACCACTTGAAACGCCCGGAGCCCACAACCGAATCCTGGCTTGAACTCCTCCGCGTCTCCCTCCTACCCGCGCTATCCGCCTCCACCTTCACCGCCGCGTTTGACAATGAAATATGGGCAATCCTACAACACCTCCCTTATCCTGTGCGCTACGGCCTCTATGGCGAATGGCGAAACGTCACCTGCAACTTTAGCGACCCCAAACACTGCCCCGCTGCCGCTCAGTGTGCCGCGGACAGCACGCGTGAGGTGAAGAAGGCGTTGTCTAGAGTTACTGCTGCCCAATCTGGGCCTGCCACAGCGCCTGACCGCGGACCCGCCCGCGCTCTGGCCAAACTCAGCCACTCCAACCCTTGCGCCTTGTGGGCCACGGCCGTATCCCAGGTCAAATCCTACTCCAACATCGGCCAATTCATCGTCGAGGCGGGTCGATACATGTCCCCCCTAGCTATGGATGTTGCCACGTTCACCCTAGTTGACGAACTATCCGACGACAATGCGCCCCGCCTAAACCCCCAAGGCACAGGCGTCGCTGCGTGGTTAGAAAGTAAGTCCACATCCAAACGCGCTAATCAGACCTCGCAACTTTCGTTGGCGACTTCAATCGCCGCTACACCACCGTCAACCTCGAACCTGTCCTCCAATTCATCATCAACCGTCTGATGCGCGGCCAATCGGGCGATCTCACCATTTTACAATCCCTCATCAGCATCATGTCTGGTGAGACCAAAATCGACAACGACGCCATTTCCAACGACCAACTCCTAACCTACGGCGCGGGTCGAGAGATGATTCGCGAATCCTTCAACGCTACCGTTCTCAACGAAGGCACCGACAAAGCCAAACCCACAAAGAAAAGTCTGGCCCGGTTGATCTCTGCCCTACGCGACACCACCCTAGACATGCCCATCTGGATCGCCCTGGCCCAAACGCGCCAAGGCGCCGTGGATAAAATGGTCGGCGCCCCAATCAAAGCAATGTCTTCAATGCAGGATAATGTAAGTTAAGTTTGAATTGGCTAATTAGTGCCACGACATCTTCATCCAGTACGGCGATTTGCTGTCGGAACAACTCGCCCCTTCCGAGCACATCGCCCGGACACCAGAGCTCGACTCTCTCGTCACCGAGTACGGCCTCGACTTTGCGCAGGCATTCCAAATCCTCCGCCCCAAGCTCAACGCGGAAATGCAGCGGACCCGCTCCGATGCTAAACTCTTGGAAAGTCCAAAAGAGATCGACAGTGATAGCGAACCCAACACACCCACCTCCGGCTCAATCTCTCTCCCCCGCCGCCGAAAATGGTGGCCTTCCGCCCTGACCAAAACAATGACCCAAGCCCAAGCCCTACTCCCCGCGGAAGTAAAAGAAGTCATGAGGTGAGTCTACGTCTGGTCGTGCTGATGTAGCGCCCCGTTCTTTGTCATCTTCTGGCACCTCGCCATGCCCGACATTTCCTTCGCATCCGAGGCGTACCGAAAAAGCATTGACCGAATCACCTCTCTTGAAAAAGAACTTGTCACTTGGCGTGTCCCCAGCCAACAACGTGACGAAAGGGCTCGCCTCAAAGCCCGTATCGACGCCTTGACTTCCGAAAAGGATACTCAAAACACCCTCGTCACCACCACCCACCAGCGCCTAAGATTGGAAAGTCCAAAATGGTTCGGTTCAAGTAAGTCCCCAAACATCATCGCTAATAGGCATCGTGCAAAACAACCTAAAAACCAAACTCAGCCATCAACTCCATCAGTACTGCTTCTACCCGCGCGCCCTGCTCACACCCGCCGACGCAGTCTTCGTCCCCAAACTCATCCGCCTCATGCACGACCTCGGCACTCCAGGCTTCGTCACCCTCTTCGCCTACAGCAATGTAAGTTTACTTCGTTCCCGCTGACTTAGTTCTTCACACCCCACCTCGCAGGCAGCATCTTCTCCTGTACCGAGAATGAAGCCCGTAACCTCGGCCGATGTCTCGGAGCCATCATGACAGATCTGGACGCCTGGCACAAGGACGAAGAGCGATACAACCGCGAAGCCATAGGGTCGAATCTCCCCGGAATGCTGATCCGAACCAAAGGCACAGAAGACAGGTCCATGTCGTGGTTGACGTTCCGCAACTTTTACGTTGCCCGATTCCACGCCCCAATGCTTGAGGTAAGTCAAGCTAGAACGCGCTAACCCCAGGCCTTGATCTCGTGCTGGGCAGAAACCGACTTTATGCACGTCAAAAACGCAATCACTGTCGCTTTACAAGTGCTCAAGTCCTTCCCTATTTTGACGACACACGGAGATGCAGTGGAAAAAGCCATGAAGTCTTTGATTAAGCGAGGGAAGGACGGCGCGTTGACTCCGGATATCCTACACCAGTGCCAAGCGTAAGTGCTCATAGTTCCCGCTGACATTAGGTATCTTCGCCAATTGAAGCTGCGGCAAAACACCAAACCTTACATCACACCCGCAAAGTTCTATCCCGTACGTCTTGTTTAGGCACCGCTAACGTCAGGCCGGCAAAACTGCAGAAGTCAAAAACGCCCCAACTGGCCCTCGAGCGTCAACCGACGTATCGGCCCCACCCACACCCAAAGTCGAGACTGCCGATCCTGCAGCTCTTCGGGCAAAACTCGCAGACGCCAAAGCTGCACGTGCAGCCAAGGAAGAGACCAAGTAAGCTTAGTGTAGACTGTGCTGATGTAGAAACGCCTCTCCGCGTAAAGCTCCAGACGACCTCCCCGCCCGACCCGAACCTGCCCAACCTGCCGTGGTCAAGGCGGAACCCAAACCCCTCCCTACAGGCCCGGCACGACTCAATGTCATCCCTGGTCTTCCCCTTCGCCCAGGCTCACTCCCCGCCACTTCCATGGGCCCCCCTCCGTCAACGGCAGACGAGGAACGCGCCGCGGCACGAGCTAAAAAGTTCGGTACCCTATCCCGCGGCAACACTCCCTCACGCGCCAGCACCCCTGTCGATCCACCCAAAGAGCCATCACCCAAACCCAAACCTGAGCGCTCTCCTACCTCGCGTAAAACTTCACCCGCCCCGCGAAGGCGTAGTCGGAGTTTGGAATCCCGAGCAAGTGACAGATCAAAGCGGGATGATCGGCCGAGAGACAGGGATCGTAAAGATCGCAGGGAAGATACCAAAGAGACGCCGCGCGATGATAAGCAAGAATCTTCTCGACGAGATGAGAGGAAGGAATCTGCCCCTACTGCGCCCACTCGAGATCGGACGCCATCAACCCGTGATGACAAGCAAGAACCTGCTACTCGACGCGAGGACAGGTCTACTCGGGAGAGGGACGTCAAAAGGGGGAGAGATCGGACACCATCCACCCGCCGCGATGATGACAAAACACCCCCTCGAGAGCCTTCGCGTAAAGACGACGAGGACAGGGAACGCAAGAAGCAGGATGAGATCCTTCGCGACCGAGCGGAGAGGTTGGATCTGGGTGGTGGGGATAGGACCCGGCGCGAGTCTAAAGAGTCCAGGCGGGATACAGAAGAGCGAGATGAGCGTGAGCGTAAGCCGAAAGAAAGGAAGAGGGAGGAGAAGGAGTCTGAACGTAAAGAAAAGGAAAAGATCAAAGATTCGGAAAAGAGGTCGTCTGTCGAACCTACCGGATCGAAGCGGAAGAGAGATGATGAAAGGCGTGAGGTCAGGGGTCGGACTGAGGATTCGCGCGAGAGTAGGCGGGAACGCGGCTATGATCGTCGGGATGATAGGGATGACCGGGACGATCGCCGGGACAGGGACGACCGGGACGACCGCCGGGACAGGGATGATCGAGATGACCGCCGGGACAGGGATGATCGCCGAGACAGGGATGACCGTCGTGATGACAGGGACAGGGATGATCGGGACCGGCGCGATGGGCGTGATGCCAGAGATAAGGAAGAACGCAATCGTCGGCCCCGCTCAGATCGAGATGCGCGCGAACCCCCTCCCCACATTTCAAAATCGCCCGCTTTACAACCTCCTCCCCGCAGCCCAACCACCGTCAAGACCCTTCCTATTGACGGGGGTGACCGGAGTCCGGTGTTACTATCGCCCAAACGCAGCGCTAAAGAATTGCTGCCCCCCAAAGCAGAGCCGGACCGGATTGTAGAGTCTCCCCGACCTACTCGAGTAGAGGTATGTCAATTTGCATAATACGCTAATGTAGCCTCGGATTCGTACCTCCCGATTTAGCGATGAAAAAGCTTCACTACCCCCAATCCCGTCACCCACCAACATCTCTGGCCCTGCCAAAGGTGCGCATGGCCTACCCCCTCGCCCCGGACCTGCTCCCGCGAGAGACGCCATCCCTGCAGCTCCCGCTCGAGACATCCCAACCAACCTGCAAGCGCGCATTACACCTACAGGACGTCGCTCTGAGAACCCCTCGCCGGAAAGGTCGAGCCGCAGGGATGAGCCTAGTCGAAATGAGCCTAGTCGAAGGGACGAACCTAGCCGAAGGAGGGATGAGCCAGAGCGTAGGCGAGAATCAGATCGAGATTCGGAACGTCGCCGAAGGGATGATGACGGTGGACGTAGGGACAGAGGTGAAAGAAGTGAACGACGAGAAAGGGACGAGAGCGAGGATAAGGTTGAGCCGCGTAAGAGAGCCCTAGAGGGTGAGTAGACATTTGTGTTGCGCTGATGAGTCAGAGCTTTTACCTGAAACCCGAGAGACTTCGCCTGGATCAAGCAAACGTCCCAAGATTGATCGTGGAAAGTTGGGCATGAGGTCGTTTATTAGTATCAAGGGGGCGAGCGGGAGATCATAGTAGAGGTCGAAGTTGCACTGCATGTAGCGTGTGGTTACTATATACGAATTCTTCGCAAGTACAGCGAATTACCTCAACTCTACCGTGAAGTCGCTTAGCAATTGCAGCAGGACTCTGGTGACATCTGCGCGGCACAGCACACGTTCAGAGCTTGATATGCCGAACGCGGTTTCTGCAGGAAAAGTTCAACGGTCAAGTATTGACCCAAAGACAGTATTGGTCTTTAGGGGAAGTTCTCGCTCGACCTCATGGCAGGCCTCAGGTATCAACTTCGCGTCGAAAGCCTGACGGATGTCGAAGTGACCCTGGGAAGTCTGGATGTAGATTTACCCCGTCAATAATCAGCAACACCCTAGACCCTGTCCATCCCATCCAAGCCCGCGCCTTTGCGTTTCTAGAACTGCCATGCATCCTCCCAAACCCAAACTACCCCATTATGCCTCTCCGACTTCTCGCAGACGCCTGATGGTAGATCGAACGGTAGCGGCAGATGGTGTGCCAAAGGTGTATGCTCCGCCAGCGTAAACTTTTCGGCAGGGCTTGCACTTCCAAATACCGACTGCTGTCCTCTTGACTGCGTTCTAATATGTCAGTGCCGTCTTGACATTCAAGGGGGACATGACTCACCTTGCCGCAGTTAGGGCAAGCGTATCGCGAGTGCTGGGTGATTTCCATCTTCTTCACGCTGAGGAGTCAGCTAATGTCTGGCAAAGGCTGCGACACGACTCACGTCTTACGGAGCGAAGCACCATAACGGGTACCGTACTTTCCGGTCACACCAACCTTCTTTGTTCGCTTGGTCTGAGGGGTCAGTTGGGTCTGGATAGGGCAAAGCTTAGGGGCAGCAGAGCAGAGCAGGACGAAGGGTTCGTAGTGTTGATTAGGCGATAAGGCGATACTTGTCGATGTCGAATCGGCGAGCAATGACTCTCCTCTCCCTCCTGATCAACGCCTTACTCCTCCAGCAATCTCCATGGCCATCCTCAACCCTCGCCAGCCTATCCTGTAATCACAATCCCACCGTCCTATTCGCCTACACCCTCCGCCACGCATTGTCGGTAATATCGATATCGTCCGTCGATAGCCCTTGCCCTGCTCTGTCCTGCTGCCCTATCGTGTAGAAGCGCAGCTCACCATTTTGTCGAGTTGGATATACCTTGAAGGATAGACTGCAAGCTCACTATGCAAAGTTGCAGATAACGCGCCAGGAGCCAAGCGGGGATAGCCGGGAAAGTCCGCCAGAGGGGGAGTGTGGCACTTGGTTTAACCGTCGGATTTAAGCATCTCGTGAGGGAGGTGGTTCTTATCGCCGATACTTCCGTGACTCCGTTCGGGGATAGCCGCTCCGGTTGCCCCCAGCCCGAGTCGTCCTAGCCTTGCCTTACCCTTCGCTTCGCTTCGATAACAACACAGAAGCCCTATCTCACATACACAGCCAAGCCAAGCACTTGAACCCCAACACACACGTTCATCCGCCAAACCTCAGCAATGTCTTCCGACCCAAACCCCAACGCTCCTTCATCCACTTCACCCCGACTCCCACGTTCCATCCCTCGGGCCCGCCAACCCCAAGCTTCACCCAACTTCGATAACCTCTCTGCATTGTCCGAATCATCCACTGGATCATGGGAGAAGGGTCGGTTATTGGCCTCTCGAAGTCCTACTTCCGGCACGTTCCCTCTAGCCGATATGGAATCTCAATCTACGCCCGGTTCCAGCTCTAATCCGAGCGGGTTAGCCAGATCCCGCCTGAGTCAAGATGACCAGGCACCTTATCCCCAACCTGATACTTCCCGCTCTGGACCCAACGCTACTACCCTCTCAACCGAACCTATCCGTCCTAATCACATCAACCTCCCCCTGGCGCCCATCTACCCCCGACAGCAACGCGAAGGTTATGGCTTCCGCCCTTCTTCCGGCGCGTCAACACCTACTGCTGGTGGGATGCAACTGTCCCTTCAGCCTCCTGCAGAGTCATCTTCGTCCGCGCAGTTTGGCGCCGCTTCTACAAACGCACGTGCTAGGTCGCGTCAGCAGAGAGGGGATGATGAGGAGGGTCAGGATGACTTTGATCATATGCCTGATGGACAGAGTATGGAGGCGCTGCGGGAAGACATCAAGGGGGAATTGATCAAGTCGGGGATTATCGAGATTGGCGGTCAGGGCCAAGGGATTGCAGATGAAGAAGGATTGGGATGGCCAGGTGAGCTATTTCGAATCTTTAAGTATGGGCCAACCTGACCCACAGCCAAATCCACAAAGAAACGCCTACATTCATCCCAATCTGAAGCTCAGGCCAACCTCGAAGTCCTCTCCACGGCCATCCGGACTGTTTTGCAATGTATCGGTGAAGATCCCTCCCGAGAGGGACTCTTACGCACGCCAGAACGTTACGCCAAGGCCCTAATGTGGATGACGAAGGGTTACGAAGAGCGCCTGACGGATGTGATTAACGATGCGGTGTTTGCGGAGGATCATGATGAGATGGTAATTGTGAGGGATATCGATGTTTTTAGTCTGTGTGAACATCACTTGGTTCCATTCACCGGCAAGGTTAGTGATTTCGTCTGCTGAATGTAGAGCTTTAGCTGATGGGTCAGATCTCCATTGGGTATATCCCCAATAAGCTTGTCTTGGGCTTGTCGAAACTAGCCCGTATTGCCGAGACTTTCGCTAGGCGGTTGCAGGTCCAAGAGAGGTTGACGAAGCAAGTCGCCTTGGCGGTGGAAGAGGCAATCAGGCCGAGGGGTGTCGCAGTGGTCATGGAGGCGCAGTAAGTTCTTTCGCTGGGTCCGGTGTTGGATTCAACTTTCCATCCTCGACTTGAGCTCTGCTGATATCCACAGCCACATGTGCATGTCCATGCGCGGTGTCCAAAAGCCCGGAGCGACGACAGTGACCAGTACCATGCTGGGTTGTTTCCGTACCCAGCAAAAGACAAGGGAAGAGGTAGGTCCCCCATCTAGACTGGATACGTTGACTGTAAGCAATCAGAGGTCAAAGCTGACTTGTATAGTTCCTCACCCTCATCAGAACCCCCAGTGCAGCCAAGCACTTCTAATCTCGTTTTAACGATTGCTTGTATATAGCGTGTGCGGATTGACTATGTGAGATTGATCTACAGGTCTCAACGCCTTTGTCTGGTCATGTTGTACATTACTTTAACATCAATAATGCATTCCACTGCCCCCAAACCTGAGTTCTGCTTCTGCTATTGCAATCTATGATCCCTGTTATTGAATGTCTATTCATACAATGCTTTCTGTCTACTTCTATACCTGAATTTCTATCTAATCCCCCAGCAAGACCAAGCTGGACATGGCTACAAGCTCGAGCAACCCCTCCTTGACCCGCAATCTCACTCCACCCTGACTCATCCCGATCCCCTACCCTTCTACCTCACTCCGTCCCCTCCTCCCTGATCACCCCCCGCCTCTCTCCCATCCCTTTCTTCCGACCCCATCTTCTTCCCCCGCGCCCCGCCCGCCTCAGCCACTGCCCTAGCCCCGACCGCCCTCTGCGCCATCATAATAACATTCTTCAACTTATCCACCACGTCCGGATCGACCCCCGCCAGCCCTCCCTCCCCTGCACTATCCACCAATTTCTGCATAACAGCCGCCAGTTGATCCCTCGTATCCACCTTTAACGCCTTCATCATATCCCCCGTCACATCTCCTCCTGCCCCACTACCACTCCTCGACCCAGACCCTTCGGAAGCTGACGAAGGTGGAACAGGTACATCTTCAATTGGCAAGAAGAGATCTTCATCTTCCATCTCCGGATCGATAAAGTCTTCTTCATCCCCACCTGCACCTCTCGTCGAGTCTGCCGGCGTCTCCTGATCATACCCCCCATCATTCTCCATTCCTCCATTCTGATCATACTCATCATGCTGATCAAACCCCTGATCATCCTCAGGCGGTCCAGACCTCGTCCGTGATCGTGATCGCCCACGCTTCTGTCGCTTGGCCACCGGCGTCGTCTCGTCGTCTTCCCCTTCCTCGCCTTCCGCACCCTCAACCTCAGGCTCCCTCTCCCCATCCGTATCGCTACCCCGATGAGGCGACGTCTCCGGCTCAAAGTCCCCATCCGCCTCTTCATCCTCCATACTGTCCATATTCATAAACATGTTGAAATCAAATTCGGCTTCTGGGACATGGTTGCTGTTGTCCATGCTGCCCAGATCATTATTGAACATGCCCATATTGGGCGTATCGGGGAATAAAGAGTAGTTGAAATTGGTTTGGAAAGGGAAGGGCATCGGTGCGGCTGCGGGTGCAGTAGGAATTGGGGGCTGGGGAAGGTATGGCCGAGAACCGCTGTCGAATTGAGACGGAGCGAGATTTGGAGTCATTCCCGAGCCCTCTAACCCGACAGGTGGAGGAGTGGGTTCGGGGGAGTATGACTGTCTGGCAGAGTACGATTGTCTCGATGGCATATGAAGTCCAGAAGACCGAATGACTCGCCTCATCTCTTCGACCCTTACAATCAGCCAATATCCCACTAGCTCGACGACTGACTCACTCTCGCTCTAATCGCTCACACTTTTCCGTCAATTCAACCACCTCCAACTCCTTCCTCGCCAACGCCTCCGTCGCCTCTTCTAGCGCAGTCTGCTTCTTCTGCCGACTTGCCATGGCGCTCTGCTTATTCCGCTCCCTACGCCGCTCTTGCTTCTCTTCTTTAGTCAGGGCAAGTCGCGAGCCCGGACCACTGGTCGGTTTAGGTATGGGCTGAGCGGGTGACGCAGCAGCTTGGGGCGAAGCAGAGTATTGATCGTTGCGATCATATCGATTTGGGGGAAGAGGGCGTTCAGGTTCTTTATCCCGAGCTCGTTTTTTGCCCTTATCACCAATATCACCTGATGTCGAGCCATAACTGCGCTGATTTTGTCCCCCTTGACCCTGTCCCTGCCCCTGCTGAGACGCAAGTAACGCCTGCAAAGCCTGCCCCACTACCCGCTCCCTCTGTCCCTGCGTATCCTGCTGCTGCTGTTGCTGCTGCTGAGCGATCCCTTCAAACATCCCCGTAGTCTCCAAAGCAGCCCGTACAGCCTCCATCCCCGGCTGATTCAACGCCGCCAACACGCGCATGAGCTCATTCTGCGGCATCGGCATAGGTGGGCGTGATATTCGCCCGGAGCGAGTCTGTTGGATTGGCGTAGATGGCATGAGGCCCTGGGAGTACTGAGATTGGGCATTGTTGGAGTTTTGCATGAGAATATCATAGAAGGGGGTGGTGAGTTGAGAGGCGGGGGTGGAAGTGGCTGCAGTGGCTGCTCGTGAAAAGCCAGAATGGCCGAACATCTGATCTAGAGATAAGGCCGTTGTATTGGCTTCGGCAGTGGAGTTCTGTACATCAGTATAAGGATATCAGATGAAGAGGGACTTACTTGGTGTAGATTATTCCCAAGCCCTTGACCTAGATTCTGCATGAATTGGTTCTGGCCATTGGAAGCCGTACCTGCCAGAGCAGAAATGAGCAGCTCGAGTGGGCCTTGACCCAGCGGCTGCTGTGGCTGATGGCCGTTGGTATTCATGACGACGCGTAGGTCGCTGGGACTCAGCAAAAGGAATGGGAAATAGTCAGAGGCGAATCTCTCGGATCTCTAATCTCTGATCTCGCTGGAGCCAACAACAAGTGACGCGTCCGACTACTTTCCCACGGTAGACGCGACTCGGCGACGGCATCAAATCCTAGCGGGGCGGACCTGTGACGCTCGAAACTGCTCCCTGGTATAAGAAGCTCCAACTGCTGTGCATCTATCCCTATCCTTGTTCGCCTCCTCCCCTCCTCGCCTCCCTCCCCTCCCCCTTCCCCCCACTCTCCACGTATATATAATGCGCGGGAGATTGGAGAACAGGCCCCTCAGGCCTCCATAACTCTTCCCTTCTAATCTTCACTCAATCTTGTAAGTTTCCCCCCTTTCCCCCTTCCCACTTCACTCCCCCGCCCCACCCCTGGCAACGATGATCATATGTCGCCCCAGTCCTATATTGTAACATGAGGACCGACTAGGAATCCAAACATCCGCTACTGAGCCTTTTTCATCCTTCCGCTTCTTGCCCCCAATTCCCCTCTGCAGATTTTCAACCCTCCTTTCAACCCTCTTCTCCGTATACGTGCTGACACTTGTCAGTCCTCACGAAGGCCGAGCCTCGACTCGTCTTGACCTGCCGCCAGGCTAATCCTTTGATTCTCCTAGAGAAAGCACTCGTAAGTCTCGCCTCTGAACGTTTCTTGCATCTTACTTCACCCCTTAACAATGTTCACTCTGAACGCCGCACGGCGACCCGCCTTACCTCTCCCCATCCCCCTTCCTCTTACTATCCCGCACACTTCCACCCACCGAGCAACGCCTCTTGATGAATTTTTACATTCCATGCTAAAACTGACCTCCTCGCGGGGCTTGAAGATCATACTGTACATCTAAGAACGGCCTTCTGAGGGCTTGCTCCTGTCCCCTTCTTTCCACCTTCTACCGTTCCCAAGAATTCTTTGGAGAAGAGTGGCTGATGATTATAGAGCTCCAAGCGCGCTACCCGCCGTCGCTCGTCCCCTTCCTCGCCGACCTGCGCCCTCTGCCTCGTGTCGACGCGCCAACTCATGGAGTCTCGTCATGTCTGCGCCAATCCCTCTTCCCTCCCCGCTCGTCAGGGGGGTGCCCATGCTCAAGATTTCGAGTAAGAAGATGAAGCAGGTGATTATGAGGTTGGATGATGGGTGTATTACTTGGGCCGGGTCGAGCAACTCCAAAGGTCAGTTGCAAGCTTGCCTACCTCTCGGCCACCAGCTGACTCTGCAGTGCCCATCAACCAAATCCGCGAACTCCGCCTTGGTCAACCACCCAACGACGCCGCGCTTACCTCTTCACGGTGGATCACAATCGTCTACGTCCGCGCCAAAGAGTGGAAGATCCTCCACATGATCTCACTCACTGACGACGTTCACGATCACTGGGTAGGCACCCTTCGCACCCTCGTGGCCGAGACGAGCGACCGCGCCGTTGCCGAGATCACCCCATCTGATCCTGACCTCATCTGGATCCGACAACTCTGGCCAGCTGGCAGTAATGTCATCGACATGAACACGGCGATGGGGTTATGTCGGAGTATAGGGCTTGTAGTCCCCAAGTCTGTACAGATGAATTGCAAGGTGAGCTAGTTCTTCAGTACTCTCTCCTGGTCCAAGCTAACTCCTCAGGCCTCTCTTGACATGTCGGACTTTCGTCAACTCATCAAAGAGGCTCAAACCCGACCCGAGCTCGAAGTGCTCTTTGTCCAACTTTCAGACAACGGACCACTTGATCAACCCAAGGTTGAACGTTTCCTTTCCTCCACTCAGAAGATCACCGATCCCCAGGCGGCGGCTAGAATATTTACAACCTATGCACTACCCGATTCTTCATCCACATGGTCCATTGATTCCCTCTCCAACTTTTTGTCGAGCCAAGACAACGTGCCCGCGCGCAAAATGGACATGACGCGCCCGCTACCCGAGTACTTCATCTCGAGCTCCCACAATACCTACCTTGTCGGAGAGCAGTGGCGCGGGGAGAGCACGGTCGAGGGTTATATCCGGGTCTTGTTGGCTGGTTGTCGATGTGTTGAACGTAAGTTTTGCACTACACGGCAGTGGGGTTTAAGCTTACTTCCTAGTCGATTGTCACGATGGCGAAACCGAACCTGAAGTCTACCACAAACTCACCCTGACCTCCCGAGTGACAGTCCGAGAGATTTGCAAAGCCATCAACAAATACGCCTTTGTCTCTTCACCATACCCCATCATCCTCTCTGCAGAGATTCACTGTAATCTCGCACAACAGGCCCACATGGCCAAGACGATGCGGGAAATCTTTGGCGAAAAACTCGTCACATACCCAATCGACAACGAGGATCGACCTCACCTCCCATCCCCTACCGACCTCCTCAATCGAGTCTTATTCAAGGCCAAACCTAAATCTGCTCCATCCCCTACGTCCACCTCCAACCCCTTATCCCTCTCCCCTCCTACCACCCCTTATCGCGATACCTACTTTGATCCCAACGCCGTCATTGGATCAAGCGATACCGAATCTGATTCCGCGTCCAAATTGACAAAGCTCGTCCGTCGAATCAGCTTTGGCGCCAGTGTCAGTTCTGACTCCACATCCAGCTCATCAGCTTCGGGTCAATCGCCCGGTCTGCCCAAAAAGGCATTCTCGGACGATTTGAAGGAACTCCTCGTTTACACTGCCGGTGTAAAGTACAATGGCTTTTCCAAACTCAACGACTATAAACCCCATCAGCAATTCTCCGTCTCCGACCGAACAGCCGAACGGATCTTACGAGACAACAAGTCTGACTGGGTTAAACATAACACGACGCACCTCACGCGTATCTACCCAAAAGGCGCCCGACTCAATTCGGGAAATTACGATCCCCGACCGGCCTGGTCGGCTGGTAATCAACTCGTAGCCTTAAATTGGCAGACGATCGATCAGGGTACAATCCTAAATCACGCTTTATTTGCCGATACGCCAGGATATGTCCTTAAACCCTTGGCACTACGTACCAAAATGGCTGAAATGCCTATTGTTGCTAGGGTCCGATTTACGATTATATCGGCGCAGAGATTACCACTTTCTGCGTCTGACCTTTACGTCGAAGGTCAGATTAATGAGAAGGAGCATGAGACAAAGGTTGTCAAGGGGACATCGATGGCTCCGGCTTGGAATGAGGTATTTGAATGGACAATCAATACTGTGCCGTCATTGTTGGAATTGACATTTGTGAGGTTGGAAATTAAGGCTAAGGGGGTGGGAGGTGGGAAAGGGTTGGGAGGTGGGACGGTGGGTCAATGGACTAGACCAATCGCTGCTGCCCCGAGAGGATATCATTATCTCCCACTTTATGATGAGCTGTTTAGTAAGTATGTGTTTGCGACGCTGTTTGTTAGAGTTGAGGTGGATATTGTCGAGGTGAAGAAGTAGGGCAAGGGAGTGAGGGGCAAATATGTTCATTTGGTTTATTATAACGTTCTAGATGGTTTGGGTTGTATATAGATTATTCTTTCTCTTTTGGGTTGTATATAGTCCAAAGCCTTATGTATGAGCTCAATGATCAAATCCATCCCGAAGTGGGACCGAAAAATGTAACTCACTATATCCTAGCGATTCACGTCCGCTCGAATTCAACCCCACCTAACCTCACTCCGCCCCACCAAATCCCTTTTCCTCTTCCCCTGCACTTCCTGCCTGCACACCCTACAACTCGTACTTCTCCCTAACCTCCTTAACGACTTCCCCACCCCTCTGACGGATAACCTGTCCTAACCACTCCCCCCTCTTATACGCCACACGCGGATCCACAAGCCTCCAGACTTCCCACCCGACAGCCCGCCAGTCCACCTCCAGGACATCCACCTTGGACAACTCGGCCCAGGTTAGGTCAAACCCGTACGCCTTTTTGAATTCGGCTTGGAGGGATGGGAAGGAGAAGTAGAAGAGGATGGAGGTGAAGAGGAGGACGAAGAGGGTAGGGCGGGATGTCATTTTTGAAAGGTGGGTTTAGGGTTGGGTAGGCTTGGGTCTTGGTTGTTGGCTGTTGGTGGGTCTGTTTCTTATTTCCCTTTGGTGTTGGCGTAGAGTGTGATGGAAGGAAAGAGAAGGCTGAGCTTCGGAGAATTTAGGTTGTTGTTGACGTTTGATGGCGGCAGGCCACGTGGCACCTCCAGCTCCCCAAGAAACGAAGAGAATCGAATTGGCCCTTGCCTCTCTTACCATTCTGTGTCTACACAACTATGGTCAATGATAATTCTCCGTCGGCCGAGCTGACAGGTCAGAGATACCGCTCATACTGACCTGGCTGAGTGGAGTTCTGTCAAATCTCGGCCACAGGCCAGAGTCTTAGATCCTAGGCACATTAACTCACGTTTGCCAATACCGGTCCGTATCGAAACTTGCATCGCACGCTACGCTCAGTCTCCCTGGCATCTGTAGCTACTGATATCTCATCTGACAGTATCTCGTCATGACGAGGCAAATCGCCAAAGCGATGGAGATGGGTGCATTGTGCGCTGTGGAACAAGGCTTCGACCGCAAACCGATCATCGGCTGTCCTCAATCGCCAAATCCCTGTTGCTCGCCGCTTCATCCCGATGCTTACTATCTGATACTCCAGACCAAGCTGTATTCCTGCGTCTGGTCTCGAAGAGAGATGATCCAGACGGGCATATGTCGCTCAACGCGTTGGCTTACCGAGCAGTGCTTTCCAACAGTATAACAGAAGCAAATGTCAGTTTTAGCAGCAGTCGGTTTGCCAGTGGTTGTCGCCGTGAGCCTATACGTGGTGATCTTCACAATACTGTACGTGGCACTGATCTTCTACGCGTTGCAGTCCGCCCCTGGGCAGAAGCTGTACGCAGCTCGGCCGGTGGCGCAAGTGGACTCCTTTGATGTGGCTCCATGAGTCCATGGAGCTCGGGTCGAGATGGGTTGAAACGCGTTCGAAAGCTCAGAACGCTTCTCGTTCAGGAGCATGGACCAAACACGTCAGGGTACTCCCCGTGTGGAGCACGCGTCAAGGGATGTACCGGTGAGTCTGCTTCTTATGCTTCATAGCTCCTGGATTCTTCCCATCGACAGAGTAGAAGAGAAGATACATAAGGGGAATACGCAGCACCCTTCAAATCTTCCTCAGCTCTTCAACAACCTTCCCCACGCACTACCACCCAAGCCCAGAACTTCGATCTGCACCCAAATCCAATCACCAAGACATCCATCGCCAACACCATGTCCACTGTCGACAGCGTCCCGTTCGTCTTGTTCAACCCCGACAGTTTCGACAAGGACTCCGTCGAGGAGCCAATGCTCTACTGGGTCGTCGATCCCAAAGGCTCTACGACCGCAAGCAGCCTTATACCCTGGTGGAAGCGCATGGATGGGAAACTCACAGACTACCTCTTCTCCAAGTCCAACCCCGACTCCAACAATCCCGGTGTCTCCACCTGGGAGAGGAAGCAGTTCAAGGAGGTCACCAAGGCCAAGTTACTGGAGTTCCTGGATGAGACGCGAGCAGCCAGTCAGTGCACAGCCCAAGTCGACATGGCGGCCACTGCAGTCGTGACCACGAAGAAGGAGCGCGACCAGACATTCGCGAAGATCTACCAGGATCGCGGCAGGGCGCCGGGGGGAACGGTGCCAACCCATCAGTTGTATCTTGGGCAGGATGAGTAGCTAGCATAGATTGAGGGGAATATGCGCATTCTTCCCCTGCATCTTGTTACCCATATGTTCCATATCTTCATCATGCAGTCTCCTCTCGTTCCCTGCGAGACACCAGCATCGCGATGCTGTTGCCCGATTCTTCCCGATTGTGAAGGCCGAGATGATCAGATAACGTCACGTCAACTCAAGTCTTTGATATGAATCGTGATGAGAGGAGAAGTCCAGGACGCGCACCTCGCAGCATTAGAGCGTGTCGGAGCGCCTGGGTAATGGCTTCTCAGGCCTCCTGCGACCCGGCCAAAAGCCCGCGATAGGTTTCACCAATTTGGCTTCTCGTGACGATGAGTGAGCACTGAGATCAGACTGAGTGAGTGTGACGCCCCAGTGTGTCAAGGCGGGTCCAAGAGAAATGGAGAAAGATGAGTATATATAAGCTCAGCATAGAAACAGCCTAGTTTACCGTATCGATGTCAAGCCACTGGGACCATACCCGGCGCAAACTTCCGGAAGTCGCCACACACGTCCCGCCAGAGGCTATTGCCGCACTGAACCCCCTCCGGAGTGTTCAACCAAGGCAGGCGCACGTTGTGTGGTTCACAATCCTCGTAGAACTAAGATCGATCAGCTTCGTACCAAGCCACAAGAGGAGTAGACTCACATCAACCGATTTTTCCCCCTTGAGCATAGCACTGGTGATGTTACGCGCGCCCTGCTCAGCGGTCCGACCCAGCATCCGCACCATAGTCCTCATAGCCAGATTCTGATCCTTGAAGAAGGGCGAAATGACCAAGCCGGGAGCAGCGTCAATGAAGGCGATCTTGGGGTATTGGAGAATGAGTTTGCGGATCATAATGTGGAGAAGGAGCTGAGCGATCAGCATAATTCCACTCGAATGGCACATTGAGAGACGATTAGACTCACCTTGCTCTCGTTATAGCGCTCCGACTCTCTATAGCTCCCCGCTGCATCCACACTCTCCAGCGGCTTCTCCGAGTCGATCTTACTGGTATCGGCGACTTCTACCAGGATGGTGCCGGTGTAGACGATCCGAGCTGGGAAGACACTCGGCAAGCCTTGAGTGAGGGGCAAGGGTTGGTCGGTGGTTCGGTCCAGAACTGGCGCTAGGAGGAGCGAGAGGAGTACTGGTGAGAGGAAGTTGACCTGGGTACTGTGTGATTGTAAGCGGAGAAACATATACGGAGACATGACAGTACATACACCACCTCATGCCCGTCCGCAGTGAAGATCTCCTTGGGCGAACCGAAGAGCCCAGCATTCATAGCCACCCCATCAAGGCGATCAAGCGCAGCCGCCCTTTCAGCCAGAGCGACGACACTGGCAAACGAGGCCATGTCGACCTGCCAGACCTCGATGTGGATGGCTTTGGTAAGGCGGGACAGGATAGTCTCCTTGGCTTCTTCGCCAGAGGAGGTGTTCCTCACGGCGAGAATGAGCTTGGCGGGTCCGCAAGCTGCGAGCTGGTGTGCGATTTCGAGACCTATGCCTATTACCATCAGCATACGTAAAGCACAGTAGTGATATGACTGACCACTGTTGGCTCCTGTGATCATGAAGACTCGACCGGAAAGGTCAGACTCGGGAAGCGGAGGCAGAGTGCGGAGCTGGCTGCAGATGAAGCGGGTGAGGAAAGGCATGTTGGATCGTGTAATTGGATCGTGGGTTGTATCTGAGGTTGAGTTTCGACCTCCATGGTGAGAGCGAATATGATATGTGTATAAAGTAAAACGCTGTTGTTGATGTGGTGTGACCTCGGGCTCGGAGTCGCGACCTGCTTTCAAAGGCAAATCAAAGGCATTGATGGATAGCAGAGATGTCCGATGGCCGAATGGAGGTCCGAGCCGCCGCGCCGACCGTCGGGCCGACTCGGCCGAGGTGGAGGTCGGCTTTGGAATTTGGCTCATACGGACACTCCGCCCAAACAGCCCTGTCAACCAATGTCGAATGAGCGCACTCCATACGGAATTGCTTCTCCTTCAGGCTGCAATCGCATATTTCGGTGCGGATAGGCATCCTGGTGTTACGGGTTCGAATGTGTTATGACATCCCAAACGTGGAGAAGCACTGGACAACTTCTTCGCATTGGCTTCTCCAGAATTCAGCCGGGGACCGGCTCGCACATGCTTCGACAAGAAGAACGCTTCTTGGCTTCAGGGGTCAGCTGGAACACATCTTGACAGCCCCGTGTGGAGCGTAGCTCAAAGGATGTCACTTCTCTGGTCGTCTACTTCCTGTGGTGACCTGACGCCCATATTGAGCTGCGATGTATATAAGCTGGACCCACCCCCCCGTAATCTCAATCTTTCCATCCACGATCTCATACTTGGAAGCTTCGACATCCCAGTCCGCATACCATACCACATCCTCCATACTCATTCCCGATCACTACGCCAACTCCCTACTCCTCTATCATGACCAACCTCCCCAGCTACGGCTCTGTCATCGTGATGAAGTGCATTGACGATGAGTCTCAGGGCCATGGCAACGTATGCTACAAGACCGCCGACCGACGCGTCTACGTTGGCTTCCGCACTGACGGCCCCGATGCCAGCATCACCCGCACCTTGGTCACTCGTTCTCTCGGGAAACTCCGCGACATTTTGTGGACTCACACGGGACCGGATGGTTCCCTTGTGTTCACCGACTTACAGGTCACCAAGGAGCAGCTGCTGGCCATCTTGAAGGGGGAGCTCAAAGAGATGGAGATGGCGGGCGAGGTCACTGCAGGGACTTATGTCCTCGACGAGAAGAATACGGGTGTCGTGGGCAGTGACGGGGAATTCGAAACGGCGATGAAAGACTCGGAGAGCTCCCACACCGATCGCCAGAAGAAGGGGACGCAGAGGCAGGGTGGCCTAGCGGGCTGCGGTTCGAAGGACATCTTCCACGTCAAGCGAAACAAGCTGTAGGGTGATAATACCGAATGAGCTTTTGACTCCGACCAACCCCATCATACTTGCCCATACCCCATTGTACCAATGCACCACTGCTTTTGAGCACGACTCGGTTATCTGGGATTATGCGAACTCCCACTAGTGTTCAGGTTCGTCATATATCCTTAGTATCCAGACGAGGCGTCAGTGAGGTCAGCAATGACGAGGAGATGCACTGCGTCGCCTGGCGCTGAACGATCAGTAAAGTCGTCAATCGGCTATTCAGTGAATTGAACATTATCGACATCAATCAGTTGAGCTTCGAGATACTTCGGGACAATGATGCTGTCCACTCGTGGGCTTCAGCACCCGCTATATGACTAAGGCCTCCATACTCCTTCTCGACCTGATAAATCACTCCTGATTTACCACCCTCGTCCTCTTCCACTGTGAAAGTCAGCTACTGGTCATGAAGATGTGATCTTGCCTCGGAAGCTATATGAGTAAGAGGAAACAGAAGGGAAATGCTTGAGGATGATCCCGCCTACAACGCCATTCCTCCTACAGACGATGCCGCCCCGAATGATCATCTAGCCCGGACATTCCCAACACCTCCTCCCCTCGCAACAACCCGACATTCCCAGATCCCGCGATACCCAATCCTCAACACGTCAAAGGAAAGAGACTCACCGTCCTCTTGCCCTAAATGGCCGTCCCCTCCCCCTGCCTCGTCCTCTACCCCGATTTGTCATGTTCATCCCAGGCACATTTGTCCGTTTCTCCTTGACCTAAAATATCAGCTCATACCCTTCCCCCTATCCCGTCGGACATACCGATAATAATCGTCCGCGGAACATGCTATCATTCAACACTACAGCATTTGCCACAATGGACGGTTCGGCAAATTCGACATAGGCGTATCTGACAATTAGCCTTCATATCTGTAGAAAAGAGCGCAGACTTACCCCTTTGGATGTCCAGTAAATTTATCGCATAATATCGTGACTCTGTTGATTGTTCCACACGCTTGGAAATGCGCCTGGATCTCTTCTGGTGTTGCTCCATAATCCACCTAGGGGTATCAGCTAAATGCCATCGACGATGTGATTGGAGCAGCTCACATTTCCAATATACACACTTCGAGCATCTACAGCTGCTGGTTCGTCCTCCATTACTGCGTCTGGGTCATCATCTTCGCCTTGCAAAGCGGACGATGATGCGTTTTTGGTTGATTCTAGCTGGAGGAATTAGCTTTGGCCTCGATGCACCATTATACCGGTAACGAATGTACTGTGGGAAAGCTTACCGCATTCTTCTCATCTTCCATCTTCTTCAGTCTTTCCTGCATCAAGGCCAATTCCTTGTCATATCAGCCTTAGATTCGCAGACCAGGGACAGAGGAAACCTACCTCATCGACATCAACATCTTCGTCGATAGCGGGCGATGATTCTCGTAGCTCGGACATATTTGAGTAGCAAGCTTCAGGATCCGATACTGTCGATCAACTGATACAGAGACGGTGTATACAGGTGGAGTATTGGGGGTGTATATAAGTTGAACTTCACATGAGCTCAGCGGCCAAAACAAAGCAGAGCCAAAAGCCAAGTGCCACAAGGCGGCGTTAGCCGAAAGTCAGGACTCCGATTACTTCCGCTCTCATTCAGGGTCCTTTGCAGATGCTATAGCTATAGCTGTTGATCTAATACACCTCCTATCACCTCCTATAGGATCTGTAAGTACAGCCACTGCAGCGGATACGCTCAACCGCGCGGATACTCACTGACAAAGCAGCCCCAAAAATGTCCGCTGCAACCCGCACAGCATCCGCTTCTGTCGTGCGTTTTTTCACCTATCCCCGCTATCCCTCGCCCTCAGCTTACTGACCCACAGGACTGGTCCAAGATCTACACCGGTCTAGGCCTCGGCAAAGAGACCATCACCTCTCTACAGGAATTCCGCGCGCGCCACACTACCGCCGCCAACCGCAATGCCGCTCTCAAGGCAACCACCCCCGAGATTGACATTTCGCACTACAAGTCTTTGTTAAAAGACCAGTCGGCCGTTCAGAATGCCGAGAAGGTGTTGAGGGAATTCAAGGCGGTGGATTACGATGTGACCAAGATTAGCTCGGCGGTGGATGCGTTCAAGGGCAAGGCAGTCGAGGCTGCTAAGGCTACGCTGAAGAAGATTGAGACTGAGGAGGCGAGCTTGAAGGATACTTTGGCCAACATTCAGGAGGCTAGGCCGTTTGAGGATTTGACTGTGAGTTGCAGCAGATTGGGCATCGATCCTCTGATGGGGTATTGGAAGTGGTTGCTGTCAAAATGAATTCAGGCTGACACTCCAGGTCACTGAAGTCGCTCACGCACGACCCGAAATCAGCAAGGCTGTCGAGACAATGATCAAGAAGGGCAAGTGGACCGTGCCAGGCTACAGGGTGAGTGTGCTGAGCTGCGGCTCATGGATCATGCTGACGATTCGCAGGAGAAGTTCGGAGAGTTCTCGCTCATGTAGAGAAATTACCAGACATGCATGTTTGGGAATTTCGGACTGCAGGAGGCACTACAGCAGCGCATCCTGACTATCCAGGGAGGTATCGAGACTGACTGCAGGTACATGATCAAAGTCTATTAAATTCGAGGAGCGACACTCGTCAGTGGTTCTTTAACGCCAATCCCATCCATCACAAAGTTGAGGCCGAGAGGCCAATTCCTTCCAGTACAAGGTTGGGGGTGAGAGAAATCTGTCGACGTCTCCCGGGCGAACGTAGGCATATCATAGGAGATATGGTATCGCGGATAGAGTGCAGGGGAGATAGTCTGTGACCGATAATTGGACTCGGACGCCAGTCGAGTCAGCGAGATTGGAGGCTGGGGAATATCGAGTGTCGGTGTGGCCACGATCGACTCGAGCCACATCTCCTAAGTCGCCAACAGATCTTCCATCACCATTATTGCTCTCATCTAAGATCCCAGCCATACCTCCACCCACGAACTCCCAAGCGGGACCTAAATATGAAACCAGCCTAGCGTGAGATCTGAAACCGACCTGTCCCTGTCCCTGTCCGCCTCTTCCCAAAGCTTATTTCACAGCCATATAAGAGGCCAAAGGAGGGCCGAGCGCGGATGAGTGTGGGGTGGGACACACTCATTTCCTTCTTCCCCTCTTCCCCCTTCCCCCTTCCTTCTGCCCATCATCCCTACTGACTCACTCACTTCAATGCCTAGTCATCGACCACCATCCTCATCCCCTCCGCCCACCTACTACAGCGGCACAGCCACAGTAACCTCATCATCCCCCCGAAAACCCATCATCATGTCGTCTTCCCCACCAGGTGATCTCTTCACCACAGTGCCCCTGATCTACCCCTCCCACCCTCGCCTCATGCCCACTCCCTTGCCGCCGGTGCCGGTACCGGTCGAGAAAGTGCGACCGCGACTCGATCACCCTTTACCGGCTCGGTCCGACTTCATTTCTGCCGCATTGCGCAAACCGGCGGATTACGCGCGGATCTTTCAAGCGCTAAGGGATCACGATCGGAACGAGGCGAGCAAGAGGTCATATTCGTATGACGGATACGATGTGCCTATACAATCTAGGTATGACCCAGTGAGGGATATGATGATGGCTCTGCCTAGGGCTGATCCGGAGCCCACATTTGGGGAAAAAGAGGATGAGGCGGAAGGGAGTACATCGCCTGGATTGGGGTTGATGCACATGGAGGTCAAGGAGGAAATGGAGGATGAAGATGATGATGAGCCCGTCACGCCATCAGCCAAGAGAAACAAAAAGACCAAGAAGAAGAAGAAGGGAAAGAAGAGTGTGGAGGGTGGACAAGGGAGTGAGGCTGTGTTGGAGGATGAAGAGGCGGAAATGGAAGCGGCAGTAGCGGCGATTGTGGCTATGGACGTAGAGGTGGATGTTCTGGGAAGTGCCGTTCGGGCCAAGGAGTCAAGGTTTGGTGTTTCGACTTTGATCAAGGAGGTGGACGATGGGGATTCTGATGATGATGATTCTCGAACCGTCATGCCGGCTGACGAGACGACTCCTAAGGCCATCGGTGGGGAAGAGACGCCGAAAGTGAGTTGCCTATGCTTTGAAGAGAGACTTGACTGATTATGTGACAGTCGTCAACCCCACCAGTCATTGCGGCTGGTACCATCCCGTCAGCCACGGTCTTCCGACCGCCCATCCCTCCATTCCCTACTGGCAGCATCGGTCGGAAGGCGATCCGAACCGTCAATCCCCCAGTCTCTCCTCTCACACCATTACCGCCAGTCATAGTCCAGCAGCCTCCGACTCCCACCCTTCCTGCTGGCGGTTTTCCCTCTTCCGGCAAGGCAGACCTACCCCTCCCTCCTTCAAGGCCTGTTGATGATGTCCCCTCTCCGACGATCGACGCATCCCCATCCCCCCCTCTCCCCACTCGTGACGAAGACATCATCACGTCAGCCAGTATCGACCCCGACACGCCCTACCTCCTCTTAGATGGCAGTGTGCTTCTAGGCATAACGGTCAATCTCCCTGCCAATCTCACCCCTCCCACCCGTCCACCCCGACCCATCACTCCCGATCTCAGGCCCTTCTACTCTCCCCCCGAATTAGCTTCTCCGCCAACCGAAACCTCCCCGTCAGACTCTCAGAGCCCCGCGTCACAATCGAGCACAACCCCACCACCAGACACTCAACAGACCCCCACGGCATCTCCAGACCATCCCCCTTCACCCGAACTCCTCACGCCGGCCGATACCCCGGTTGCCGTACTCCCTTTCATCAATGTCTCATCGCACGATGATGAACCTGCCGGTCGGGTCTCTCCAACACCTACCGAGACTGACGAAAGCGACCATAGTCCTACTCCTCCCCTTGTCGGTCTAGGCATTAAAGGTGGTCTAGACCCACGAAGTACCTCATCAATGGATGATGATATCTCCGCTGCTGAATTAGAGCAATTGACAAGTTTCGCTCCGAGGCCTGAGCAATCTGAATCCTTCACTTCGGGACCTGATACCGAGGAGCCCTCGACCTACTCTGCACCCATCACGCCTCCACTCACCACCCCTACCCTTGCCGCCTATACTCCCCCAACGATCGCCCACCCCATCCCGAGGGAAGAGCCCTCTACCTACTCGGCACCTATCACGCCACCCCTCACCACCCCTACCCTCACCGCCTACACTCCACCAATCATCGCTCATCCCATCCCAAGCTCGCAACTCCTCTCTTCTCTCCTTCCCCCGAATCGTTACTTAAGCCCTGTGCCCACCTTACCAGGCTCTCCACTCCGAAACGAGGTCAAATCCTTCTCTCCCTCATCGACCGACTGCGCTACCGCCCAAGCTTGGAGTTTATACTTCAGCGACTCGGACAAAACCCGTGCCCCACTCCGACGGGCCAATACCCTAGCTGCTGCCGCACAAGGTATCCCCACACCCTCTGCTGTGGCGTACCAAGACAATCTCGTTCCGATGTTTACGGCCGATAACCTCGTCGATCTCTTCGGATCTTGGAAAGCCCTTCGGCGGCAGATAGCACATGCTACTCGAAGGTCTATCGAGCCATCTGGAACCGAGATGAAGGTTGGCGAGATGGGATTGGGTCTGCATCACATGAGCGAGGATAATAACTTTCATTTCTTTCGGAAAGGGGTGAAACCTATGTGGGAAGATCCGCTATGCGCCAAGGGCGGCAAGTTTTTGTTTGCGGGTAAAGGTGAACTTGTAAGTTATGCCAGTCTCTGCGGAATTAGAGTGACCAAAGCTGACACCCATAGATGGATTCAATCTTCTTCGACTTTGTAATCCTACTCCTTACCGATTCTCTATCTCTCTCATGCCCACCCCCAGTCAACTCTCAATCTGAAATACTCGGCATTTCCCTCTCTAGACGAGGAACCAATACCCGCCTTGAAGTCTGGCTCGGAGGTCCCAATCCACCCGATATCGCCTGGGTGCGTAAAGTGCAGGAAGTCTTCATGAATGAGACAAAGGGCGGACGGGCGGATTCAAAAGGAGAGAAAGTGTTTGATTATCAGGCGTTTCACGGTACGACTTTCGCCAGGAGAGATAGGGGTGGGGGTCCCGGTGGGGGGTTGAGCAGGACGGGATCGGGCGCTGGGATCGGGTCCGGGGCCGCCCCGAATGTCGGTGGGATCAGTCGGACTGGTTCTGGAGCTGGGATTGGAACTGCGCCGTTGCTTGGAGGACATAGTAGGACTGGATCGGGGTCTGGGATGAGCTCCACGCCGTCACTTGGAGGACATAGCAGGATGGGATCTGGGTCTGGGATCGGCGCTGCGCCTTTGGTCGGATCAATCACTCGGACAGGATCCGGAGCTGGAATGGGGGCGGAGTCAGGGAATGGGATGATGCCGTCGGGCAATATGGCTCAGGCTAATTCGGGTGCTACAGGCGATATCGCCAGACGTGGAAGTGGCGTAATGAGCGCGGCGCCAGAATCCGGTGGATGGGGCGGAGGGATGTCGGACGGCCTCCGTGTAGGCGACTCACGTGCTCTGAGCGTTATGGCAAGGGAGGGATCGTTTAGCGGGAAAGCTCCATCAGGACGTGGAGGAGTTACAAGCGGAGGAGTCCGGCTGGGGCCAGGGGTCAATAAGGGTGGTGAAGGTCGAATGGGAGATTCGGGTTGGTCAGGTCCGAGTCCTAGTCCAGGTCCAGGTCCGGGTTCAGGTGGTATGGCCACGGGTGGTCTGAACAGGCCGATCCCAACCGGCGGCTGGGTAATTGCTACTCGGACAGAATCAGGACCCGGACATCCCCGATACAACCCCCCCACGCCAATGGGTCCAGAGCCCGTCGGTCGAGGTGTTGTAGGTAGGGCTGGACAGGCCATGGGAGTAGGTAATGGGCTTGGACAAGGAGGGTTGAAGAAGGCTCAACCTGGGGATAAAATCGCGAGGACGATGAGTGCTGGAGGCAATGATTTGACCGTTAAGAAGGGAGGAAGGGAGTTGGATGAGTAGGGGTGGAAAGGGATGCTGGGTTTTATGTGCGGGTATCAATGGCTACAGAGGGGTTGTACATAGTATATTGAGACAGTATAGATTTAGGTCAAGAAGGAGGAAAAGGAAGGAGTAGAATTGTAGAATATAGAGACGTCGACGGCGGGTAAGATACGTAGAAGAACCAAAAGTACAAAATAGGTCTAATTCATGTATGATTCATAATCATCTAATTGACATGGAAAACCTGTAAAAAGAGGTAGATGATAACGCCTGTCCAATGCAGGGTGGAATGTCCCACTAGTTGAGACCCTCCCGATCCCACCTTCTCATCTGCCCAAAGTCCCCAGACTCGCTCTCAACTTCAGCGATCCTCCTTGCCCAAAAGCCATACGTCCGCCGATCCCCTACCGCTTCTAGATCCCTGCCATGACATCTCGCCCACGCCTCCCCTCCCGGCCCGAATTCCAAGACTATGTCCCCATCATGATTCTCGCTGCCATGACGAGGCATGCTAGTGAGACGTAAGGACTGAGACGTTCTCCTATTCTTGCGAATTTGAAAAAGAGTCCAAGGAAACTGGGTTAAATCAGCTCGTAGTCTAAACAGGTACATCGGCGCAACTCGGAGGTGGACTAATGGTAAGGGTGGGCTGATGGTAAGGGATCCTAAGATCCGAATGGAACAACGCCGAACATTTAAAACCCGTTCCTCCCGTCTCTTCCCCCTTTGTTGCCAGGCATTAATCCAATTGACGGAAGTACAAGACTCACCCTTCTCTATTCCGGTCGATAAGGCTCGGCGCAGTCCCGCGGACATAGGCGCACGTACAAATCATCAAGAGGAGGACGAGCAGGAGGGATTGGAAATTGAATAGGGCGGACTGTGAGGTTCAGCTTTGTGATCCTCGCTATGACGACTATGCAAGATGATCAGGTAGCTGATTACAGGTCAATCATGGTGAGACTTACCATGTTGCGCGCGCAGCTTGATGAGAAGTGGGAGAAACGAGGAATGAGGAGTTGGGATTTCCCCCTGGACTTTCTTCAAAGTCTTCACGACGTCCTGGTCGAGAAGGCTATAGTTTTCGCGGTGGCTAGACCAGATTGGCTGTCTCTTCTGATCGGTACTTGCTTCAGACTGTTGCTATCGATGAATGTCTGCTGTAAGTATAGAGGTATAGCTGCTCTATAGCTGAATTCGCGACCAAAGGTGCTGGCGGTATGAGCGGAGATGACGTCAATCTCCGCTGGTGACGCGACTTCCTTCCGTTGGAAGCTCAGACCCAAATATCCCAATGTCCACCCTTCTCCATCAAACACACATCGACAACACCACCCACCACCCCAGTGAACACAAGAGCAGGTGAAGGCAAGAGCAGCAATGCCGCCTAAAGTCCCAGTGGTCAAGTCGAAGAGCTCGCCAACGCGGGCGAAGCTCGGCCTGACGTCCAGTCAGGGAGAAGGAAAGAAGATGGGTAGTTTGAATTCGGTAGGTATTGCGGATGCCCCCAGCAAGACGATCCACGATGATACATCTGAGCTGATCCTTCAGTTCCAAGCTACTCTCAACTTCACTGCCCTACCTGCGTCTGGGCCCTCCTCCGCCCCGTCTCGACTAGGTTCATCATCTGCCATCAAAGGCAAAGCAAAGGCTGCTACCCCGGCGCCCAGCAGCGCCCGAGCTTCGATTACCCCAGCGAAATACTCAGAAGAGACGGATACGAAGTTGATGCCTCCTCCCCCGGCTGGCCTACAGACTAAATCAAGAATCGCAGCTGCTTCTACCTCGTCAAGCAAAGCGTCGTCGAGTAAGCTGTTGAATGGGAAGGCGAAAGGGAAAGGAAAGGCCACCGTGATCGAGATTTTGGACAGTGATAGTGATGAAGAAGAGGTTGAAGGCCGGAGTGGCTCGAAAGCTTCGTCGAGCAGACACGGTGCGTTATCAGACCGCATGTGACGAGTAAGGGACTGATGGAATAGCTGGGATGTGGGCCGATGTATACCCACCGGCGACAGAGACCGACCTCGCTCCTGGTAAAGCGCGCATAACGAAAGTGAAGAATTGGCTACATGAAGCGCTGTACGGATGTCTACCTGATACGCCGGCCTATATCCAGGGGAATAAGGCGGCGACAGAAAAGGTCAAGAAGTACAGGGTGAGTCTTTGTGCATTCTACCAGGGTGTCAGTGCGAATTCTGATTGAGCAGCGGATATTACTCCTTACTGGACCGGCTGGAGCGGGGAAGACGACGACAATCAGGGTGTTGGCGAAGGATATGGGAGTGGATTTGATGGAGTGGGGAGAAGGGGCTGAGGAGTGGAGTATGGGCGGTAGTGGGATAGGTATGTTGGCTGAGTCAGCTGCTAGAGCCGCGTACGTTGGAAAGCTGATACAATAGAGCGCGAATCGTCAATATCTAAATTCTCCTCATTCCTCTCTCGAAACACCTATGCCCCACTCGTCTCTTCCTCCTCCCCTTCTTCATCCCAATCCACTCCACGACCGCGGCTCCTGTTCCTCACCTCCCTCCCCAACATTACACACACCGCTACTAAAGAGACATTCCACGCCTCGCTTCGTCAATTCTGTACTTCCTACTCTAGCTCGAGCTCTCCAATGATCATCATTCACAGCGAGGTCGGCACGAACGGGTTAGCGGAGGAGAGTTGGCGGGATAGAGAAAGAGGAGGGAGAGATGGAGTATTGCAGATTCTGGGCAAAGAAGTTAAGGAGGGTCCTTGGTGTGTCGAGATTGAGTACGTTGACGCCTTTCTTTGATCTTGCTCGATCACAGGAACATCAACTGATCTCCTAGATTTCTGCCCGTCGCACCCACATTCCAAATCAAAGCCCTTAAAAAGGTGCTGGAGAACGCCTCGGCCGCTTCTCCATTCCCCCTACCTACCGTGGCGTCAGTCCAGCTCCTTGCACTCAACTCAAATGGCGATCTACGATCAGCAGTCAATTCACTCCAAATGCTGTGTATGCGCATCCGGGCCGAAAGTCGGAAGCGGAAAGATGTGGCTGAGGACGATGAAGACAGTGGAGGTGAGAAGAGGAGGAAAGGGGTGGGTGGGGCGATAGTGGGTAGGGGGAAAGGATCGAGAGGTGGGAAAGGGTCCAAGTTGGATGTGCCGAAAGATCTTCGGGCTGTGTGAGTTGCATTTACCCTGGTCGCCCATGACATTCGTGCGATAATTGTCAGCTCATACTGTAGTCTGGACGTCTTGACGAGGAAAGAACAGTCGTTACATCTGTTCCATGCTCTTGGGAAGGTGCTTTACAACAAGCGTGAGTTGGCTCATATCGATCATGGTCCGGGAGTGAGTAGCTGATCCTCTTCAGGGCTGGACGATCCACCGACGGACAACGATGACCAGGGCACAATCGACCTGATTCGGCGAATACCGCCAGACGACCCCTTGCCTCGTCATTTGCGAGATTTTGAGCGGAGAAAGTCCTTAGTTCAGATGGAAGTGAGCTTATGTGGACTTTTCGGTCGGACACGCGGGAACTAGAGCTGACAGCTGACAGGCCTTCGGCGGATCAATCCCTCTTGACTCATCATCCTTCACTCTTTGGATCCATCAATCCATACCCTCCTTCTGCTCCGAGATTGAAGAAGCCGCGGCTGCAATAGACGATATGTGCTCTGCAGACATTATGCGGACAGATGATGATATCGTAAGCTTTTTCTCCACGTATGAAGTCGCGAGTGACCAAGCTAACGCCACAGTGGCAATCTAGCCAACAAGCAATCTCCTACGCTCTCCAAATCTCAATCCGCGGCGCTCAACTATCCCTGCCCTCCCCCGTCCCGCGTAACCATCAAAAGATCCTCAAACCTCAATGGTTCGGTTCATTCAAGGATGAAAAGAAGAGTATCGAACTGTTGGATACTGCTGCGGCTTACCTGGCGAAGAAGGCTGTAGGGGCCAGTATACCACTTGCTGAGGTGGATTTGGGCGGTGTGGGGCCTGAGGGCACGGCGGCTTTTGGAGGGTTTGTGTCGAGGAAGGTGTTGGCTAGTGAGGTTGTGCCGATGCTTGTCAAAATGCAAGGGTTGACAAATAGTAAGTTTCTCTTGGCTATGTTCCGATGTAGGGCAGAGTGAGCTTACGTTTGGCAGAACCATTATTACCTGCCTCTGCTGCTCCTCTTCGGATGCCGCCATTCGGGAAGATATCTCAAGGAAAGATAGGGCAAGAACTTTCTGCGACTCAAACGGAGATTGAGGAAGAGGGACAAGAGGGGGATGAGGATGATGCGGCGGGTGTGTTGTCGATGGGCTGGGATCAGGAGGATGAGGTGGTCGTGCAGGAGAATGGGTGGCTGGAGGATGATGATATTCAGGACTGGGACTGAGGCGGGAAAGTGGAGCTGCATTCTGGGTTGAGGCAGATCATGGACTTGTATGGAGATAGGACAAGGGTGAAACTGTGTAGGTTACTCATCATGTGTATGACGCTCTTATCAATCATGCAACATCGCCGAGGAATCAGTCTGCATAGGGACAATGTAATCTTCACCGGCGGATACGGTTCATGAGGTCAAGTCGTCCGTCACACCCTGGTAGACTCCATTAGAAACGATATTGCATGCTACTGAGTCTGAGACCTGCTCAAGACTCCTCTCAGTAAGTCACGACAAGGTTCTAATCGATGCACCCTCTTCCGCTTATCATCAATGCTCCGCCGGCTCGATCGATTGCAAGGGGCAATCCTTCCGACCTACATAACGTCAGCCCAAAGCAGATCGGGTCAAACAAGCTGGACTGCTGATGTACTCACAATCAAGGAGTGGGCATGATCAGAGTCACTGCACACGACGCCATACAGGCGCCTTGAATCAATGAGCACCCCGGTGCGGCAGCTAGAACAGGAGTCAGCTTTGTTCGTCAAAGAAGATACTGATCAGAACGATCAGCTCACCCACGGCTCCAGGACCCATGGTCATCCCCGTGATAGCGACGACACACACCACAAGCCCCACGTTGCAGGCAGTCTGGCACAGACCATAAGTGATTGGACCGGCGCTGACGGTGGCGAGGCTGACGAGACCGATGAGAGTGGCAGGGATGATGAAGTGCATTGTAGGAGGTCGATGGGGTGCTTTTATGAGTGGAGGTGGTGATGTGAGGTGTGGTGTAGTGGATCTGACAGGTGAGGGATTATTGAAGTGAGTTTGGTTGAGTAGCTGTTCGAGGGATGGGTCTTTTGGCTCGAGCAGGGTCAGGTACTTATACGCCACTGGTAGGATTCCAAAGGATGCATCACGACGGCGCCCGCATGACACTTCCCCTTGGCGCCTCGCCCGTGCCTTATCCAAACACACTTGTGGCCTCTTGCACACATCCCTTGGGTGGCTTGTCACACACAGGTTGTGTTGACGTACGGACAGGGGGTCTTGGCCCGCCTCGCTAAAAGCAGATCTCGTGCCTCAAAGGCTTGATCGTCAGTAATGTGCACACGAAGAGATATCTGTGTCAAAGCCGGACGCGGCCGGTGCCTGGAAGAAACAGACAGATGCGAAGGATAGAGATAAGCCATCGTAAAGACTCATGAGTCCCACCACGCTGAGCCGGGTGGCGACTTGAGTGGCGAATGTGAGACAAATGTTGACTCACCACATTATCAGTTTGAACGCTATTGCCGACCTGATTCTATAATGCCGAAAGTCGCACAGACGGAGGAGGCGACAAGGTGCTGTCTTCTACCATACTCATCAGCCAATTCCCGACCTGTGGGATTCCGGATGAACGCCGGTTTCCCACCAGGCAATCGTTGTACAAAAGCGCCGCACGTAGACTTTACCATCAAGACCCACCACTAGCTATTCTATTAGTTGAAAAGATGTCTTCAGGCCAGAAAGAGCCGTATACCTTCCAAGTATACAGATCATAAGAATAAGGAACCAAGCCTAAGAATGAGCAACAAACATCAAGGCCAGAAATAAGAGCCGTATACCCAATTAAAGAGGATACAAGTCAGATAGGATGTATGTAAGAGCGCTTGGGAAATTGAATTTTTGATCATACGCTGTGCATGCCCGAGAGCAGTCATCGATGATCTCAGACCTGACGCGTGACGACCTTGACGGGAGGACTCTGCAGTAGTCTCCATCGAGATATCTCCAAAGACATCGACCTGCTTTCAGCCTGGATTATGATGGCGTAAATGATATCAGTGTGTCCAACGCCTCGCGTAGCTTCCCCAGGATGGTCTGGTTCCGAGCTTCCCGCGAGATTCCCGACACGAAGTAGCCGCAGATTGGAGTTCAATCCTGTCTTACGAGTATGCCTATCACTCGTCCCGCTATCCCGTCTCCTCGACTCCTGCACCGTGTTGATCGCTGCTCTGAAATGTGGCAATTACACTTGTGCTTCAGACCACTCAAATCGGACATGATACACCGAAGAAGCCTGATGTCGGCGTGCAAAGATCGCAACAGCAGCGAAGCTTTGCTTGAGCTTTGCACAAGTGCCTTGATACCGCATACCTCGGTCTCCGAAACCTCCGCGGAAGTCCGGGGCCGTATATGATAATTCCCATATCGGGTAATTTGGATCAGTTTTGAGTGGCTGGGCTGGCTGGCGATCGGCGTGCCTGAAGAAGGACCCCCCCAAACTCAAAATCAGCAGATGCGTCGGCATCTCGCAGAGTCTTCGCTGGCGCAAGCAATATCAAAGGCAACATTCAGTTCTACATCCATAGAGAATAGATAGATATACAGCTCGGCGCGGCAGGTCGCCCTCTCAGAGTTTCCAGGCAGATAGCTCGACAGATTCGACAAGACATCATATCTCTGTCGCCCGGTTACCGATTCCGGACAGAGAACTCTTCAGAGTGTGGGAAAAAAAGGGACAGCGGGCATCATGTTGACCTATCTCCAAGTGTGAGTAAGGCTTTTGCGGGTCTGAGTGGATCAGCTAATCAAGTAGGCATTTGCTCTTGGTGATACCACCCATTCTAGCCCTTGGCTTCCTATATTGGCCAGTCTTGGGCAGGCGAGATGTCTTCAAGATGATCTGGGCGTGCTCACTGGTATGTCGGTTGTAAATACCAAGGAGGATCTCTGTTGACGAGTATAGGCAACAATATGGACAACGCCATGGGATAATGTGAGTGCTCGCCATCGTCATGAGAGCAGAAGTGCTCACCTCTTAGTTCATCCTATCGCAAGACGGCTGGTCATATCCGGCAGGATCAATCGTCGGGCAGATCTTCTACGTCCCCCTTGAAGAACATCTCTTCTTTCTCCTACAACCCATTTTCCTCATCCTCCTACACAGCATCGTCGCGCACTCGCAGCTTATCCCATTCCGCATACCTGCCCTATCGAGCGTCATGTTCCACCCGGCCAGCCCCGTCAGATCGGAAACGGGCGAGAAGAGTGAGGGTCCTTACCCACGTCCGCCGGCAGACCACGGGAAGGTCCAGACTCTCACAAGGGGCACGATAGGACCGGCGATATGGGCTGGATTGACCGTTGTTGGAGGTGTTCTGGTGCATGAGGCTCATGGGTTGTCGTTGCTGCCAATACACCTCGGCCTTGGCAGGCACGCATTCTACCTCGGATGGATCTTGATCTGGGTCAGTCCCGTGTGCGCGTTCCTGTCGTATCTCGGCGCACAATTCGGACGGGCCGAGATCACTACGTTGGGCCTGGGGACCGCTTGGTTGTGGATCATCGACACGTAAGTTCTCACTCTGGGCTGGTGAAGCGCATTAGCTGATCACCAGGGTGGCTCTGCGGAATGAAGCTTGGACGATTTCGACGAACACAACCCTCGGCATTGATGTTTGGAAAGGGCTCCCACTAGAGTGAGGCTTTGTTCTCTGTCAATCATACATATAGCTAACTACCGCAGAGAAGCAATCTTCTTCTTCCTTGTATCTTTCCTCCTCATCCAAACGTCGTCTATTCTTGCGCACCTACATACCCTCCTACTCCTCTCGCCAGAATTCCCACCATGTCCCCCTCTCAACATCCCAGGCCACATCGTCCTTCTCGGAAAAGCCGGATTCAACCCACCGCTCATAGATGCCGGACTACTCTACGGGCTGCAATTAGCAGAAGACACGTTGAAGAAGGGGAGCAAGAGTTTCGAGGTTGCCAAGCTGGCGTTTGGGCGGGAAATGAGGATAGGGCTGGTGGCTGTGTACGCGTGGTGCAGAGTTACAGTAAGTCGCGTATTGGAGCCAAAGGACCCTTGAGCTGATGGACAGGACGATTTGATTGATAATGCCCCCACGAACCCCGGCGAGGGACTAGAAAAGGGCGCAATCCTCGATGTGATCCGCCAACACCTTCGAGCAGCATTCGACGGTGCAGAACCCATCGCGCTCAACCGAATCCTCTCCCCAATCCCTGATCTCACACCTGAGATTCGCTCCGCTTTCCACATCTTCGCTACTCTCATCCCCCGCTTATCGCCAGTGGAACCCTTCCTTGAGCTTTGCAAGGGATACGAGACCGACCTCAAATTCCTCTCTATCCCCGAGACGGAAGCTGCAACGGGCCAGGAGACGCTTCGCGTCCGGATGTCGGAGAAGGATTTCAAGGTGGAGGACCACCTACCGATCAAATCCACCGAAGACCTCTTGCAGTACGCCGACGACGTTGCGGGTTCTATCGCAGCTGCGATCTGCTACCTCGCATGGTCTGTCCTCTCTTACCCAGCCACCGGCAACCCCACTCGGCCCGTCGAAAACCTCCCTTGGGCTTCAGCTTTACACCGCAATTCCCTCTCCTCATCGCAATTGTCACCCGCCGACAACACCCGTATATCCACCGTACGATCCGCACGGACGATGGGCCGCGCACTCCAGCTTGTCAACATAGCGAGGGACGTAGCGAAGGATGCGCAGATTGCGCGAGTATACGTCCCCCTTTCATCATTCCCATCGACATCATCCCTCCACACTGTCCTCCTTCCCTCTTCATCATCTACTCGACCCGACTACTCAAAATACAACCTACCATTACTTGCATCCGCAGATGAAATGCGGGAATCTTCTGCTGGAGCCATCGCACATTTGCCGCCAACAGCACGAGGAGGCGCAAGGGCCATGGCGGCGAGTTACTTTGAGATTGGGTCGGCGATTCGGAGGGAGGGCGGAAGGGTGGATGAGAGAGGCGTCAAGGTGGAGAAGAAGAAGAGACTGAAGGCGGCTGCGAGAGCTATGTGGGGGTTCAGTTGATCGAGTTTGGTGCACAGGCTGTTTGGGAAGTTTCGTGTGAAGGAGGTATATGGGCGTTGGCGTGTTGATTATGGATATTCGCGGATCATACGACGTAGGTAGAGATGTGAGTTTTGGATTTGAATAGATTGACCCTATAGAATCCCATCCCCCATAATGTCCACAAAAGTATGAATTCTGTACGCGGTATTAGTAGGCACACTCGGACGGCCAGGGGACCTCAAACTTGTCGCCTTGATGTTGGCGAAGGATCGCTCATCGCAGACGTCTCACACCATCCGGCTGCAGGCCTCGGGGGTAGCTGACTTGTCTTGAAGCTGGTTCAAGAAGTATGCGTACAATATGGTTATCTGGTCACGCCCGCCCCCGCTACAAATACAAAGGTTGTATATACAATGTCCAGCGGCCAATACCATTCCGACAGACACAACTTCTCGCCTCGCCTAATCTCATTCTTCAGACCGAACGACAGTCTCTCGATCCCCACTATCCGCCCTTCCGGCTCTTCTCCGTAACAACGGGCCCATCCCTCCCATATTGCCCAACCCCATATTCCCAAACCTCCCTCGTCCCTCTTCCCACCTATGCTTCACTGCATCTTTGAACTCCCGCCCGCCCATAGGCATCGGCAATGGTGGAAAGGCCGCTGTGAAGTCTGAGAGGGACGGAATGGAGGGGATAGATAAAGCCGGCAGGCCGTTCGATACCGCTGTGACTGTGGTGTAGATGTAGGAGTCGCGGAGGGTCATGGGTGTGATGGAGGGTGTGTGGGGCGTCATGAGGGGTGAATCGTCTGGCGTTCGGGAGTTTGAGGGAGTGAGGAAACCGCCAGTGGTAGATGAAGAGGAAGAGAGGGATGTGGTGGAGTCAAGAGAAGGGACAGTATCGATGTCGCCAAGATTCGCTGTTTGAGGTGAGGATGATGATCTCTGACTGCTCGCTGCCTTTCGGGCCATGCGCCTACGCTTGATGTACCCCGCAAAACCCCCTCGGAACCATGAGACGTGCAGCACGAGCGCTGCAGCGAGCATCGACGCCGGCACCCACGAACCATCCGTCACTGCCCTCGAAGATGGTCTGAGACAGTCCAGGAACCACACGAAGTGGAACGCTATTCTTATAGCGAAGAAGCTGGAGAGGAAGCGGAGGTCGGAGCGGACTCTGGGGAAGAGGTTGGATATTGCCAGGTCGAAAGTGGGGAGCTGGGATATCAGCTCAATGTCCCTCACTTGCAGCGTCTGGGTATGTGGCAGCTCACCTCCATGATTGCGCTGACTAGGAAGATAGGCGAAAGACGCGTTTGATAGATGTACAGCATAAGAGATATGTAGACGCTGAGGGATCAGCTGTGTGTCCCTTGAAACTTGGTGGCAAAGGGAAAGACATACATGTGATGTATCCAGCCAGTCAAGAGTCCGACCTGAGATGGGTATTTAAAATATCCGACACCGAGCTAATACATCAGTCTTGCTTCCAGTTATGCCTGGGTGAAGAAGGGTCAACATACATCAGCTAAAATCATCAGCACGTTTCTCTACACCGCTCTTGGATCAAAATTACGCACCGACGAGATATGATCCAAAGAAAAGAACGCCCACCCTTCCTAATTCCTTTCTCCACCCTTCCTGCGATATCTCATACACTGTTTCTAGACCACCAGTGAGGTATAGAGCCACAAACGGCAGAGACACAAGGGACATGGTGAAGCTCGAGCATGCCGATAAGATGTAGGCTCTTTGCTTGTCTGTGTGGAAATTGGGCGAGACAACGGAGTAGGTAGTCAAGAGGATAGCGAGGAAAGTAGGTGGGAGGATAAGTCCCAGTGAAACTGAGGATAGGTCGAGAGACATGATGGCCGTGGATTTGATACTGGTAGCTTGGCGCAAAGAGGGTTGGATGTTCTCGTCCGACAATCGACTTGGGACGATTATTGCTGGAGATAAAGCATTGATGAACACGTAGAGAGGCCAGATCTCAGGCGCGTGATGATGGAGTAGAAGGGTACTAGAGGGATACAAAGGAAAGAAGCAAAGGGGTAAACGAGGCAAAGTTATAGTTGTCGCCTCCCCGTTTTTGACTTTCCTTGTCACCCACGTGCCGAGACGCGTCTTGTCCCATTCTGGTGCGTCATGGGGTCAGGTCATTGATGATGGGGACAGCGTTGGCCGGTAGAGGTAAGTACAGACGCGCAGATTATATATATGCTGCGAAACATACGCTACAAGATATGGATACAACCTTACGCTCAGCCTTTAGCCCTGATTCCGCCGTTTTGCAGAATTCCTGCGCGACCATTGTCCCCACGTCGAGTCGCTGCCGTCTTTCGGGCTAGCCAACCCTCAGGCCTTTTGACTGCACCGTGACCCAACCTCATTCCCCTCTCCCAGCCTCAGACTCCAACCCTCGCTGCCCCCGTACCGGCCGGCACCTGCGTCCCGCCCTCTTCCGCCTCCTTGCCACCCTCTTCTCGTGTTCTTCGCCGAACTTCCAATCTCCGCTCTTGCCTCTTCCGCGTATGTGCAGATAGTAAGGGGAAGATGCCGTCCGCTTTGATCCAGTAGACTGGGTATCGCCGTCGGCCGAGGTTGTTGATGATGAGGGCCCAGCCGAGCATGATGAGTGATGAGGCAAGGATGACAAGGAGGTATCGCCAGCCCAGCTGGAGTACTTGGGGCTCGAGACCTGCTGAGAGTGCTGTCGGGCCGCCACTACTACGTCAGCTGAGGTCCTGGATCCAGGACACAGTCAACGAGTAAGATTCGAAGAGGGTGACACTCAGTCAAGTCAAGTGGCGAATAATGACTCACGGTGGGTGTGTCACTCCGAGCATCTGCATTCCCAATAACGACAGCGCCATACTCAACGCCCCATTGACGAATGGCCCGCCTTGCACGCCCTTCTCCTCCAATTCCCCCACATATCCCGCATTCCCATCCATGAAGAGCTTAGTCAACGCCACGCCAATGAACGCAGAAAGCATCTGGCCAATGACTAAATTTTGAGGTTGAGCAAGTGGCGATTCTATCACGCCAAAGACCAGGACCGCAGATGCGCCGAACGAGGTGATGATGATGGGTGTATTCCAAGCTGAGAAGGTTGGAGAGGTGACCATGATTGCTTGGATGAGAAGCATGGAGACGAATGCGCCGATAGTGGCGAAGATCCATACTTCCACGGACAGAGGTATATGGTGGAGGTAGGTGAATGGAAAGAAGGGGAGTGGGGCGTATGGTGGGGGATGAGGTCGATAGCCGAGAAAGCGAGAGATGGAATTTGGGAGGCGCGAGCGCGGGTCGGGAGGGACATGGGCGGGTTTGTTGGGTATTGGCACGAGAGTGCTCGAAGACATATCTGACTGGGGTCGAGATGGAGTGAGTATGTAGCAATGACTTAAAGAGACAGAGTGAAGACTCGAAAGTCGGTTAAATCTGTTGACAAGGATGCCGGACGAACCGGCGGGTCGGCAATGTCCGTCAGTACGGCCGTATACTCGGAGAGAGACGCGCGGTCGTTGAGGCCCGTATACATACCTCACTCATGCAGAGCAGCACTGCTGTAGGGTCCGGCATTAGCGGGTATGAACGTATCACAGAGAGGATAGAGGTGTGTGATGGGTCTCGGTCCCGCAAAGGTGTCAAGTTCGCGATTGCGGAGTTTATTCCACGTCATCTCAGTCCCCCACTTTACTCCACCCCAGATGGGACATTCTTCGGGTGGTCTGTCTTGACTTGATGCTTTGAGTCTGACTCCTACCGAGCGATAGGGCAATGTTCGTTAAGCAATAGTCCATATCACCAACCATAACTACAAACACTCGTACGCTCAAGGGTATCCCAAACATAACCACTAAACATTATCGGAAGCAAGGCACAATCCACCGAGGCCAATGATCCAATCCAGTGTCAACTCTGACGATGAGTCGAGGGGGCGACTATACTAGTCCAGCCCGCTGAAGTAGTTGCAGCAGTCAAGGGCACCGATACCTGACGAGTCAGCGTCGAAGATAGTCAGAGACTTTGGTACTCACCAGGGTTGGCAGCAGCGAGAGCGGCGCAGTCGCCCTTGAAAGAGGTCGTACCGGAGCCAGCGACCAGGTTGGAGAAGCCGGTGTATGTCACGCACACAGCTCCAGCGTCGGTGGTGAAGATGGTGGCCTGGCAGGTGGCGTCTGTGGGATCAGTGATTTGCGGGGAGACTGGTCGACATTTAAAAAGCTTGACTTACCACCTGTACACAGGTCGATACAGTTAACCTGACCGGTGCTGGGGCCAGCGACTCCGACGTCATTCTGATCCATTAGCTAATACTCAGGACATGGAAAAAAACTTGACATACCCCGACGAAGCCGATGTTGGCGGCGTAGTTTGCAAATTGCACACCTTGGCCTGCGGGAAGGGGAGAGCCGAGGCAAGTAGGGTAGATCCGGGCGGAGGGAGCCTGACGACGGACGACGCCGTTTGCCTTGTCCATCATACGCTTGGCCACCGCTCGTCGGTTGGTCTGCTTGAAGCCGGGTCGGGGGCGCGGCGCAGCAATGACGGTCGAAGCGAGAAGGAGGGTGGTGAGGATGGAGGCGAGCATTTTGTGTAGTTGTACGGGATGATGCGAGGAGGTTGAGTAGGTGGAGATGAGGCGAGATTTTAAAGGAGTGTGGTGCAGTGTGGTGCAGTGGGGTGTACTGGAGTACTAGTGTGGATTGGTAGGAGAGGGCAGATGAGATGTGAGATGGGGATTATCGTCTGGGAAAGTCTGCCTTATATGAGTCTTCAGACCTCTAGCTGTTTGGATGTTTGCGCTCTATGTTTGTGCAGACTTACCATGGGATGGGTGTGCGTTCACATCGAGTTCCTCGGTAGGCGGGTGACGATGTTCCCGAGGAGCTTAGGTCGGGCGAGTTCGAAGCACAACAT
Organism: Dioszegia crocea; assembly: GCA_001600615.1. NCBI lineage: Eukaryota > Fungi > Basidiomycota > Tremellomycetes > Tremellales > Bulleribasidiaceae > Dioszegia > Dioszegia crocea. The sequence continues at coordinate 221,498 of BCKK01000011.1, forward strand.
CCGGCGGAGGCCTTGGGAAGAATCGAGTGACATCACATTAGGCAGCTCAAGGTTTGCCTTTATGTGGTCACTCGAGTCCGTCTGTGTGGACAGGAGTGAAGGTATGAGTGCACGAATCAGATCAGCCCATAGAGCTTCTCGCTGGACGGGCTAGGCGGCTTTGGCTGAGTTTGGTGTGGGCGAGCTTTGAGCAGAATGGGCAGTGTAGAGCATCGGAAGGCTCGACTGGCATCATCGTGTCTGCCGAAGGTTTGGCTAATGTTTGCTTCCTCAACTGCATTTGTGTGAAGCGGAGTGACAAGTATGAAGGCACAATCAAAACATCCTCGATTCCTAAATTTAGCTGTCACTTGTGCCTGATTTGCACGGGTACCTCAAAGATCCTCCCCGTGACATCATTCCTTATTGGTCTGTGGCAAGGCTGTGTCCATCTGTAAGAGGCGCTCTCCAGTCGCAGTGCCATCAAGCTCAGCTGCACTAGCAAGCGTCAGTCCAGGCGATTGGCACACGCGTAAGTGGCGAAAGTGGCCATAAATCCCAGTACATTCAAGGTCCATAAGTGTCCTGAGATATCTAGTCCAATCTCCTGTTACCCAGAGCAAGCCTGAAACCAGAAGAGGAATCGACCCAGATCAAGCCTTATAGCAGCACAACTCATGAGGCTAGACGTCCATCTGACTGGCACCATCCCTTTAATCAAGGTTACCGCTTCGCGTGTCGTTTGTTTGAAGCCCGGCTGAGGAGCGGGTACGGCGAGGACCGAGGCGACCAGGAGGGACATGGTGATCAGGTAGGAGAGCATGGTGAGGGTCTGTGGGAGATGAGCTAAGGCGTCCGGAAATGGCAAGGGATTTGGGTAGTGTAGATGTGACAGCCAGATAGTAGAGTGAGGTGGGTGATTGAGCTCAAACTGGCCGCTGCCTCTGTTGTTGTATCCTCGCCCTTCCTCGATTGACACATCAGCAGCTGTCAACACGGAAGCCCCCGGCTGCTCGGGCCGCCCGTGTGTATGCGGAAATTTGCTGGCATGAGTGCCTGACCATGGGTTGGTTTCTGCTAAACCTGTGGGACGGGACTCTGAAGGTGCGGGCGAGATATGGCGAAGCTTGGCGAAGATGGCCGATCTGGGTCGATAGGGGTCGATCACGATCAACAACCCGAGTTTCCAACCGATGGGAGGCATTACGCCAGCTGACTCTGGACCCTTGTCCTCTCTTCTTCCTGGAATCCTTAACCAGTCAAGCTTTTATGTTCTCAGCCTCTTCAGCGCTCTCTCAGTGTGTATGTACGCGGCCTACATTCGCTCCCAATCAGGCTGCCGCCCTGCATGACTCAATGACAGTGACCACGCTTGGGCCGTCTCCGTGAACCGGATCCAATCTCAGCTCTGTACAACGGCCGCAGCACCATACTCCAGCGCGGGCGGATCAGAGTGGGTGCCCAGCCCATAGTATCTAGCGGTACACAGTCCATATTGGTACCTAATCCTATTAGCAAAAAATGTGACCTAGGGGGATCTCGCGGATAGGTATCCTCGCCGCCTGTATCGGACTAAACCCCACAGATACAACATTTAAGGAAGATCAAGAGGAGCCTGCAGTCCAGTAGTTGCAGCAGTCCTGAGATGCAATGTCTGGTAGTTAGCTCCATCATGCCTAATGACTCACTAGGATATGTGGCAGCTAGTGAAGCGCAGTCGGTTCGAGCGAAAGAGAAGCTGGTTCCGCCCACATCCAGACCGGTGTACGAGGAATAGAGAGTACAGTAAAAGCCGTCGAAGGTGGCGACTCGACAGGGTCCTTCTACAATAGGTTAGCCAAAACCGCGCGATGAGTTGCTAATAGGGAATACATCAAGCTCACCTTGCGCACATGTTTCTGAACAATCGTCGAAGCTTGTACCTTGAAGCTTCGCGAAAAACTCTGTTGTCATTAGCGCTTATTGGTACATGGCCGATAAGTAGGCAGACGAGACTCACGAGGCCGACGGGGGAGACGCTGCCATCGTACCTCGCAAAGGACACACCCTGGTCGGCTGGGCCAGAAGATGAGCAGAGATCGTATACAATGGGCATGGGCGAGGGAGCCTGACGACGAGCGATACCCTTTGCCCTATTGGTAAGACGCTTAGTTACCGCCTGACGGGTAGTCTGCTTGTAGCCCGGCTGAGGAGAGGGAGCGGCGAGGACGGATGTAACGAGGAGGACGGTCGTGATTACAGAGACGAGCATGGTAGGGGATTTCGATGCGCTAAATACGGGTCAAGCGGGCGGTGTTGATGGGTGGTGATGGATTTAGACCTCAAAGTGCGAAGGTAAGAGGTGAGCGGTGACATGTGAGTCAGGCTGGCCTTGCAGTATTCGCTGGGTCTTCGAGGTGGGGAGAAGAGGTGGTTGTTGAAACGTTTGACGAGGTGTTTGCTGATTCGTAAATCAGACTCAACTCGTGATCCATGGCTTGGATTGCTGAAAGAGGCGGGACCGAACAAACGCCTGTCCGCACACTTGCTGTGATCGTCGGGATGACCCTGGCTCGTGGGTAGGGCGCCCGTGTACCCGTGTGAAGGGATCATCGGAATGCGGCGCAACCTGAGCTTTGTTTTGATTAGGCCGATAGCGCTCAGACTCGCTCAGATCATCAGATACTGCTCAGATCAAGCCTTCCTGCCTGACACTTTCTACAGTATTTGTGCATGAGCGCCGGGCTGCACCACCGGACGCCAGCGAGCGCGATCAAGTAATCCACTACATGTCAAGCCCAAAGAGTCCAGCTATAGTCCGTATCGGTACCTAATCCCGTGAAGAGCACTACAATCCAGCCGACAAGAGGAGATGAATCGAGGGCACACCTCTCCTTGACGCCTAACTCGGGCCGGATCCAAGATCCGACCAACATGATCCATCTAATCAAGAGGAACAACAGGATCAAGAGCCGGAGTCCAGTAGTTACAGCATGCTGCAGATGCAATTCCTATTTGTCAGTCTTGACAAGATCGAGGACTCACCAGGGTATTGGGCAGCTAGAGAAGCGCAGTCATTCCCAGCGAAAGACCAACTGTAGATGGACGGGAACAGCTGGCCGTAATTAGTGTAAGCAGTACAGCCCCCCTGCTCGAAAGTGACAGCCTGACAGATAGCGGGTTCTGTGACAATTCAGCCAAATGATAGGACTGGGCACCGAGCCCGTGAAAGCAAGTGAAGCTCACGTTGTGCACACTTGTTGGTACAATCATCCAAGTCTGTACCTGCGAAATAGCCGCCGAATGTCTGAGTGCATAAGCGTTTATCCGGTGGTGAGACATTGGCAGGAAGACAAGACTCACGGCCATGCTGTAGTTGATGCTGCCAGTGTATCTCGCATATAGTGTGCCCTCTTGGGCTGGACCAGAAGTCTCGCAACGCGAGTACGACCTGGGCGAGGCAGCCTGACGACGAGCGATGCCCTTCGCCCGCTTGGCAAGACGGTCGGTCACCGCCTGGCGGGTAGTCTGTTTGTAGCCGGGCTGAGTAGCAGGTGCGCCTAGAACGGCGGTCGCCAGGAGGACGGTTGTGAGTAAGGACGCGAGCATGAGGGGAGTGTCAAGGGAGTTGAAGTGTGTAGAAGGCTAAGCTGATAAATAGAGTCAAACACAGAGGTGGTTGCGTGAGTTCCGGTCAGCATTGCGTATAAATAACATCCTCGCCAGCCTGCCGTGCAGGCACGACTGTTTGCCTCTGCTTGCTGTTGGCTGTATCAGTGTTCGGCACCACAAACGCATCACAAACGTGAACCTAACATCGACAGTGAGCTGTTTCAGAAATTACGGCAGGGGCAGGGCTTGATAGTGCGATCAAATAACACGTCAGTCTGCTCGGTGCCCTGTTCCGCCGGAACGGTTTATATCCGGCTCAAACTCGGGCCGAGCTCGGATATACATATCTGGCCTCTCAAAGCTCAAAGTTGCTGCTTTATCTCTACACCTCTACACTTCGCTCCTCCAGAACATGTCAGAATCCACGCCACGGACAGCAGCATCCATCAGACCAGAGGCACTGCCCGTGCCCAACTTTTCGTCCTTGGCTGAAATTTACCCTAGTACAGCCTCGGTCCTCCGGGAAGGGTCAGTTGAGTCGCTTTTGATCATCGCGCAGAGCTGATATTCATAGATCTAGATGGAATGAGCTTGTCGAAGCCTTCTCTTCGCGATATGGCTCTGCGCCGACTCATATCGTCCGAGCTCCCGGACGAGTCAACATCTTAGGAGAGCATATTGATTATTCGCTCTTCGTGAGTTCGCCGAAATTTCCGCGGTCGGTTTCGATACTGACGCTATCAGCCTGTCCTCCCAGCGGCTATCGAGCAAGATATCCTTCTGGCCCTCCGGCCCCTCCCACCTTCATCCTCTGATCCATCAGTAGACTTGTCCAACTACAACCCGAAGTTCAAGGCGTCGTCATTCCCTCTGCAGGCCCCTTCGTCAGGGACGACCGGCGGGGAATGGCATGTCGACTTCACGTCCCCCTCTGAGGGTGGAGGATGGGAGAACTATGTCAAGGTGGCGTTCGCTCAGTGTTTGTCTGAGTTCTTTGGACAGGATGCTGGAGGTAAGAGCCAAAAAGGTCCGGTGGGGATTCAAGTTATGATGAGTGGGAGTGTACCCCCTGGATCGGGTCTCAGCGTGAGTTGTTGTCTGATAGAGCTTGGGCATAGGCTAACATACTAGAGCTCAGCTGCAGTCGTTGTCGGCGCCGTTATCACTTTCTTGGTCGCTAATGGCATCACGAAGGGAGTGACGAAGGGAGATGTCACGCGACTCGCAATTGCCAGTGAACATCGTATGGGCCTGCGGACAGGAGGGATGGATGTGAGTCTCTCGACGCTCACCCAGGAGTTGCTGAGCTGACCCAACATAGCAAGCCGCATCGGCTCTAGCACTCCCCAACTCCCTCCTCCACCTATCATTCTTCCCTTCGCTCTCCCCTCTACCTCTCCCACTCCCCTCTGGCCTCTCAGTCGTAATCACCAACTCCCTCACTCCGCACTCTCTCACCGACACCGCTCCGGTCCAGTACAATCTCCGCGTCGTCGAGTCTCTCTGTGCTGCCCGGATACTACTCAAGGCTTGGGGTCTATCAGACCACGAGCGAGTAAGTGGGAAGACCGGTGAAGAGGCTAGGGTATGGTTGAGGGAGGTGTTGGAGATGTGGCGGCCTGGGAAGGTAGATGCCGAGGGTTCTGAGGTGTTGGAAGAAGCGATCAAAGCTGCAGAGGAAGTATTGGGTGCGGGCGGAAAGGGAGAGAAGGGATGGACGAAGGAGGAGATGGAATCTGCAGCGGGGATGGAGAAGGGGGAGTTTGAAAAGACATACCTTGATTTCTTACCTAGTAAGTCTATCCAAAGGGGAATGATGGGGGGACTGTTCGCTAAGCTTCAGTCCGGGCAACTCACTTCCACCTCCTCAATCGAGTCCTGCACGCCCTATGCGAATCACAACGCGTCACCCGCTTTACCCAGATTTGCCGCTCGTATTCCTCCGACACTTCAGCTACGTCCGACAACAAGTCTGATCCTCGTATCAAAGAGCTGGGAGAGCTGCTGGTCGGGAGTCATACGTCCTGTAAAGAGTTGTATGACTGTACCCATGCGCAAACGGATAGTTTGCGGGATCTGTGTATGAAGTCAGGGGCTATTGGGTCGAGGCAGACTGGTGAGTCTCGCTTCTGCTACTCTCTCATCGAGATCGAGCTGTGTGATGCCTTTTGAGATAGAGAAGGATCAAGCTGATATAGTCAGGTGGTGGCTGGGGTGGGGCTGTCATTTCTCTCGTACATACAGCCCAAGCCGAGGCATTCTTGAAAACCGTCAAGGAAAAATACGGGCCGTATAGGGATTTAAGCGAGGAACGACTGCATGAAGAGGCGTTTGCAACGATACCGGGATGTGGGGCAGGTGGTGAGTTATTCCGTATCGCCCAAAGAGGGTCTGAGATAGACGTAAGCTGACGCGACGCAGTCTACTCTGTTGATGGTGAATTGAGGTAGAGATGGAAGGTTGGCCGAATGCATACTGTGCGAGAGGGGCTGCAAAGAGAGAATGTGAAGGGGGAAACTCTTGGCTTACCTTTGCTCAGATCGTGCCATCGCGATTGACCACACCGATTCCGATCACATAAGACGAAAACATTCGGCAAGCAATTGTGACTGACGGCCGTGCTGAGAGATGAGGGTGTGTGCAAGGAGCTCACAGCACAAGTCCTTTCTTCCACGACGTCTTCTTAGGCCATAAGACAAGCCTGACGTGAATGCGTAAGGTTCAGACGCGTGTGTTCAATAGTGGTGGAGTCTTAGCTTCACTATAGGGTCAAATTCTGACCCATCTTCACCGGACTGAGTGTACGACACCCCATCACGATGCATACATGACTATCATGATTGTGAGCATACGCACCGAACCATCCTTGAGCTCTTCTATTCCGCGTCCTTCTCCTCAACCTTTCCTTCTTCCACAGTAGAACTCTTTACCTCAACCTCGACCTCTATATCCATAGACTCCCCCTCGCCCTCTTGCTCCTCCTTCGCTATTTCCCCCATCACCTCCTTCTCCTCCAACTTGGCCTTCTTCGCATCACCACCCTCATCAACTTGATCATTCCCCTCCACAGCCACTTCACCAGGCTTCTCTGGCTCAAACCTCTCGGCAAGACTAACGACAGATTTCGTCCTTGGCAAACCCGCAACCTTTCTCTCTTCTTCGACACCAACAGTTGTAGTTGCCGAGATCGGGACAGGCTTATCCGACATCCCATGAGGCGTCATATTGCCTCCTTCACCCGTACCCATCCCTTCGTCTGATCCCCCATTCTGGCCAATGACCCCACTACCATTCGTGGGGACAGCGTCGGCAGGGGGCTGAGTGATGGGTCCAGTATCCAACTCATCTACCCGACCAAGGTAAGGTTGATGTGCCGGATCGGACGATTCCGAGCCTGTCAACAGGGATTCGGGCTGGGGTTGAGAGGCAAGCGGGATTGGAGCGATAGGGATAGGTTGAGGTTGGGTAGGTCGAGAGGATGTTTCTTCTGGCTCAGGAGTTTGACTCCGGCCTGAAGAAGGCGCAGTGGACGAGGTGTCCAAAGACGTTTGATCGGCAACTTCCTTCTCATCCTCCGTATTTGTAATCTCCGCTTCGAGCTGCTTATCATTCAAAATGAGAGGACTCATCAATTCCTCGCCTTTGACTCTTGTGGCGTCGGAAGATAGGTCCGAATCAATATCCATTCCAGAGCTTAAATCACTCTCGAATGGTGGTCGAACAAGGAATGGGATGGGCGAGAACATGGGGGTTGTACTGCCTATAGGCATTGTGGAGTTGGAATCGGATGATGAGGCGGAGGAAGTCGAGGGGGAAGAAGTCGGGCCGAACAGACCGCGAGAACCTGAGAATGTCGATGGTGGCTCAGCGACGTATGAAGGAGCTGACCAGGATGTGGTTACGAGTAGATTTTTTTCGAGCGCGCGGAGGAATTTACCGAGTGTTGTATGGTGTTTAGTGGGATTTAAGAGCAACTCTGCTAGGCGTTGAATAGTGAATGGTGGTCTGGCCATAAGCGGGTATTCGACAATGTATGTCAATGGTGGAACTTACTCTTCTAGCTCATCAATAATCTTGCCTACCCGCTCAACTTCCTTCTTTCCCTCATCCTCTTCCATCCACCCCGTCAACTTCTTTCCACCAATCACCACAGCCTCATCCCATTCATCCTCATATACGTTCCCCCTCGCCAATGCTCCTGCCTGGCCCCCAGCCCCCGAATGTCCATTCATCCGAGCAACCACCGCAGGCGGGACAGGACCTATCGCTCCGGCCGATAACCGCCTGTTGTTCCGCCGTTCAGGATCTAGTGGGGGAAAAGGCGGTATAACCAACCCTCCGAGAGTTGACGGTTGTTCATCTGGCGGCAGGGTAGATTTGGAAAATGGAGAGCGGGATAAAAGGAGAGAGGAAGACGGCGGTACAGACGCAGAAGCGAATGGAGAGCCGGGCTTTATTGCACTCAAGGGAGAAGGTGTGGGCGATGTAGGTGTTGGATTTGACGGTCGGGAAGGTGTGTCGGGCGGAAATTGGTAGGCGGCTGGAGGGGCGCGTGATTGGAATATGGGTCGAGTGGAGAGAAGGGCGAGGTGCAGGTGGTGGCGCAGCGTAGGCCAGTCGGAGCTGCGATGTCAGTATGGGATATGATGATTTGAGACTTTGCGCAAAGTATCGAGATGCAGTACTTCTAGTACGATACTAGATCCACATAGAGAGAGACACTTACTCGAAGGTATCAGTCTTAGCCAGACGCTGCAGTATCGGGTCGTGTGAGGACTCTGAAATCGTCAGAATTCCGAATCAGACATCTTGGTATGTCAAGGGCCACTCACCCTCTTCCTCCATTTTTGGACCCGAGTTGTGAACAGGGAGCACCATGATCTCCTCTGTGCTGACTCCTGGAAGGATCTGAAGAGATCTAGATAGCTTGCAACTGCTTTAGGGATGATGGAACAGCCAAAAGGGCTGCGAAAACAAAAACAAGCCTCGGAAGAGACGCACGGACGTGAGTGAAGGGAGATCTTTACGTAACTCCTTCGGAAGTAGATCCGATTGCTGGACTTTTTAGAAGGCCCTCGAAGCTTTGCCTTTGCCTTTGTCAAAATCTACTCCTCTCCTCTATCCTCTACTGACAGCTCACACGCGTATCACGCTCATACGTACACGTAGCTAGGATTACTCCTCGCTATCAATACGGCAGCCAGGAATTTCACGTCGAAAATCAAGGCGAATAGACTGAACCGACCGCCACTCAGCTCCTATCGCTCAACCCCCCTTTCAACCCTTGCATCAGCTAGTCAATCACCATGGTCAGAGAGACGTGAGTTGGGAATCTATGCTTAGTCCTCCAGGTCCCATCGTGGATGCTGGAATTCTTATGAAGCCTTACCTTCTTTGCCAGGGTCAATGAGCTGACTAAGCTTCCTTCTCATTTCTATCCTTCGCCGCCTCTCCGTTGCTTGCAAACTTGACTTCATGCTACGCCCATCGCCTTGATACTCCTGCCAAATCCACAGAGAGTACTAGTAAGTTTACATCTGCAGCGTTCTCTTTGCTGGAGCCCTACTAACCCCTCAGCGATGCCCTAGGCGTCCAGCCCAACGCGAGCGAGGCGGAGCTCAAGAAGGCATACCGAAAACAGGCGCTTGCCAAGCACCCGGACAAGGGGTAAATTGTCCATCCATCTCCTGTTACAGAATAGTGAAACTTACAAAGGCAGTGGTGATCCCGAGGAGTTCAAGGAGTTGACACATGCGTAAGTTGGTTCTTGCTCGCAGACTCAATCAAGAGCTGACAAATCAGCTACGAAATCCTATCCGATCCCCACAAGCGAGAAGTGTATGATCAGGCTGGAAAGGCTGGACTAGAAGGTGGTGGAGGGATGGGTGGCGGCGGTATGGACCCGCATGATCTTTTCAGCCAGCTCTTTGGCGGTGGTGGAGGATTCTTCGGCGGAGGTGGCGGTGGAGGTGGTGAGTTAAGACTTTCTTGATGTATCCTGGAATCTCAGCTGATAGCATAGGCCGCAGTCGAGGCCCACAAAAGGGCAAAGATCTCGTGCACCGAATCGCCGTCAGCCTCGAGGACCTCTACAAGGGCAAAGTCCAAAAGCTTGCTCTTTCAAAATCGGTCATTTGCAAACCCTGCGAGGGTCGAGGTGGCAAGAAGGGCGCGACGTCAACCTGTACATCATGCCGTGGTCAGGGTTACAAGGTCATGCTTCGACAAATCGGCCCAATGGTTCAGCAGATCCAGCAACCGTGTGGCGAATGCGAGGGTTCGGGCCAGATGATGAACCCCAAGGACAGGTGCAAGACGTGTAACGGCAAGAAGATCAACTCTGAGCGTAAAGTGCTCGAGGTTCACATTGACAAGGGAATGAAGTCGGGCCAGCAGATTCGGTTCGCTGGCGAGAGTGACCAGAGTCCTGGTGTCGAACCTGGAGATGTCGTCATTGTGCTGGAAGAGAAGGAACACACTCGATTCCAACGTAAAGGGGATGACTTGTTCTGTGAGAAGGAGGTGGATCTGTTGACTGCGATTGGAGGTGGAGAGTTCTTAATTCAGCACCTGGACGAGAGGATTTTAAAGGTCACCATTGTGCCTGGAGAAGTCATCAAGCCTAGTGAGTTCACTCTGCCAAGTAACGTTGAGATAAGCTGACACTCCAGACGCAATGCGAGTCATCTCACACCAGGGTATGCCCTCTTTCCGACACCACGAGATGGGTGATCTCTACGTCCGAATCTCCGTCACTTTCCCAACTTCCATCGACCCCACCGTCATCCCCATGCTTGAAAAGGCACTACCGGCACGTAAGAAGGTTGCGGCCATTCCCAAAAAGACACACGTCGATGAGGTGACGCTCGAAGAGCCCAACGACAGGCAGAGGGGCAAGGCGCAGAACGGGGATGAGATGGATGAGGATGATGATGAGCGGGGTGGCGGACCCGGAGTGCAGTGTGCTCAACGTAAGTTTGATTCAGTTGTGGAGATGGCTAGTGTGGGCTGTGCTGACATTATGCAGAGTAAGGGGTTAGCCGGGATCAGGTGTGTTGGCGCAAGGCAAGGGACTACGCAATCAGTCAGTGCTGGAGGTGGAAGCGGAAGTGGAGGGGAAAGAAGGAGAGTTTATCGGTATTGGAAGTTGAGAGTCTGTCATCACGAGTTAGGAGTTTGCTGGGCCTCTATAGATTCCTTATACCCACGGCTTTACGCATTTAGATATGGTGTCCAGTTCTGGGAGTTCGCAGCATTTCAAGACCGATGGCCGAGCGCCTGCGCCGTGCCTGACGCAACCTTATTCGAGCCCTCCCAGAAACGCGTCCTGACGCGACTTGACGCGTTCAAATTTCCCCGCCCTTCTTCTCATCCATACCCCCCTCTCACACCTTACACACTCAGCCCAACATGTCGTCCCCAGGCGCACCACCTTCTTCAGCTGCAGATCAGCCCTTCCCCTCATCATCATTCGCCAATGGTTCTCAACCCGGTGTGGACCCTGCGGCATTCGATAACATCCGTGGGCTCCAGGGATCTAATCCGGCCGATGAGGCTGAAGAGGTTGATCCCATGGGCCCTGGAGGCTCTCGGGGTCGGAGAGGACGGGCAGCGAGGAATAACATGATTGATGATATCCCCAGAGTGAAGGATACGACGGGTGAAAAGGTTATGGAGAGTTTTGCAATGTTCTTGGAATCGTAAGTCCCCATCGATCTCTCTGACATAGAGTGAGCCTGAGCTGACTCTCAGATTCACCGAACAGATCGCCTTCCCCGATACACCCGCCTCGGGCTTCTCACCCCGTCCAACAGCCGACGACTCGTCTAAATTCTACATTGAGCAAATCAAAGCTTTGAAGGAATTTGACCTGACTACGCTCTACGTCGATTTCGGACATTTGCTCGAGCGTGAAGAAATTGTCGCTCGGGCTATCCAATCACAATACTATCGATTCCTCCCTTATCTCCGCCGAGCCTTCCAGGCCTTGGTTAGGAAGTATGAACCCACCTACCTCTACACCTCGACAACATTCTCCACCGCCCCGTCTGCTACCGGTAGTAGCTCGGGATCATCACTCCAAACTCGAGATTTTGGGATTGCATTCTATAACTTGCCTCTCACGGCGGGTATTAGGGATTTGAAGATGGCGAAAATTGGCCAATTGGTCAGTATCTCGGGTACGGTAACGAGGACGAGTGAGGTCCGGCCTGAGCTGGTCTCGGGAACCTTCACGTGCGAGGGGTGTAGGGCCACCATTAGGGATGTAGAGCAGCAGTTCAAGTATACCGAAGTAAGTCTGATGGTCTGGATATGAAGATTTAGGCTGATTGCCTCTAGCCCATTCTGTGCCAAAACTCCACCTGCAACAACCGGACAGGCTGGCAACTCAACATTGAGCAGTCTAAATTCGCCGACTGGCAAAAAGTCCGAATTCAAGAGAACGCCAATGAGATCCCCACCGGCTCAATGCCTCGATCGCTCGACGTCATCCTCCGATCTGAAATCGTCGAACGGGCCAAAGCAGGCGACAAATGTACATTCACAGGCACATTCATTGTCGTGCCCGATGTCTCGCAATTGGGTCTACCCGGTGTGAATGCCGAGATGATGCGTGAGAACAGGGGCGGGCGTGGTGATGGCGGAGTGGCATCTCAGGGAGTGACGGGATTGAAATCACTCGGTGTACGGGATTTGCAATACAAGACTGCCTTCTTGGCGTGTATGGTGCAGAGTGCGGATTCGCGTGCTGGGTCAACGGACGTTCGGGGCGATCTGGACGAAGGGAATGAGGATCAAGAAGCCTTCCTCAATAGCTTGACGCAGCAGGAGGTGGATGAGCTGAAGAATATGGTTAATACCGATAATATCTATCAGCGGTTGGTGGGGAGTATTGCGCCAACGGTGTACGGACATGAGATTGTCAAGAAGGGGATTCTTCTGCAGTTGATGGGTGGGGTACATAAGCAGACGCAGGAAGGGATTCATCTCAGAGGAGATTTGAACGTCTGTATTGTTGGAGATCCGTCTACGAGCAAATCTCAATTCTTAAAGTGAGTCACCTCGTCTTATAGAGACTGACGATTAGATATGTCTGCGGTTTCCTACCTCGAGCAGTCTACACTTCCGGTAAAGCCTCTTCGGCAGCAGGTCTCACTGCCGCCGTAGTCCGAGATGAAGAATCCGGCGAATTCACAATCGAAGCCGGAGCACTCATGCTGGCCGACAACGGCATTTGTGCCATTGACGAATTCGACAAGATGGACATTGCAGATCAAGTCGCCATTCACGAAGCGATGGAACAACAGACGATATCAATTGCCAAGGCTGGTATTCAAGCTACACTCAACGCTCGAACATCCATCCTCGCAGCTGCTAATCCAGTTGGAGGTCGGTATAATCGGAAAATGAGCCTCAGAGCCAATGTCGCCATGTCCGCTCCCATCATGTCCCGTTTCGATCTCTTCTTTGTTGTGCTTGATGAGTGTAACGAGGCGGTGGATTTGAATATCGCGAGGCATATTGTGAATGTGCATCGGTTTAGGGATGAGGCGATTACGCCTGAGTTTGGGACGGAGGCGTTGCAGAGGTATATCCGTTATGCGCGGACATTCTCGCCTAAGGTATGTCAGACATTTAGGGAGGTGACCATGAGCTGACGTAAATAGCTCACTACGGCTGCTTCGGCTGTGCTGGTTGACAAATACCGATCATTGCGACAGGACGAAGGAGGGGCGGGCAAGAGTAACTTCCGCATCACTGTCCGGCAGCTGGAGAGTATGATCCGGTTATCGGAAGCTATTGCAAGAGCGAACTGTCAGAATGATGTGAGTTGGCGAGATCCCAGCTTGGACCAGAGCTGACAAGTCCAGATCACACCTGCCATAGTCCGCGAAGCCTACTCCCTCTTACGCCAATCCATCATCCACGTCGAGCAGGACGACATCAACTTTGACGAAGACGATGATGACGAGGACGATGAGATGGCCGGTGTGCTCAATGGTACCAATGGCCGATCGTCTGGTACGAACGGAACCATCACGGAGGAAGATGAGGATATGATGGATGCGGCCGATCTAGCGGCGGTCGAAGCGGCCGAATCGAGCTTTGCGCAGGCGCAAGCGCAGGCTAGTTCGGCTGCGGCCCAACCAAATGGGTCCAGCAAGAAACGGATGAAGATTACCTGTGAGTTCAAGTCTTAGTGCCCAGATGGAATTAAGCTGACGGGCAGATAACCGATATATGGAAATTATGAGTATGTGTGTTCTACACCTATCCGACGTCGAACGCGAAACCAACGCCGGTATCGACCGTGAAGAGTTGATTCAGTGGTATCTGGAGCAAAAAGAGACGGACTTTGAGACAGAGGAGGATTTAGAGCATGAGCGGGCTTTGATTAGTAAAGTTCTCAATAGGCTGTCTAAGGTGAGTTTATGGTCCGGAGAGTGTGGGGTGGTCATTGACTGATGGATTATAGGAAGACTACCTGCTTGAACTCCGAGGCGAGGTTAGAGAGGGCTTAAGGCCTACAGAGGAAAGTATGGAGAGTAACGATACGGCCGAGGAAAGCGATAAGGTCTATTACGTCGTTCATCCCCAGGTGGACCTGTCGGATCTGCATTCCTCGCTCGTTGTGTAGGGCCGAGGAGGGGTTGGAAATTGGGGAGAGAAGAGATAGTCCGGGTCTGGGGTTTATAAGTCTCCATTTAGTTGTCATTCTTTGGGTATATGAAATCAGTGACTGTATCTCAATATCTGAAAATCACAACGTACATAGCCTGAGCTTGGACAGGCTTCGGACTTGTCACTTCAGGGCAGTCACAGTATGTGAGTCGGAGAGTCTGAAAGGGCATCGGATCAGATCGGATCTATCCTGATCTATCCCACGGGACAGCACCATGGCCCACATGGGATGGGCTTATGCTGAGCTTGTTCGGGTCAGTTTCGGGTCCGAAGAGGCTGATCATCAATCTGATGACTATCTGATGGACCCAGGTGTGATCGAGAATGCCGTACAGCTATATACTCCATGAGTTGGAAAGCTCCAAATTAATTATGCAGATCATCATGCTCTATCGTGCCCCATCAGATGGTCCTGCTGACTCCTGCAGTGGTACTACCCACAAGACTGTCCACTACTCGCCTATGTACTACTCGCCTCCCACTTGCGCAAGCCCCAGAGATTCGATGTTTCTTTGCGGACAAACTGCTGACAGGGTGTTGTTTGGCACTGGGACGAAGAGGGGTGTGTAAGGGCTGACCTCCCTCCCTCTCCCTCTCCCCTTCATCTCACCTCACTTGTCAACAAGTGCACCGACCTTCCACTCTCCTCTCTCCACAACCACATCCCCAAGCTCGCGATGCTTCTGTCAATCATCACTGCCTTCCTCCTCTTCACGTCCGTCCTCGCCGCGCCGCGCCCTCAGCCTGTGATCTACAAGCAGACGAACCGACGAGCCGTGTCTAGGCGGCTCGCCGACAGGGCCAATGGCATCGCTCGCCGTCAGTTGCCCTCGCCCAAGGTATACCCCACTTGCCAGAACACTCGCCTTCAACCAGGTCCAGGACAGGGTCTGGTATTTGCTACCCTCTCTAATATCGCAGTCCAGGATGTAATCTTCTCATCCAGCGCGCCCCGAGATCTGCTGACGATTTCAGTTTGCTTATTTCTCTATCCCGGACGAGAGCGCGAACAAGGCTTTCTGCATTGACACGTGTGCAGCTACCGTCAGTGAGTTGAGACATGTCCACCCGTTGTTCGGACACCGACTGACCATGTCGTAGGTCCAAACAATTGCGAGTTGGCGGTTGTTGCCCAAGGCAGATGTTACATATCAGGGAGGTATCACAGCTTCGTTGAATCAACCAACACGGTCGCCATTAAAGGACAGGATTGTGCTGCCATAGTTTCTACTTATCCTGGTGAGGAGTCAGCCCCTGCATTTGCTGACTGCCAGAGCTATCCGCCGTCGAGTGCTGTAACTACTATGCTCTGGAACCTGTGGCAGAGCCTTAGAGGGGTGGTCGGTCGGTGGAGCTCGGCGACAAAACAGATTCTGCCGGCCGTGATCTTTTTGCGGCGTATCATAGCCAGCAACCTTCTTTTGGGGATTCTCTTGCGGACAATTGTCGGGGTTGAAGTTTGAGAAGGCTTCAATGTCCATTTCGTTGGATCTGGAGACACTCTTCCTGCTAGGTCGGATGCGAGGCTGTTCGGGTTATCGGCAGGACTTGCCCTCAATCTAGTTAGATTGGACCGTATGCAGTCACCAAGCATGTTCAGGGTCATTTATCTTCCCCTTCAGCGCAATATTCCTCGACGCTTCAGGCTGCTGAACAGTAAGCTACATGTCTACCTCTAGCCATCTAATTCAGGGTTCTACTCAAGCAGCTTCACTCTTCTCCCCCCCTTCGGTCTTCTCACCCTCCTTCAATCCCTCCTCTAGCCCCTGTAACGTCCTCACTAATCCTCCACCTCCCGCTTGTCCTAGCACACCCAACAAGCCCCTGCCCTGCCCTTCCAGCATGCCCACGACCTGCGCACGCAGCACATCCATCTCTGGTAGTTTCCCCACATTCTCCACCTCGCTCACCCCGACCAATCGCCCACCCTCCAGTATCCCCGCCACAAGTTGCAGACGCGGCTGTTTGACCTTCTCTGGCGGAGTATTGGGCGGTGCCTCTTTCTGCGCTTTACGCAGCGTTCGATTGATGGTAGTGAGGAGTTTGGAGAGGTAGGGCGGTGAGAGGGTTGGGGAAGTTATGAGGGCCGTAGGGCCGATGAGGTGGGGGAGGAGAGATGGTGAAGATGATGTACATGTAGGCGACTTGAACAGGGATGATAAGAGACCCGTTCGAGAGATGGTCAATGTCGCTTTGGCATTTTGCTCATCATCGCCCTTGGCGATCGATGGTGGTGATGGGGAGTAAGGGGCGGGTGGTACGGGGATAGCAGCAATTGCTCGACGGATAGAAAGGAGGTTTGCGACGGTGAGATTGTCATGGGAGAAGAGTAGGACGAGCTGGGATGTGCGGAAGAGGTGTGAATAGTAGGCGTGTAGGAATGATTTTCGGGGGCCGTATATACGTGCTGTTGGTGGAGGAGGGGTGGATGATGAAGCGCCGGCTGAAGAATTAGGAGCGGGAGCCGTGCTGGCCAGTCTGCGCGCTGTGAGTGTTACTGAGCGTAGGGATGTACGGGCTGACATGGTTAAGATGGTGATTGTATAGGCGTTTCCAACTTTGGCCTTTGGCTGGCTGGCTGGCTGGCTGACTGTAGGTTGGGAGAAAAGGGGTAAATGCATGAAACATCAATATTTTCCTCTTATGTAAACGCCAAGGGATGCCGTAAACGGGCCATGGGTTGGATTTTGCGGCTGTTTATTGAATTCCACATGCCAATCATCGTCCCTTCCTATGGGCATCACGAGCCCCAACCCATGGTCAGACCGCTAGCATTAGCATATATGGTGCTATATGGTGGCGCTCCTTCCTACCTGCCTTTTTAAAGCTTAAAATCTCATGTTCAGCGAAGATGTTGGGCCTGTTCGTAACTCGTCCATCGCTCTGTCAAACCTCAGAAGACTTACGATATATACGGGAAGCTTACTCAGAACTCGGTACTCACTGCTCTCGATCCTCTTCAATTGTTGACGACTCGATTCCCGAACGCTTAATAATTACACCCCGAGCCCTTTCTTCACTCGACCTCAGCCGAAACCCTCATCATGCTCCCCTCCTTGATCACCACCGTCCTCCTCTTCGCTTCCGTTCTCGCCGCACCCTCTCCTCGGCCGGGATACAAACAAACCACTCGCCAGGCAGTGACAAAGCATCTAGCCAACAGAGCGAAGGGTATCGTTCGGCGTCAGGCGCCCTCACCTAAAGTGTATCCACGCTGCTTGTCTTCTGGCCCCGCTGGCGAGGGCACGCTGTTCGCGAGGTACGACAACAGTGTGAGCATCCAGGTCACAGTAAGTCTTACCTGGCCCTCAAACTTCCGTCTACGCAATGAGCGCTGATGGTGCTAGGGCATAAGTGGCGTCGCCCCAGGTGTCAGTACCGACGACTATGCGAACCAATGTGCACAGCGTGAGCTTTCCTTTGGTTATGGTTCCCATTTATCCCACGCGGATAGCTAGACTGACTCATTGTAAGACCCACTACCTGTCAGGGTACAGACTATGAAAGTTTCCGCGAGTGCACATTTTATACCGGTTTCACCGACTTGAATCCCGGCATCAGCACCGCTGCGCTCACCGGAGGGTGTGCCTCACTAGCTGCTGCGTATCCTGGTGAGTTTGCTGGACGTCGCAGAGCTGAGTTTGAGATATCGCCTCACGGGCATGCTGCAACTACTGGACTCCAGGTTCGCCTCCTTAGATGCGTGGCGTCAGTAAGATCTGGCTCAAATCCTGCGGTTGAGCGCGCACCGCTCTGCTTACTTTGCATCTTACATGTATCTCTTAGGTTGAATTTGAGCTAAGCTATCGCTGGAGACTTCAGCGCGACCTGGCTCAATGTGCATTCGTGAGTTCTTGGTACGCGCAGGCTGGTGGATGTTCAGAATCGTGCTTCCCTCGTGGACTCTGAGAGGCTCTGGCCGAAGCGGTACAGACGCACTTGTGCACAATCACAGATAGACCTAGTCCCGATCTGTCTCGACTGACTATATAGCGAGTCAGACAGTCAGAGTCAGAAGCTGTCGGGATGTCCAAAGAGTCTGGATCTCTATGCACTATGGATGGACGCAAAATGAATTCCAAGCACTAGTTAGCTCCAGGCCCCAGGGCCCCAGGCCCCAGGCACGCGAAATGTCTTGTCCCGTGGGTTTGGTGGCTTGTGTCAAACTTTGCCTCCTCGTCTCAACCCATGGTCTTCGAAACTTTTTCAGCGCAAACATGCGGCATCGGTGGAACGTATAAGAGGCGGAAGCTCCAACATGAGCTTCCTATGTAGTCCCCACTACTTCTTCACCGTTACCACCCGCTCGCCCATCCCCTCTTCAACAGTATATCCGCCCCAATAGTCGCAACATGCTCGGCTCCCTCATCACTACTTTCCTCTTCGCCTCGTTGGTTCTAGCTGCACCCTCCCCACAGCCAGGCTACAAGCAGACCACCCGCGAGGCGGTGTCTAATCGTCTTGCCAACAGGGAGAAGGGCATCGCTCGTCGTCAGGCTACCTCGCCCAGGCCGTACTCGCGCTGTGATACTTCTGGCCCAGTCGGAGAGGGCAGTGTATTTGCGAGGTACGACAGCAGCATCACCTTCACTTCCGGAGTGAGTCTCGCCTTTCCGCTTAGCTACTTATGTTACGATCAGCGCTCATAATGATAGACCTTCCTAGAGACTGTCGCAGGTACGAGTGTCGATGACTGTACCAATCAGTGTGCTCAACGTGAGCTCTCTTCTGCTGATGGACTTTTTCGCCCGATTATACCAGTAGACTGATATGCTATTAGGACCTACCTGCCAGGCTGCCTATTTCTTTGCTGCTGCCGACCCTGATGCTTGTTTCCTATATAGCTCTTACGGCGATCTCGCTGCAAGTAACCTTGGGATCTCCTTCCGCGGGAACGACTGCGCTTCTCTAGCTGTCCAATACCCAGGTGAGCACACAGACTTGGCAGGACTGACAGTTAGATATTGCGTCTGCAGCATGCTGTAACTACTGGACTACGGGTTCGACCACGGTTTCTCCTCCTTAATCGAACGGCGCCAGCGAGATCTGGCTCAGGATCAGGCGGCGGCGGGGGGAACTAGTGGGCGCATATGTGCCGGATTTCTGGGCACTCTGCGTTCCAGGTATCTCACGTATATTGTAGCTGATGTCAATTATGGCTGGCATGGACGCAGGACGCTTTGGCTCAAGATGCACTCGTGGATCTCATTCGCGTGACTTGGTGTGTGTGGACAAAGGTCGGGTTTGCCTGCGGTTTCGCATAGCACGTATTTTGAGAGGGTCTGATTGAGGCGGTACAGACCTGTACAGACGCAGCAGTCACATCCACTGACTATCCACTGTCCAGCAGTATGAGTTGACTCGCTGTTGACTCATCAACTGAGATGGATGGATCATGGATGGATGAAACAGATGCCCAGGCCCCAGGCACGCCTGCCCGCGGCGTGACATGTCCCATGGATAAGAAATCTGTCTCGCATTAGTGTTTTTGCCTGCTAATCTCAACAGGTCTCAACCCATGGTCATCGGGAGTCTCGGGACTTGTGCAGCGCGCGCAAACCTGCGAAAAGGGTCTCGAGCTTCAGCTATATGAGAGGGCGTAAGTCCCCACCACTGAGCACTCGTCACATTCACTCTCCCACTCGTCCATCCCCTCTACGAAAATTGCATCAGCCCCTACAGTCACAACATGCTCGCCTCCCTCATCACCACTCTCCTTCTCGCCTCGTCTGTCCTAGCTGCCCCCGCTCCTCAGCCAGGCTACAAGCAGACCGATCGCGAAGCAGTCTCTAAGCGTCTCACGGACAAGGCCAATGGCGTTGTTCGTCGTCAAGCAGTCTCACCTCGGGTGTACTCTACCTGCGAATTCTCTCCCCTTCAAGCGGGCCAGGGTGGTGCGGTTTTCGCTGCGTACGGCGACAATCTCGCCTCAACAGCAGTACGTCAGATTTCCCCCATGCCACATCCAATCCGGCTAATGCTACCAGTATTCTCCTACTTTCCGTCCGGGTACTGATCAAGTTACCTGTACCAATCAATGTGCACTCGGTGAGTCGAAGGCTCTTTGCTCTCCACTCCAAATATCACACATTGTCTGATACAGCAGACCCTACCTGTCAGATCACTTTCCTCATCAACGATGAGGACGGTATTCGTTGCGTCGGCTTCGAATCCTACTCCGACTTGGCCCCGTTCCCGGGACCCATCACCGACCCGTTCAGTACCTCCATCAGAGGCAGTTGTGCTACTCAAGCTAGTCTTTATCCTGGTGAGCTTCCGGCTGTAGGCAATGCTGACGGACAGACATCTCTACCACCGGCTGCTGCGACTACTACGCTCTGGAGTTGTTGCCCTGAGTGATTTTCTTGCGCGGCGGAGTGGACTGGGCCCTGGGTATTGGCCTCCTCATGACCGACAACGTTACTCTTTGGGGACCCAGTGGAGCGTATGGATAGTCGTAGTATCAGATCAAGACATGGACTATTGCCGGCTGTACTTTCTCGAGCCTATTGATGAGGTATCGCTGTACGTTCTGTACTGAAACTTCTGCCTTCACTCGCTCGTCCTACTGATGACATGCTGCGCGCTATCTACACCTGCTATCTACTACAAGTGAGCTAGGTTGATGGGCGATTCTGCTGCTGAACCTGACAGACTATTGTAAAGTGGGGCGTGGCCGGGTTAAGCGACCCGGTGCAGGCACGAACCAGGTACGCTTGTTTGATCTTGCGGCTATTTGGGGTGTTTTGATTGTGCATTCATACCTTCACATTTCACACCTTTTCACACGGGCGAGCTCATGGTACCAGACATCTGCGAACCTTGCGCAGCGCAACCCGGACGATATGACTTCCGCTCCTTCCCATGCGCTATATATACCGTCTTCTGCTCGAAATCCGTTCACTTTGAGGTTCACAGCTCGTCCGGCGCGAGACGACATGCGGTGATTTGATCATGGACTTACAGTTTCACACCCATATCCAAACCGCTTGACCCTACAGCATACTAAATATAAACATCTACCGAACCTAGCCTTCGGGTGGCTGAGGAAATATCAGCCTCTCCTACCCATACGCTATACTTCCTGTTTTGCTTAGCGCTCGCCCAACCCATGGTAAGTCAGCTGAGACCCAGAGCGCACGCTCCCGAAGGATCAGAGGCCTGATGAAGATGTATAAGAAGCTCAACTTGCACAGACGATAATCCTCATTTCGCTTCATACCTTATTATTCACTCCAACACTCGCAGAATCTACCCACACACTCTCCACCGCATCACTACCCACCAAGAACCCTCATCGCATCTACCCCCTACAAATGCACAATATGCTCGCTTCCATCCTTACTATCATTCTCCTCGTCTCGTCCGTCCTTGCCGCGCCCTCACCCAGGCCGGGCAAGCAGATCAACCGACGAGCAGTGGCCAGTCGCATGACCAAAAAGGCGAACGGTGTTTTCCGTCGTCAGGCAACCTCAGCCCGGATCTATCCTACTTGCGTCGACTCTCCCCTGGCCGCAGGTCAAGGGGCAGCCTTTGCGATCTACAATGCCAACATCAACTTTGAAGGAGTAAGTCTTGTCATCACCATACCTAAAGACCCGCTGACAACACAGAACGGTATCGCTATCTCTGCAGGAACCAGTCAGACTGACTGCACCAATTAGTGTGCAAGTGGTGAGTTCAGTCTCAAGTCTCAATATCTAAGCCCACACAACTGACTCCGTAGCCTCTAGCTGCCAGGCGGTCCTGTATGTCGACGACGATGGAGGCGTCTGTGTCTCATACACCGCCTTCTCCAGTCTCGAGCCATCCGATGTCACGGTCTCTTTCAGGAGCGACTGCGCCAGTCTGGCCGCTACCTATCCTGGTGAGTCTTGACTATCTGCAAAGCTGACTGATCAGCCATCTCCAATCTGGACTGCTGCAACTACTTCGCCCAGCTGGCTTAGAGCGGCGGTTTGGCTCTCAACCCGTCATTGGCTCGGTACGTACGACGAACGGTCGTGCAGCGGGCAAGGTGTACTTTCTGTTTTGTACATCCTCGACTTTGGGACGGTTTATAGTATTGGTTTAGTATGGACTATGATTTCATGAATCCTGATAAGCTGCCTCTTATTCCTAGCATGGTCATGCCCACAGGAGTGAGCATGTAAAGTGGGGGAAGGTGGGGAATTGGAGTGACGTGGAATATACAAACGAGGTATCCTCGTTCAACGCTGACGCACCTCCGCATTCCTTAATTCACCTCAACTCCACCTTCTGCACATTATACTTCTGCTGCATCATCTACCTTCGCACTGCGAAAGCCTGATCGCGATCCTCGTCCCGTACCGATCACATCTATACCGAGAAAAAATTCTACCTCGACCAGCAAGCCTGGCTTAAAGAGCAAAATGGAGATCGACAAACCCCTCGCGTCGTCCTCGACCACCGCCCTCTCATACCTCGAGCATCAGGAAGCTCAAGCTCCACCTGAGATCCGCAGCTGGTTCACAAAGATCAGAACTCAGTATGAGCGGAAGTCAGTATACCTCTTTGCCCCACTCGCTCAACGCTTGAAGCTGACTTTTGGCTTAGACTTTGGCACAATCTGATAGTGACTCTGGTGGAATTCGTTTATCTGCCTGAGACAGGCCCGTACCAGCTTGAACTATATGCGAAGTGAGATCAAGCTATCTCTTGCTGTTTTGGGAAAGCTGACCACAAGGTTCATCTCGACACTAGAGGGAAAAGTCAATACTCTGCGATTGGTGGAAATAGCTCGTCGCGTCGGGCGAGAATACACCGGTGGGTCTAGCGTGTGTCTGATCGACACCCGGGAGTCTGCTGACGTCCCAGAACCCGACCTCGCACTAAAATTCCTGCGTGAAGTCCACGCCCGCCTGCCCAGCCCATACCCAACACCCGCGACAGAATCCGCTCCAGCCGTCCCTGCCCCACCCCGCCCTATTCCCGAGGCATACTGCCTTTCTCTTTCATCTATCGCCTACGCTCAGCTATTACTTGGCGATCTCCCAGGGTGCAAGAAGACGCTGGACGAGTGCGAGAAGCTGCTTGCCGAGCAGGACACAGTCGAGCCTGTTGTCACGTCTGGATTCTATGGAGTCGCAGGAGACTACCACAAAGTCAAGGCGGAATACGGACCTTACTTCAAGAACTCGCTGCTGTACCTGGCGTGTATCAATGTCGAGAGGGATCTAGAGCCGTCGGACAGGGTCGCAAGGGCGCACGATCTATGTATCGCCGCTTTACTGGGAGAGACAATTTACAACTTTGGAGAATTGGTGAGTTGCCTCATCGTGCTCCTCCCAAGTGTTCCAAGTAGCTGACGTGTCCCAGCTTCAACACCCCATTCTCCAATGTCTCGCTGGAACAGAGCACGAGTGGATCAAGTCGCTCATCAGCGCGTTCAACGCGGGCGAGATCGGCAAGTTCGAGAGCCTCTCCACAAATTTTGCCAACGAGGTGAGTTGTCAGATTGCTTCGCCTGAATGTTGAATAATTGTAGCTGATCCCGTCCTAGCCCATCCTCGAAGCTTCCCTACCTTTCCTCCGACAAAAGATTTGCCTCATGGCCTTGATCCAAACCGCCTTCTCTCGCCCTAGAGACGGAGCCAGCAGGTTGATGACTTTCCAGCAAATCGGCCAGTCGACACGTCTACCAGTACACGAGGTCGAGCACCTAATCATGAAGGCTCTAAGGTTAGTCCTGGAGTCGTCACGGTCGTCTGAGTGTCCCAGCTGAAATGACGTAGTCTCTCACTCATACGCGGTACCCTCGACCAAGTCTCCAGCACAGTCGACATTACCTGGGTCCAGCCCCGCGTGCTCGAGGGAAGTCAGCTTGACACACTCGCCACTCAGTTCAAGGCGTGGACGGCGTCGGTGGGCAAGACGGAGGAGAGTGTGGATCAATTGAGAGCAGAAGCCAAGCACCTCGTTGCGGCGTCATAAGGGCGTGAGGATTTAGCATGCAGGGTAGACGTCCAAAAGAAGCATAAGCCGAATCATGTACGGTTTAGCTACAGATGTTCTACTGCATAGTTGCACCCTTCACTTCACCCTTTCCCTTTATTCACTGCTCTTCACGATCACTTCAATACGTTCTCGCTAACGCAATTGCAGATCTACCACAACTCGCACTGATCCTTCTTTGGCGGATTCATCTGTCAGAATCAGCTGATGTTCGTCTCTACCCAATCACAGCAACCCCAGACTTACCCCAGATCCGGCTTTACATCCAAAGGCCTCATGGAACGGCGCCATATTCCTCAGCGTTCCCGTCGTACGCCAATATCGCGGACTGTGCGGGTCGGTCCGTACGTGTTGAACAGCAACAGCAGGTCGGGTGACTTCGGCCCAGATCCGCGCATAAGCAATGAAGAAGAGTTGCTCATCTGTGAAATCCAGACCGGGCAGGCGGGATGATTTCTCCTTATCGGACTGAAGAGACGGGGAGTTTTTCCAAGCGATGTATGCTTGGAGAAGGCCAGAGTCGGCGATATCTGAACGTCAGCCACTTGCACGCAGAGTATGACCAGGGCAACTATTCACCTTCGCCGTTTGTGAGCTGTTTTGATCAGCTACAGGTTTGATGGTACTCCACTCATTTCGGCCGACTCACATTCCCATTGACAAACACCTTCTTGCCCTCTCCGTCTAGGACAAAGTACTTGCTGTATTGCTTGGCGATACACTGAGCTCTTTCCTCAAAGGCTTTGGTCGTGGAGTTGGTCCACCACTGCCTCAGGCGACCTGTATCAAGATCAGCTTGGGATCCTTCTCCAGTCTCGTAGATGTCTACTCACCTTCCTCATCGTATTGACTGCCCGTATTGTCGAAGGCATGAGTCAATTCGTGTGCCGCGACAGCTCCGAAAGCACCGTATTTGAGGTGAGACGGCCACTCCTGGGAGTAGAAAGGTGGCTGGAGGATACCGGCAGGGAAGACAATCTCGCCATCTGGAGGAGCTACAATTATCAGCTCTGCAGCATGGGCGGGTCATGGAAGAGTGAAATCTCACAGTAGTAGGCATTCACAGCTGACGAGTTAGCCTCATTCAACTCTGCTGCAGAATCAAGGGAGTAAGAAACTTACTCTGCGGGTACATCTTCGATTGAATCAGCTCAATTTAAGACGACGACCCATCACCAGAGATGATCACTTACCTCCCAAGTTTGCCTGTCCCTCTGGCGGCCAAGCGACATCCAAGTCCTCGACACATCCGCCAAAGTGGTCCTCAAGACATTCCCGAAGAAGTCATCCTCTTTAATTTCGGTACGACCATACCACCTCTGCAGACTCTCTGCATCGGTCGTATTGGGCATGAGAGGGTATCCGACCTTGGGAATAATCGCTTTCGCCTTCTTTTGAGCGGCAGTTGCGGACTCCTTGTCCATCCAAGAAATATGGGGGAGTTTGTTGTAGAATGCCTCAACGATGTCTGATAGTCGTAAGCACAAAGTCTATTCGCCACCAGAAGATGAACTCACCATTGATGATAGTCTCCCCTTCCTTCTTAGCCTCAGATGAGAAGGCCTCTTTGACGAACTCCCGTCCAGCAATGAACCCGACGATATTATCCACGTATCCCAGACAAAGATCCACTCGGTTCTCTTCGGTACCCTTCTTGATCCCCTTCAACACCTCTTCCAGCCTCCTCAACTCCTTCCTAACGGCCACTTTCGGTCCAAGCGCGTCGGCATAGGTGACCGCTACGCGAGATACGAAGTATGCCGCAAGAACGTGGTCAGGCGTAGAGTCGATAATCTTCGATACGGCCTTGAGGTACGGCGGGTGGGTGACGGTGATATTGGCGGGGAATGTCCGGGGGGCATAGGTCGACAGGTAGGTCGAGATAGAGAGGAATGGCAGAGCCTTGTCGACTTTAGAAGTGGGGTAAGGGTTATAGTTGTAATGAGGGTTGAAGAGGTATTCGAGATCCGCTCCAGCCCTGACTAATTCCCTTTCGAACGCAACAACTTTGCTCGCTAATCGGTCCATACGGTCTGCAAGAGGCTCGTCCTGCTTTGGCGGTGATTTGGGAGGGGTGTCAGGCTTGTCGTCTCCGGGCCAGGGCCAGGGCCAGCCGGCAACTTCGAATGCTGCATCGATATCTTCCGCTAGTCCCCGATTGGCCTGGGTGGAGTCGGCGCCGAGATCAGATTTGGAGGAGGCGTGTTCAGCGACGGAAGTGAGGATGCCGGCGATGACAGAGTGGTAGAGGTCCATGATGGGTTTTTCTTCGTAGTACTCTTTCGAGGGGAGAGTGCCGAATGTCTGGTAGAGCCATAGACTCTGAACTTGCGAGTCTTCACCGCCTGCGTCACCTTCGGCGTTGAAGCCGAGGATAGCATCGACGCCTGGTGTGTGAGCTAACTCCTCATGCTTGGCGAGGACAAAGCTTACCTCGGGAATGGAGGAAAGCAAGAGTCTCCGTGATCCGAGCTTGTCTCTCGTCCGCAGAACCCTTGTGCTTGTGTGACGCCGGCTTGACTTCCGCCTCGTAGTCCTCAAGCTCAGCAGCCTTGCTGATGCTCCTCTCACCCATGACCTTGCCTTCCTTCTTGGCCAAGCGAAGCGCATTCGCCTTTTCTCCCTTGACCGCCAGATCCTCGGGTAGCTCATACGCCTCATCATACGCGCCCTCCCATTCCTCGCTCTTCAGCCAAAGCTCGTCCTCATCCGGCGAAGGGACAATGTCGAACGCTCCAAACTTGTCCAGCACAAAGTCCACGAGCGGAACCATAGGCTTCAGCCCGACTTTGTCCAGTTGATCGACGTCGAGGCAGCTATCGTACGCCGCCTTGAGCTTGTGTCGGTTGGCAGTCTCAGCGTCGGCGGAAGGAGAGGCGGACTTGGAGCCGGACGGGATGGAATTCAGGACTTTCTGAATGATCTTCTTGTTGTTGTCTGCAACGGCGAAGAAGGCACTGTAGAAGCCGCGGTCGGCAGGGATCTCGTGAGATGCTATCCATCCGCCATCTGAATGTCAGCGTGGGGGTCGCAAGGCATATCTAGGTCTGACTCGTAAGAACGAAAGCTGTACGTACTGGCAAAGTTGTAGAAGTCCTCGCAAGGGTCGACAGTAGTGTTCAAAGAAGAAAGAATAGATGCAGCGAGCTGCACACATTCAGGTGTGAGGCAGACATTCTGACCGTGTCAGCAGTCGAGCTCAGTAGCCTCAACTTCACAGAGCACAACTCACCGGCTGGGGCTTTCCAGTAGGCACGGCCGTGACGGTGCTTCCAGGAGCAGTCGATGTCCTCGTCGCCGTTACAGTATCAGTCTCGGTCCTCCATTCCGTCTTGCCTCCGCCCTTCGCACGCTCCTTGCCTAGGGCTACCTCGGCACCAGCGAACAATCCAACGAACGTTCCAGTGAGAATGAGGAGCGCGACTCCGGCCGCAGCTAGGACCTTTTCGAGGTTGGTCAGGGGTCGAGTAGGGTGTGTGAGGGCAGAGAGGAAGTTGCGATCGGAGCGAGGGGCGGTAGAGTCGCCCGCGAGGAGGGGAGCCGATTCTGTCGCGTCAGTCGATGATGGGAGCGGCACGACCGGCGCAAGAGGCTTCGCAGTCGTGATTCAGCTCACCTTCATCGGTTGATGCTCTTGGAGCGGACATGTTGCCAGGACCTACTAGCTATAGACAGCTACAAAGAGGTATGGTTCGAGCAGGACATATAGCGTAGGCAACCCTCGCCAACGCGTCCAGTCCATCGGCTTTCCCCGAACGTCCATCTCAGACTTCAGAGTGGCGGGTATGAGAAGTTGTATCTGTCCCTCTCACACATTCATAGAGTCCTGATCTTGGACATGATACGTACGCAACAAGGAGACCGAAACGAAACCCAATACATAGGCCCAGACCAGGCCGCATTTCGTACAGTCCCCCACTTTGGACCCCAGGTCCCGATTCCCGCCCCCTTCTCCCCACTGTCCTACACGTCACTGTCATCTGAGACATCGCCCAAATGGGGCTCTACACCGCCCCGGTAGGCCCGCAAGATGCTTTCCCCCACCTACGTGCCTAGATCTAGATTAATAACCGCGGTGGCGGGTCAATTTCCGGGCGTGCCTGTCATGGACATATAAGAACTCACTTGTACCCCCACTTCATCCTTCATTCTACCTTCATCCCCATTTCCCAAATCCAACTCCCACACACTACCATCCAAACCCACAAACCCCACAAACCCATCCAAGATGTCCACCTTCGTCATTATTGCCTGTTCCTACTACCTCTTCACCCAGATCCACAAGGTCGTCGACGTCGAGCACGTCGTCGAGGTCAAGAAAGTTGAGGTAAGTGAAATTTGGCAGGGTGGCGGTCGAGTATCGAGCTGACTAGTTAGACGTCCTTCAATTTACAGAAGCTCACCATTGACGACATAATCAACGTCGAGGATGAAAGCCGAGGTATCAAGAAGGTTGCAGTGAGTTGCCACTAGGCCCGAAATGTCAAGAAGTGAAAGCTGACGACTTAGCGATACGTTGATCTGCTCGAACTCCACCAAGACGCCCTTGATGGCAAATTCGATTCCGAGGCCCCCACTCCTGAACTCTCTTGGTCAGTTTCGACGGCTGATTCGTCATATGTGGCCCTGAAGACTCCTGAGGTCGAAAAGGTGGGTGTTTCCCATTACAAGTGGCGCTGCATTCGAAAACTGATCCATTAGGACGATACCTTTTACGAAGGTCTGGTCATGAAGGCCAAGGTCAAGGTCAAGGCCAAGGCTGGGGCCAAGAAGTGACGAAGAGTGGAGGTGGCTTGTTGTAAAGACCTCAGAAAAGTCGACGGACGTTGACAGAGTTACCTATAATAGAAAAACCTAGAAAGCAATTGGCGAGAAATGAAGTTGGGTAGTCTAGAAAATCATGTGATTTGCTTTGGTATTGCTTATGCTCAGTGATTGTTACTTCC
The DNA here is from genome assembly GCA_001600615.1 of Dioszegia crocea. Classification (NCBI taxonomy): domain Eukaryota; kingdom Fungi; phylum Basidiomycota; class Tremellomycetes; order Tremellales; family Bulleribasidiaceae; genus Dioszegia; species Dioszegia crocea. The sequence continues at coordinate 250,672 of BCKK01000011.1, forward strand.
CTTTATGCTGCACATGAGAAGAGACAGCAATCATGGATACATTTTGGCGCATAGAGCCTTCTTCTTCTTCCTGCCAATCAGCGACGGCCATGTTGGAAAGTCCGAAAGCACATACCTTCTTGTACCTATCTACAGGTACTTGTTCTCCTTCAACCACTGCCCAAGTCAGCTAAGCTCCACCAAGAAGATAACAGACTTACCTGCTCGACATCCTTCAAGTCCCTGTCCAACCAATCCGCAGCAGCCTGCATCGAGTCGTATGTCTGCGAAACGGACAGCTTGAACTTCCTGATGTCCTTGTCCTTGAAGAAGGCCTGGGCATCTTTGAGGTCGTCGTAGGAGGTAAGGGAGTTGAAAGACCCCTTGATCACTGTATGATCAGCTATGCTTACAACTGCGAAAGAAGATGCCATGAGAGCTCACGGTGGCTGATACCGTAACTGTCCGCGAAACGCTTGACGAGATCATCGTAGTTGTCCTTGAACCAAGATGTCATCTTGCGCCTCGAGTGACGGTTCTGGGCAAGACCGAACTGCGACTGTCAGCTCTGTGCCCTCGATGACGTCGAACAAAGGCCGCAAACTCACGGCAAAGATGTAAAGATCCTGGTCCTTGACACTCCCGTCATTCATCATCTTGAACGTCCGGTCAATCAACGCCTCATCCTTAGCCGAGCAAAGCGCGTACATGGCGTCCACCTTGGTACTGGGGTTGGCAGGCTTGTTGAACACCTCGAGCATCTTGGTATACTCCTTCTCGCCACCGTGTCGAGTAGCATTGACGTAAATGCTCCTCTGTAGATCGGGTGGGATACGCGAGTCGTCTCCGCCATTCAAGAAGGGCTCAAACCGGCTCTTGAGTTCAGCAAGAACATCCGCATCCTCCGCCGCGGCCGCAGTGGAGACTGCCAACTCGCGCAATTCCTTAACTTCCGGCAAGTCATCCGCGCCATGCTCGTATCCCATCCGATCGACAATAGGGCGGAACAGGTCGATCCGTAATTTGTTGAGGGCATTCCGGGTCGCCTCGGGCTGTTCCCACCAGACCGCAACGAGCCGACCGAGCGCCCCGCCGATCTGAGACCAAGGGAGGTATTCCTTCTCCGTCTTTCCGAGCTCTGCGACCAGGTTGAGCGAGCCTGAAGTCTTGGCGTAACCCGCACGCGCCAAAGTCGTAGCGTCCGAAATGAGCCCGACACGATCTTCGACCGTGAATTTCGAAGCGTCCTTGCCGAGCTTTGTCAATCGCTCCGGAGAGTATTTGACACGGTAGACACCGACAGTGTTGGCGTTGAGCTTAAAGTTGTCGGCTTTGCCAACATCGTACTCTGTGCTTCGCTCGGTGAGGACGGCCTTGTGGTCGACCGAGGCCTTATCGCCGGAGAGCGTCTTGATCTCCAGGGGGACCCACCAGATCGTCTCGTCCTCCTCTGGCTTGACGTCACCAGTGGACAAGAATCGGTTCTGGGTCACCTTGACTTTCCCATCACCGAGCTCATCGACCGATATGACGGGGAAACCGACCTTCAGCGTCCAGTTCGCCATGATCTTGGCGACGTCAAGACCTGATGCCTCGGCCACACCGTCCCAAAGATCCTTGGTCTCGGCATTACCGTAGAGGTGCTTCTTTAGGTAGATGCTGACTCCCTTCAAGAACTTCTCCTCGCCTACCACAGCAGACACCATGCGGAGGACAGAGGCGCCCTTGGAGTAGGAGATACTGTCGAAGATCTGGTTGATCTGGTTCGCGTCTGGGCAGTCGACCTCGATGGGGTGGGAAGATCGCTGAGAGTCGAGAGATAGAGCGGCAGTGAGGTGGTCGTTGAGGAAAGCAGCGCGGACTTTCCACTCGGGCCAGATCCGGTCGGGGACGACGAGTTCTCCCATCAGAGTGGCGAAAGCTTCGTTGAGCCAGAGGTTGTCCCACCTGAACGTCAGCTTGGTTCGTTGAACGGACTTCATGGCCAAGCGAAAGACCCACCACTTCATGGTGACAATGTCACCGAACCACATGTGCGCCAATTCGTGGCACTGCACCGTGGCGACCCTCTTCTTGGCGGTCAAAGAGCTCTTCTCGGGGTCGAAGAGGTATGCGGTGGTTCGTCCAGTGATCAATCCCCTGTGACTGTCAGAACATGTCCCGGCTATTGTCCTCGACTCCCCCACCCAACTCTCAATACGGGCTGGATGGCGCCGAGTTCAACGTAAAATTACGGCACCTCCTCATTCCTCACCGCTCACCAGAGAAAAGACTCACCAATTCTCCATAGCTCCAGCATCGAAGTCGTGCGCGACAAGAGTATCAAGCTTGGGCAGAGCATAGGGAATATCGAAGATCTCCTCATAGACAGGCAGCGCCCACTTCTTGATATCAAGACCGAACTGCGCCTGCTTGATCTGATCCTTGGTAGCGAAGATCCGAAGGGGGACAGTCTTGCCGGTGAGCTTAGAGTGATGCTCCGAGTGGAGGGAAGCGAACTCTCCGCAGGCATAAGCGACAAGGTAGGTAGACATGGGAGGGGATTTTTCGAATTTGGCAATTTTCCATGATCCCTTCTCGGCAGATTCCGTCTTTCCGCTCGAGGCACCAGAGGCGAGGAGGGATCCAAGCTCGTATGACTCCGAAAGAGCAGTCTCGGGAGATGCGTTGGACTGTGGCTTCCAGGGGCTCGAAGAGACTTCGGGCATGTTGGCGAGGACTGTGTCGTGCTCCCGGGCGATCATGAAGAGGGTGAATGTGGACTTGATCAGGGGCTCGTCCCAGCATCTAAGGAGTAAGCAGAGTCTCTGGAGGTGTCCACCAAGTCGCCCTTAGTCCGTCTGGGGGCCACCGCCAATGCTGGGCTGACGTTATCCCCAGCCCCCTCTCGTCTCAACTCGTAGCAGAAATGAGGGAACTTACGGGAAAGCCTTCCTCGCAGCAGTGGGCTCGAATTGAGTCAGAGCGTAGCTAAAATATCAGCTTAATGCACATTACAGATGTTCCAAGAAGTTCTCGATCGCCATTACCACCACTTACATTTGCTTCTTGCCAGTCTCCTCATCGGTCGATCCCTCACTCTTGTAGTAACCCACCATATTTCCGATCAACTCGCCCTCAAACCTCATCCACACCTTGACACCCTTACTTCCAGCCTTGAGCCCACCGCCGGGCAAGCTGGATAAATCAATCTTCCCCCTCTCCTGCTCCTCATCAAGCGTGAGCTTGTCGACGGGGATGACGAGAGTGGAAGAGGTCTTGAGGTCGTTGGTCGCGATCGCAATGTGGCTGATCTTGAGCGCTTTGTGGGTGTTGAAGATCAGGGTGGAAGTGTCGTTGGTCACATCGAGGGTGATGATGGATTCACCGGAGAAGGTTGGGGGAGAGGAGATGAGGTCGGTCTTGACTGTGATGTCGTAGTGCTAAGGGCGTCAGCTCGATCGCGCGCGAGAGAGTACAAGGAGATGACCCAGATACTCACTTTAGGATAGACATCGGTGGGGAGACGGTACTCGGCGGGCTTCTTCTCAGAAGTTGCTGCACCGCCCAGAATGGGCTCGGACCCCGCGAGGGTTGAATGGCAGATACACATGTTTCGAGTTTGTGTGCGGGCGATTGAAAGTCGCGGCGAGTTATGAAGGGAGCGCTGTACGGGTGTAGACTATACGCGTAAGCTGATGTCCAAGACCTGGGGAAAGGAAAGGTGCGATATGGATGAGGAGGGTTCGTCATCGTTGGGATCGGTCGAAACTTACAGCTAGGAGGACGCGCCTGGAGCTGTTCGCTAGGATATTTCTTGCTGGATTTCCTCCAAGTGTGGACCTTATAAGGGGGCGAAGCAGCATAAGAGGGGGATGATGTCTACTACCCACAAGGTATGAGCTCTACTTATAGCATGTCCATCGTGGTCCACCCAAGCTAAGGAGGCCGGGTTATCCGGGGCCGACTGCAGCTCCGCCCGGCGATCGCCGCCCTCCCTTCCATACGGCCTCTCAGCCTCTGCAAGCTACCTTGTCTATACTCATCAATCACCTATAAGTACCATGCCAGACCTCACTAGACAGCAGCTAGCAAGCAACAGAAAGCAGAACGTAGCGTGCGACGCCTGCCGCTCCAAGAAAATCAGGTGTGCAAGAGAGACTACTACTGAAACTGTATGTCTTTTTCCATCCTCCCTCGGATCCGGGAACCGAGGCGTGCTCTCGGTCCCGCCCGCTTCCTTCCGATGACCATGCTGACCCCCACTTCAGTGCGTACAGTGCAAGACAAAGAACATAGCATGTACTTCCAACTATGTCGACAGTCTGCAGAAACCCGCAGTCAAGCGTCCACGCCGGTCAGAAAATGCCGAGGCGGGCCCATCACGCCCGGCCGGCGGACAACTCAAGAGGACGTATACGGGTGAGGGGCAAATGGAAGATGAGCGTAATTCCGCAGGTCCAGCATCGAGAACAGTGTAAGTCCTGTCGCAATGTAGGACGATAGCGGGCAGTTGACGAGGTGCAGATCCTCTACACACAGAATAAACATGTACGAGAGTCAACTCGACTTGCTGCGTTTTCTCTTTGCGCCGCATGCCGTTCGCCGCAGGCAGTCCGAGTATAACGATCTGGCGGACATCGAGTTGTGCCGGAGTGGGCATAGCGATATTTGGGAAAGTCTTTATGGACGGATCTACGATGAAGCACCTAGTGCCGCCCACCTCGCCATCACGGGACCGGCAGGGCAGGATCTACTACAGTAAGTATCGTCCATGTCGACTTCGCCAAAGCTAGGATGCTTATCAGTCAGATTTGCCGAGGATCTACTCGAAACCTTCCTCTCCATCGTACATATCCGGTTCCCCATTCTAGACCCAGACGACATCCGCTCTCGATTCGCAATGCCGAATGAACACCCCAACGGCCCAATCTCACATTCCCTCTTAGCTGTCGCTCTGGCATTCGGAGCGCGCTTCTCCGAGAATCCAGCGATAGTCAGCGATCGGATGGAGATCTCCACACGGGAGGAAGGGGAGCGGACGAGGAGTCGGTTGGTGCAGCTGTTAGTGGTGAGAGCAAGGGAGGTGTGCGAGATCCGGAAGATTCACCGGATAGTAACAGAGGAGAACTGCGCGACCCTGATCTTGCTGGAACCATTACTTGGTCGTAAGTCCCTCAGCTAACCAATGTGGCTTGAGCTGACTGATCAGAATCCACGTTCCTAAAAGAGAAGTATCAGGCGTATCATGCCGCAGCTGCCGGCCGGCATGCTGCTTCTCTAGGAATGATGGTTCGAGACAACTTGCTCGGTATACCAGATGAGAAGGCTCGTATGCTTTCAGTGTATATGTGGTGGATGACCGGTCTGAGCGATGGGTGGCGTTCAGTCTTCAATAAGTTGAAACCGTTATTGTAAGTCTGGCTCATCTTGCTGTTTCCACGAAGATATCAAAACTTGCCGAATGCTGACTGCTCCAGCAACGACGATGACTTCGACATGGAGCCCCCCGCATTCATAACAGCGCCCACTGCTACATCCTCGCACAGGCCCGATCTGTCCGCCCACCGGACCCAATCCTCAGGCTCAGCACCAAATGACCAGAATGACACCGTACGTCTCTTCCCACTTCACACTTACGCCAGCTAACCCCTCAGACCGTTCTCTGGTTCACAGCAGGAGCTGCCGGCGCTTTCATCTGTCGACAGCTCTGCCACGGTCTTTGGATCCCACGCGTACGCAACTCTGGAATCGCAACCCACACTCTGCGCGATTTCGTCCATAGCAACTCTCAATGGCGAGACAAGTACATTGCGAAACTTGGTGTCCCTCTTGACTGGCCTCAGGAATGGGATTTCCTCGCTGCCATTTCGTCATGCTCGACTGAGGCGTATTATCATAGTCTGTGGATGATTGTCCATCAGGCTATTGAGGATTATGGACTCGAGGATGAGAAGAAGGATAGAGGGGCGGGAGGCGGGGATTATGTCGAGTTGGATAGTCTCAGGCGGCGGATAATGGAAGAGAGCGAGCATAGTGCTTTGCGCGTCGCGTCTCTCATTAGCGTATTGACGGAGAATGGGTATCTGAGATTAGACCCGTATGTCCTTCCTTCACAACAGAAGCTGCCAGCTCACGATCAGACTCATTCTCTCCCATCCAGCCTATATCGCCGGTCTCATACTCGCTCGTGCCGGTCGTCCAGAGTGTAAATCCTGTATAGCAGGTCTCCGACAGTACTCTATCGCCTTTGGAGATCTATGGGAAGCTGCAGAAGAAGTAGAACAGCTCTACCGATCAACAATCTCATCACGCACCACACCATTCTCAAATTCGGCAGCCGGGTCCGCAGCGGCTAATATGGTATCGATGAGTGTCAATCAGCTACTTGCGGCGGGTGCAAGTTTGGGGAATGGGTATGGTGAACATCCGGCACAATGGCAGAGTCAGGATGGGTTGCCAGTGAGGGAAGAAGGAGGTTGGAATGTACCTGGTGCTGGAGCGCATTTGGTGAGTCCTCTCAATCGCTGACTTGAACGGTCTAGGCTGATCCCCAAGGCGGCTAATGGGTTTACTTCCCTGCCTATGGTTTCGAGAGATGGGCTGCCTGATGCGCCGGCTCAAGACGCTTCTGCTGCGCTTTTCGATTGGTTACATAAACCATAGCTTGGGCCAGCATGCACAATAGAGTTTCAAGATTGCGACGAACTGAAGAAGACAGGTTGGCTAGAGATAATATGCTGATGCATCTGACTGGACTAATGTACCGTTACCATGTCCTTATGCTTTCCCCACTGACTCTCGTGCCCGCTCAAGCGCATCTTCGCCCAGGATGTACTGAATCATATTCTCCGGCACATCCCCTCCCGTCAACCCCTTCAACGTCTTCGCCGGTAGCTCAGATCCCTCCTTCGCCACCTCTGGCGGCTCCGACGCATACTTCACCGTCACCCCTCTTTCGTACCTCAGGCGATTGTACTCCTGCAGTACCCCTTCCACATCATCTCTCCCCACCTCCTTCCTGAAGAGTAAACCCAAAGCCGCAGCATCCTCAATCCCTATTCCCGCTCCGGCCCCATAGGTGGGTTTCATCGGATGTGCCGAATCCCCAATAAGCACCAACCTCTCTTTATGGAACATCCTCGGACAATCCCTATTTACAGACCGCCAGTGCTTAACATCCTCTGCCAGGCTTACTAACCCTTTGATCTCGGATGGGAAATCATGGATGATCCGAAGCATATCTTCGGGTTTCCCAGGGTTATTCCATGCGTCCGCTAATTCGTCGGCACGGGGATCGAGGGAGATGGGGAGCATTACTACGCCATTGAGTAAAGTGTTATTGCGACAGGCGTAGATGACGACGTGCCGGGCTGATTCAAAATGTGCGTGATCGACTAATCGGTCGGCATATACCCATTTGGATAGGGCTGTAGAGGCGACAGGATCGGATTGGGCAGTAGGGGTAGGGATGAGGAAGCGGTACATGGTTTGTTCGGCGGGTTGGGGGGGAGCAACGGAGGGATCAACCGCTTGGACAGCGATAGAGTGGACGCCGTCTGACCCGACAATGACATCGGCTGATATAACTCGATCGTCTTCGAGCGTGAAGGTGCCCTCGGAATCCATGGACTTGACGCCTGCGCCAAGGTGAATAGTGACGGTAGGTTGGGCTTCGGCAGTACGGAGCAGCATCTGATGTAGATCTACTCGGTGGACCATGAGTTGGCGCTCTTCAATGCCCATCTTGGTACAGATATCAGACATGGGCTGGGGATCAGTACCAGTTACTGGCTTTCGAATGCAGGGGGAAGACGTACCAGGTGCATGTTCTTGGACTGGTCTTCTGTGATGGATATCCGATCAAGAGTTACAGCCTCAACAGGCTCAAGCTCCTGGATGTTGATACCCCACGAGGAGAGGCATCGCTGTGCCATTGGTCCGACGTGTAGAGCTGCCCCGACTTCATGAGAGAACCTTGATTTCTCATACACGTTGACGGTGTGGCCTTGTTGGCCAAGGGCGATAGCTGCGCCCAGACCAACTAGGCCTGCGCCAATGATTGCGATTTCGAGGGGCATGTCGAGGTGTGGGTGTGGTAGGGAAAGGGATGGGGATGGAGAGGGGCAGGGGTAACGGTTGGGGATAAAGAGAACTGCCTGACATCTTGCCTGCTGGTCTTGTATATACTCGTAGGCATCCACTTATTTTCAAATGGAACCCCAGAAGGGGCACGCAGATGGCTTCAACTCATACGTCATATATGGGACCAGTGGACCCGGCGAATCCTTATCGCCCCTTATCTTCCCTACCCGATGACCGAGGCATTGACCTTGCATCGACCTCGGTGACCGAGGGCGGCAAGGCCCTCCCACGTACGAACCCGGTCGATTCTGCTTGCATCATTTGCCCACTCCTGAACTCTGAGACTTCCAACAGGGGCATTGGAGTGAAGGCTCCTCAAAGTCTTCAGGTCGGAAGGGCTTTGAAAATCCGATCGGGCTTCTCGCGAAGGCTTTCTCGTAGGGATTCGCCATTGGCCAATACCTTCTCTCGGCCTTTGCGCCATGCTTCCCTTCCCCTCGCTCGGAAAGGTCCTCAAGAATCCAGCATACACATCCTATTCGAGTCTTACGCCTCTCAGCCCATTTACTCAATGTCTGACCAACTGTCAGCCGAGCAGCGTGCCGCCTGGGTCAAATTGTGCCTCTGCCCAACTGCCGAAGAATGGGCCAACAATCTCTCTCTTGCGTCAAACTCCGACTTCAACACCATGGGTGAAAGCATCTGGCTGTTCATGGATTGGGCCGGAAACGATCCGGCGAGCGAGTGGGAGCGCGATCAACTCACATCAAGGTACGCCGTCCTTCGGCAGCTCAAAATTCCTCGTGAAGTCGTTGTCAGATCATTTACGGCGCCGCCTTCGTCCCGCGACTTTCTGGCCTCGGATGATGTTGGAGAGATCATCCATGGTTTGCTCGAAATTACCGAGGAGGCCATTCAATGTGATCGCGATTGGGGCAGTTCGGATGAGGGGAGGAGTCTGGTCTTGGACAGATATGGGACTGAAAGTGTGGAAAAAGCGTGAGGCTTTGAAAGTTTTGCTCTGGATTTTGGTCGACGCTGATGACCTTCAGAGAGCAAGCATTCAGTACACGGGATCAGGAGGAGGGCCGAGCGACAAGGGGAGTGGATGAGAATCAGTGGGCGACAGATCTTCTCGAAAACAGCTACAACGCTGCGATCAATGCGCCGGCGATGCTGGCTGCGTCCATTGTTGAACGAGACAGGATATGGCTGAGGGGGTTGCACAGCTACTACGCGAGGGGCCGGCGCATATGAGGGATTAGAGGTGTTGAGTTTGCCGTATGTACGTGGATGTACGTGGAGTCTGTTGGAGCTGCACAGTATATACGTCGTTCCATGATCTTGTCCACTTCAGTCCGACCTGTAGGCCCGAATCTGCGAGTGCAGATAGCTTTCGTGCGCGGTATGTAATCCGGTCGTTACATCATGTACAAAACGAAGATATGAATATCAAACACCTCCCAGCTGAAGGCTTATACACACCTGACCCCACCCCACTCCCATCGCGGCCTCAGAACATCCCAATGAACCCTCCCGCAGCCTCTTCTTCCTCTTCCCTGCCCACTCCCATCGCCCGCTGTGCCTCCCTCTCTTCCTCCCAATCAATCCCCTCGCCTCTTTCCATCGTGCGGAGGTAATACTTGCGCGCAACCTCATTCAGACCTTGAGGCAAAATCAACTCGGCCTCCTCTGCCACTACAGGCGTAGCCGCCGCGTCCTCATCACCTTCAACCTCGATCGCCTCGGGTCCAGATGCTGGCGCCGGAGCAGCCGCATTGAGTTCTCCAACTAACACTCTCATAGCCCTCTCGCGTCGCCTGATAGTCCTCGTCCGCATTGCCTCAAATTCAGGGATGAGGGTGATGAACCATAATCCGATGGGAAGGAGGAATTGGGTTATGATTCGTGAAGGAAGACGAGCGGGTTGAGAGGGTGTACGGGCTAGCTCGACTTGGCGCGTGGGGTTGACACTATCGCTAATTAAGCGAAGTTGGGTTGCATCGGTCGAGAGGTGCACGAGGGGAATTGCGAGGTGTGGCGCAAGTCGTGTTCGAGATGGAGAGGGAATGGCTTGGTGAGTGACGTTGGGGGGATTGAAACCCTCATGTCCTGGCATAGCTGCTCCAGCCGGTCCGGTTCCAGGACCCGCTTCGGCCAGCGGGACAGGAGGCGGACGTGGCCGTTCGCGATTGTACCGCTGCCACCCATCTGCAAGCCACCACCCTGTTGCTGCGCCACCTAAGATCCAGAGCCGACCATCTGACCAGGGCATACCCTGCGTCATCATCCACAACATCGCAATAAGCTTGAATGCCATGAAGAACATGTGGTTTAGGACCGGCATGGGGATCCGGGGCAGGCGCGCGAGGGCCGAGCGGAAAGTTGGTCGAGGAAGGGGTAAGGATGTGGTAGGTGTTGGTGTGGGGCGATCGGGAGTGGAAGAGGTAGGTGCAGGGAGAAAGGGGTAGAGGAGTGGTAAGAGGGATGTAATATTCAGATACACTCGGAAGTGGATCAGCTGGGTGGCGGTCAGGAAATCGAGTCGGGGCAGGTTTAGTTGATGTACAATATGACTGAACATTAGCGATGTAAGGATATAGAGACTGAAATCACTCACTCTATCTCTACCTCTACCATCTGACCATCTGGCGAATCCGACCAAGGTCTACCGACCCGCCCCAGCCATATCCTCCGAATGTCCTCTTCGATGGCCTGGCGGGACGATGCCTCCCAGACCTTTCGTATATCCGCTTCATCATCCGCTTCAAAAGCCTGCTCCCAGTCTACCCAAGCAGCCCTCTCTTCAACTGGCCGAGCATCGACAATGGTGCGCATGACCGACATGATAGCTTCTCTCGCAACAGCCGCATTGACAACTGGTGGTGGAATCATATCGCCCCACTTTAGGGGTTCTCGGCCGAGTAGACAGAAGAGGTGATGACGAGCTGTGAAGAGGAGGTAGTGGATACTGTCCAGAAGAGCTTGGGACTCAGGGTGAGACTGGGATCGCTGGATTGTAGGTGGGTGTACAATCGTAGGTGGAGGGACGGCAGCTTCGGGCATCGCGGGCGCCTGGGGGAAGTAGCCAGAGGCCAGATGAGGTACGGCAGGAGTACCACCTAATCGCCTCGCGACTAGATGTAGAGTGTAGACTGAATCGACATTGCGAGACTACTATCAGCCTCCAGCAGGTGCGATATGGCTTAGCAGACTCACATTCGCCACAACATCCCCTATGACCTCTTCATCCCGTACTATCCGGCCCTGCCATACGATCCGCATCCCCTCCCTAATCCAGAATGCCCCCTCTCCATACTGACCATCTGCGATCCCATCCTTGAGCTCTCGGACGGTCGTACTGCGGTGTACCGGTATACCCTCCTTTGTGCCCGATACGCCATTCTCAAATGGTGTCCGGATATCTATACGGATCACATCGCCGTCTCGCGGTAAACGTCGCCGGCGTAGAGAAGAGCCAGAGGGGCTTGTATCGCGGTATGGCTCGGCCGGCTGGGTGGGCTGATGATGTCTGTGTAGCGAAGGGAAAGAGGGAGATGCCGGATCGGGATGGGAGGAGGGGGCGTCTGTTTGGTGTGGGAGGTCGTTTTGCATGATTGAAAAGCCTGGGCTGAGCGGCCTGAAGAGAGACCACGTCCTCGTGGTTCTTGGGAAGCAGGGCTATGGTATTCGAGTGGCTTGTTATACAGAGATGTGATGCTAGGTAAACCCCTTGGCACCGGTCCCGACCTCCACGCAGCAATCGGTGATTGCCGGAGATGTCAGGGGTCCTTTACGTAACGTTGCTCTTGGGTAAACAAACGCGATTGCTTTCTCTTCGCCTCGCACCAGAACCTCTGATCTCCAGTCCACAAGGAAGCCATAGCTGATAGGACGCTCACGCTCCGACTGAGGCAGAATGGACACCTCAGTAGCCTCCTCATCTAATGACTCGCTGTCTTCCCTCAACTCGCAATTGTTGACCAACGGATGGGCGAAACGACCACTCAACCTTGACGCCCTGTCGGAGCGGGACCTTGGCGATGTCATCTCTGTCTTTTTCGAGCTACTAGGAGCTTCAATAGTACGCTACGCTTCATGCACCGAACTTTGAACCACAGCTTACATCGTAGACCAATATCGAGAATCTTGACGCGGTGACAGCGCGTCATCGAACTTTGCAATATGAGTTCGAACGCATCCAGAAAGCCCTGTCTACCTCGCGGGCTGCGCAGAGACGGGCGGAGCTTGAAGCTGCCGGATGGAGATGCAGGGTGCAAGGACTTGAAAAGAAGGTAGAGATGGAAGAGAGCAAGTTTCGAGAGATGAGAGAAGAGGCGAGCAGGGGGAGGAAGGCATTGGAAGGTGTCAGGGTTGCAGCTGGGGTGAGTCCGTCGTGCCTTTCAAATTGGCCTTGCTTACACCACAGCACGATGCCAAAAAGCTTCAACTCAAGCTTGATCAGGCAAATGCAAAGCTTGTGAAGCTTGCGCATGATTCTGCGCTGTTGACGAAATCGTCAGGCATGATTGTGCTGAATTCAATACCGCAGTCTCGGTCTCAGCCCATGGTGGTATGTCTTCTGTCCACCGTATCAGTATCAGCTGACGGACAGATCGGTCAAGATCCCTTCCTGGAGCAGTCTCTCCTGGAACTGGCTGAAATTCGACAAGGCTTGGAGGAAGAGACAGAAGCTTTCAGACACGTTGTGGTATCTACCGGGAATCTACTACGGGAGGCTCTAGCTGTCGCATCTGGCAGTGAGGTATGTTGACACCTTCGTCTTCATAGCTCCAGCACTGACCGTCAGACACCTCAACGACTACATCATGCCCAATTCTTTACAACATCGCCCAGACCATCATCTTCATCGCAATCCGCCCCATCTATATCCCATCCCCAAATCGCAGCAGACAGACTTCAATCCCTCATCACCACTCTTCGATCCAAGCTCGAAGCGAAGATCATTCGGATACCAGTCGATGAGGGGATGATGCCTCTAGATCCTGAAGAACAGGAGGCGCAGGCCCGGGCTGAGCGGGAGAAGGAGAAGGAAAGCCAAGATCTGCTAGATCGAGTGAAGGATCTGGAGATTGAGGTCGAATGTACGCGAGCCAGAGAAGAAGAGGCGAAGCGGAGTTTGGATGAGTATGTCAAGGCGCAAATGCAGGAAACGTACGTCTTTACTTCGTGGTATGGGTGAAATATTTGCTGATGGTCAGAATGGATAAAGCGTCTGAGCGAGAGAATGATACGGGTGATTTACTGGAGATCATGCGTGAGAGGGAGAAGCTAGAGGATGAGCGTAGGAAGATGGTCGAGGCTATGGGAAAGCTGAATAAGGAGAAGAGGGTGTTTGAGGTGAGTTCTAGAAGCAAGCCGTGGATAGGACATAAGCTGATAACTCAGCGCGAACGACTGGCATTCCAAGATGAACGACGTCGAGTAGACGTTGACGACGTTCTTGCTCAACTACCAACTACTCCTCCGGCTGGCTCATCGTCGGGCTTGACCTTGTCTGACCTGGCCGCAACATCGTTCACATCCTCACTAACAACGGACAGCGGAGAATCCAACTCCTCGACTGGCTCTCATTCCCTCCCTATCGAGACACACACTCAACCTATTTGGCATCTACATCAACCCCACTCCCCATCCCCCCTCTCTCCACATAAGCCCCGAACGCCCAAAGCGCACATTGCCAAGACAAAACGCACAAAAACACCGCTGTCCCGGCTTGTGCTTGAGAAAGCTGTCAGGCGGAGAAGTCAGGGAACCGCCATGGAGCCATCAGCTGCCGCAGGATCAGAAAGAGAAGCGCTTGGAGAAGGGAGCAAGCGCCTGAATGCCTCGGTTGCGTTGCCGGCCGATAGGAAAGAGGGCGAAGTGAGGGGGTCTAAAGGGAAAGAAAGGGCGATGAGCGATAGAGATCGTTTGATGTCGTCCACGAGGGCGTCGGAGATGAAGAAGCTAGGCGGGTCGACGGGACAGCAAGCACCCGGTATGGGTTTGGGGTTGTCGCAGAGGAGAGTACAGGGTATTTTGGGCAAATCTGAGGGACAGGGAGCGTCGAGATCTAGTAAAGGGAAAGCTGTATGGCGGTAGAGCGGCCCTGAAGAGTGAAAGCTAGCGGGCCATAAATAAGCCTTGCAGGCATCTATATAATTGTTGTCCGACTCATGAATCACGGGAGCGGCACGCATGACTTCAGGAGCAAGACGGCGCCTACCTGCCCCGTCCAAAAGTGCCACATTGTCACATTCCTCACCGGCGCGTCCGAACGACCGAGTACGTCATCCAACTGTCACCCTTCGCAACATCCATCATCCCTCCTGCTGATATATCATATACCCTACAGTCAACAAGATGGCAGACCAAGCCCAGAAAGAGTGAGTGTGGCTGTACTCTGAAGTGATCAGATGATGTGTTGGAAAACCACGTCTGACAGCTCGCCCCGCATCAGACATTGGCATGGGCTTGGATCTGCCTTTGGGTTTGGGTCTGATCATGATCAAACCGCAGTGACTGATATCGAGTAGCCAACCTAGCACCTTCACCCCTATTCATCCGTTCAAGATGGACGACCCGAGGTCGTGGGGTCATGCTATCGGTATGTTTTCTGTAATCAAAGTTGGGTTCCCCCGCTGATGATTCCAAAGGCATGATGGACTGGGACAAGTAGGTCCGAATGTCACCCTCAGGCTTACATTGTGCGGCTACGAGACAGTGTGCTAATGTCTCAGCGACAAGATTGTCTTCTCCAAGAGGTCTCTTCTAGAATTCCTGAAGTGGGTCTTGCGCTATCAGTGTTTGGCTTTCCCCGCTCATGCCTTCAGGTCTATGCAGGTCACGGTCAACACAAACTTCAGCGAGGTCCAGAAACTGCCTAGTGAGCTAGTTCGATTACGTTCCAGATGGTGGCGGACACTAGCTAACGTATCAGAATACGCATCTTTCGGCAAGCTATCTAAACAAGCGACCGAAGCCGCCGTCGCTGATCTCGTCGAGGTAGGTTTCACCCTATTTGAACCTCTCTTCTCCACAGAAGAATTTCACCACTGACTCAACAGGCCGAGATCAACGACCCCACCACCGACTCCACAGCGCACCCCTCCAAATCCACCGTGCCCCGCGGAACAGGCTCGGCCGGACTCAAGCCCTCGCGCAAAGTTGTCGACCCTCCAGGGGGCAAGCAGTCGCTCAAGATTTACGGCGAAGAGTACGAAGAGGAGGATGCGCTCTCTTTGGCGCCGGCAAGGGATGGGCGTGGGGTTGATGTGGCGATTGAGCATCTGGAGAGGGTCAAGTTGCATGTTGAGCCGGTCGTTGATGGTGGCGCACAGATTGAGGATGAGTGAGTTGCGTCCACCAAGCCCATATCCGCAGTCTCAGGTGTACCCAATGCTGCGTAGCAAGTCTGGCGGGAAGCGGCAAAGGGGAATGACAAGGCTGCGCCTTGCCTGACTGATACATTTCTACACCACTCCTCCTCTTTCTTCACTCTTTCTTCCCCGTATCAATGCCTGATCACTGACTCTTCAGGCCGTCCGAAGAATCTAGGTCCTCAAACCCGCCGCCCAACTTCCGCCCAACCAGGAAAGTCCGCGAGGGTAAGTTGAGCCAGGCTGCCGATACCCCAGATACGGCCCGCTGATGATGTAGGACCGGGAGGTAAATCAACCATGGGCCAAGCCCGTAAGTATCCCTATGCCTTGACTCACAGTATTTAGCGCTGATCTTCAGTCTTTGGCGGATACGAGAATGAGACTGAGGAAGATCGGGAGGAGTCCAGGGCCAGCGCAGGCAAGAAGAAGCAGCAGCCGCAGTCTGTGAGTTGAGACAAACCACTGGTGATCCAAAACATGAACTCCAGCTGATGCAAAGCAGGGCGGCGGGAACCTGTGGTAGTCCTTCCTGAACTCTTATGTGAAGATCAACCAAACTACACGTCATGCATATACATGCGTGCTGACGTCGATTCCGCCTGTTCTACCCATGACCAGCGGCCTGTGCAGACTCACATCCGCGGATTTCAAGCGGCCAGAAGGCAAGAAGATGGTGAAAGGGCATGGGGCAAGGCTCGCCGTGCAAGAGATCTTTTGTGATGATAGTCTCCTACGCGTCTCAGCTGACCCCCGGAGTCGAGCTTCTGATAAGCCGTCCGGCCTAGAAAAGCCCCCGAAATTCGCTTCTCAGTGGCTCGGCGAGAACTCGGCCGGCCGGGTGGTCTTCGAACGCGAACGGTTCTTGTCCAGGGGTAGGGGTCCAGACACGTAAGAACATACCCCGTGTGGAGCGAGATTCAAAGGATGTTCGGGTGAAACCAGTCCTTTGCACGTTCTGAGTCTTCAAAGACCTGACGCCCTCGGTGCATGGGCAGGTATATAGGGCAAACTCAAGCCCCCCTGACACTGACAATCCCTCCAACAATCCCCTTTCCACCTCTATCATCTCTTGGCCCAACGTCCAAGTTCCCGACTCCATCTGCCAGCAAGACACCTACTCTCACCTGCAACAACCCTCTCCTACTTCATCATGTCAACCGAAGTCGCCAACCCCACGGTATCCACTGAACCCATCGAGGTCGCTTTCTTCCTCCTTGACCCCATCAACCTCGACGCTTCTTCCCCTCCCGGCATCGTTACCGACCCCGAGAACGAGTACACGCTATCCCTTGGCAAATGGATAACGGGAAAGCTATCAAGCGACCTCATGTGGATGATCAATCCTTCCAAACCAGACGGTCCGCTGGTACGGAAGCGCATGAACACTGCGGAGTTTCTGAGCAATGTCGTCGATTGGTACCACGACTGGCGGTGCGGAGAGGAGGTTGATCCGGAATACGGTTTGGCGCCATTCGTCATCGATGAGGAGAGGACAGCGGTCCTCACGACACAGCAAGAAGCCAGCGAGATGAACGAGAACCTCGGACGCAGCCGAGGCTTCGAAGATGGCTACGCCTGGACACAACCCGACCAAGCTGCAGGCCCGTCACAGATCACGCGCGCTTCGCAGCAAGAGCGCAGTGCCCAGTCTCAGCGTCGTGCAGAGTTGCAGATTCCTGATTCGTTGAGCCTGGAGAGGAAGCCGAAGCTACCGAAGAAACCGAAGCGCAACGAGCGAAAGAGGTGATCGCTCGTGGCCCAGCTTACCAATCGCACCAGGTAGCTGTTTGTATCTCCATTATGCAACGTATTCAGTTTCCCCAGCCAGCTGAGGCAGGAGGTCAAAGCTCATCACGACTCTGACTAGTGAATTCGGGCATGTATGGCGCTGCGATATCAAGTCTGCCCACTTTCAAGTCTGTTTCTTCTCTCACACCCCATATCTGGAGGTGGTCGTGCTAAATTGACCGAGGCTTCGACATTCATGCCTCGATTCGTAGTGCATATCCCTGCCTACTCAGTCGGACCTGCCCATACCGGCTGCGCCTCCACATCAGTCGTCGGCGGCTGC
Organism: Dioszegia crocea; assembly: GCA_001600615.1. NCBI lineage: Eukaryota > Fungi > Basidiomycota > Tremellomycetes > Tremellales > Bulleribasidiaceae > Dioszegia > Dioszegia crocea. The sequence continues at coordinate 268,171 of BCKK01000011.1, forward strand.
ATCGTTCTATCTCATCAGCACACCGGACGAAATCTGCGAGAAAGCAGACAAGTCAACTTACGTTGGCGGTTCGACAATAGGTACAAAGTGCAGCGCAATGTACGCCAACCCGACAAAGCCTACGATAGATCCGCAGACGTATAGGATGGTGTAATAGCTGATACATGTCAGCTTCATCCCAAGGATATCCGCTGGACGTAGCTGATGAGTTATCGGGCTGGACTCACTTGAGCATCAGAACACCTAGGAGTAGGTAGACTGGTGAAGAGATCAGCTTTATGCGACCTCAATGAGATGTAATGTAGACAAGCAGCTTACAGACTCCACGGCCGATGAAAGAATGTATAAAGCTCGCATATTTCTGTACGAGCGCTTTTTGCTCTTCGGTCGGTGTTCGGATTTCTAGCGCGATTGTTACTCCACCCAGACTGAAGAAGTCAGTTTGTGGGTCGATACGAAGCAGACGTCGAAGCTGGACTCACAGAATCTCATATACGCCAATGATGATACTTGAGAAAGAGTGGTTGATGAGTGATCCGACACCGCCAGCGACCATAAGTCCGCCTACGGCACTGTATTTGTCAGCTTTAGCCCCTTCGATACGTTGCAAAGCGAATCCCGGAGAGACTCACATATTCAACAATCTGTATATTGTCAGCGTACACGCCCTCAGAAGCATCCGAGAGCAGGTAGAGGGGAAGGGGATGGACGGGCGAAGTCAAGTTTGAGACTAGGGGAGAAGGGGGAACGTGGACATACCTCAGCAGCTCCGTTGGGTTTTGGCTGATCCTATCCATGTTGTCTTATTCACAGGTACGTGGGTAGAAAGAGCGAGAGGTGGCTTGGCGTGGAAGCAGAGAGGTTGTACAGTGTACAGTGTGAAGGGGGTGAGAAAATGATGGTCCGTTCACTCAAAAGAAGTTGTTGCTCTAGGTCCTGTTGTGTGGTAGTTCAGCGGTCAGAGTTCTTGCTGGCGGTCTCGAGGTGAAGATTTCAGCTTGATCGAGGTGGAGTAAGGATAAGAGTTGAAGTGTAGGTTGATTGAATTGCACGGGGTCCTTTGGCCGGCCAATCGCAACTTCCCGACGGAAGCGGTAATTACGTCACCTCCGCATTCCTCAAAATATGGCCGATAAAGCGATAAGGCTCTCTACAGTATTCACCCTTACTCTACCGATAATAGAACGTCCAAGATGTCGCTGCGAAGCTCAAAAGACACCTCTCGACCGAGAATCCTGGTAATCAACCCAAATTCCACCGAGGTAAGCAACGATTTAGACAATAACTGAAATAGGAATTCTCATTGGCTATGGAAAAAGCCATCCAGGTTGACCCTATCCCGACGGACTTCTACACTGCGCCCAAGTCTACATCTCCAGCATCGATAGAAGGGACTGTCGATAGTATACTGTCTACAGCGGCGGTATTGAAGGATCTTCAAGGTCGGTTGGGGGAATGGGACGGTGTGAGTCTTTCCCTTCCGCTATCAGACCACAAAACTAATCGACCAGTTCGTCATTGCCTGCTTTTCTGCACATCCACTAATTGGCGCCCTCCGAGAACTCACCTCCTCACCTACCGTCGGAATCCTCGATGCCCCACTTCTACTGGCATCCCAACTCAGCTCGTCCGTCGGGATCCTCACTACATCCCCCCGATGGGTCCCTTTGCTCACACACGATCTTCATATCCTACACGCGTCAAGTCTTTGCTCGGCCGGTGTAGTCTCATCTGGGATGTCAGTTTTGGATCTGGAACATCTTCCTCGGGCGAAAGTTTTGGAGACACTGGGCAGGATAGCAAAGGAAGAGCTTGTTGAGCGGAGGGGTGCAAGTGCGATCGTTTTGGGATGCGCGGGGATGGTGGGGTTGAAGGGGGAAGTGGAGAAGGCTTGTGGAGAAGGAGTGAGGGTGATTGATCCTGTTGAGTCTGGAGTGGAGATCTGTAGGAGTCTTGTGAGGCTGGGATTGAAGACTAGTAAGGTGGGTATGTATGCTTCGTCTTGAGTTGGATATGTATCGGTTCGTGGATTCTTCACTTGGGTCTCTGGGAAGGCTATGGGCATAGGTGTAGACGACATGCGGCTGGGACGCGGCTCAACAATCATCTCGAGCTCAAATAGGTCTACACGTAGGCTGGAGGGGATGCTGTCCCAGCCCAGCAACCTCAGTCTGGAGGAGGATGGCTCTTTTGCACTCAACTTGCTCACGCTCACTAGCTGCATGTACCTCCTATGCATTAACTTCCTGCCTAACTTCCTACAAAATGCTTCCAAATTGGCACATTCGCTCAAGATGAGTCAAGATGTCCTAAGCCGCAGTCACCATGGGTGCGTCGCCCAACGCGGGCCCAGCCTGGCTGCCCAACAAGTGGGTAAGCCGATCATTGGCAACCTTGACCGCATCATGCTTGACCTCGCACGGCTTGCCGTGAGCAAGCCTGATGGGTGCCGAACCATCGTGCAAGCCCAACTGCCTGTCTGTCCAGATCTGGGGCACCTCCTTAGCATGGGGCATCCCCACACCTGCCCTCCCACCAATCGCCTCCCAGTCCGCCGTACGCTTCAAGTTGAGCTGGTTAAACACCGACTCGATAGATTGGACGAGGTGTGTGATTTGCTCAGCCGTGTGGCCTGGAGTAGGGGTAATTCGGAGCCTCTCTTCACCGCGAGCAACAGTGGGGTAGTTGATGGATTGGACGTAGATCTTGTGCTTGGAAAGCAGGGTGTCGCTGGCTTCTTTGGCTAGAGCCGCATCACCGACGAGGACGGGGATAATATGGGAAGGACCAGGAACGACGGGGATCCCGATATCGCCCAGCTGACGCTTGACCTCGCGCGTGTTGATCTGCTGGAGACGACGGTCATCCATTGATTCACGCTGGTATGCGATGGAAGCCTGTGATCCGGCAACAATGGCAGGAGGGAGGGAGGTTGTGAAGATGAATCCGGGTGCGTAAGATCGGACGACATCGACAAGGTCAGAAGACCCGGCAATGTATCCGCCGACGACACCGTAGGCCTTGCCAAGAGTACCGGTAATGATGTCGATACGGTCCATGACTGATCGAGGGATAGTTTCGCCAGACTCCCGAGTCATGTGATGAGCCTCGAAATCGAGGTGCTCGGCCACTCCGGCGCCGGACGGACCGTACATCCCCACGGCGTGCACTTCGTCAAGGAAGGTAAGAGCGCCGTACTTCTCTGCCAAATCGCAGATCGCCTCGATCGGAGCGATCGATCCGCACATGGAGTAGACCGACTCAAAGGCGATGACCTTGGGTGTATCCTTGGGCACCGCCTGGAGCTTCGCTTCAAGATCGGCCAGATCGTTGTGTTCGAAGATGACCTTTTTAGCGCCCGAGTGGCGGATACCTTGAATCATCGATGCGTGATTCATCGAGTCCGAGAAGAAGACGCAGCCGGGGAGTTTGGAGCCGAGGGTGGCTAGGCAAGCGTCATTGGCGACGTAGCAGGAGGAAAAGACGAGGGCGGCGCTCTTCCGGTGAAGAGCGGCAAGCTCGTCTTCGAGGGATAGATGGAGAGCGCCGTTACCGGCGATGTTTCGGGTACCGCCTGCACCTGCACCGTAGCGATCGAGCGTGCGCCTGATTGTTAGCAGTGTCCGATCGGCAACGAGAGGCATTTGGCTCACTTCATGGTCGACAGTACAACTGGGTTCTTGCTCATGCCCAAGTAATCGTTGGAACACCAGACATTGACCTCATCCTTGACACTGGCGGTATGGGCCATTGTGAATTTGGCAGCCAACCGATTGATGTTGTTGAAGTAGCGGTACGATCTGACCATCAGCATTCGCATTCGATCCAATCATCACAATCGCCACTCACTTGTCCTTGTGCTTCTTCTCAAGCTCAGTCTCGTAGAATCCTCCATAGTCAAAGGCACCGGAAGACTTGGCGGCAGCGGGAGCGCGCTGAGCCTCAACTCTCGAAGCCTTCTCCGCCTCCTGCTTGGCGACCGCAGCAGCCTGTTGAGCAGCCTTTGCGTGGGGGCACTTGCCCGAAGGTGTTGCGGAAGGGTTATAGGGCACATTCTTGGCCTGAAAATCAGCATGGAGCTCAAGACGGTGAGATCGAAAAAGATCGATCGGAGGCAAAAAGACATACCTTGTGGATCTCTTCAACTTCTCGACTGCCCGCAACGCTCGCATAGCCCCTCTGCTGCCCGATCTGGGCGAGCTTGGGACCCATCATGGGACACTGCATCGCAGTGGATGTGAGGGCCGAGGCATTGTTACCGGAGACTGTGGCGAGGGCTCGGAGCGATGCGGGGGTGGAGTGACCGAGGAACGGGCAGACTGCGGAGAATCGGAGGAGAGATGTGACTTGCATTTTGGCGTGTGTTGGATGGGATTGGAGTAGGGGTGGAGGGAAGAGGGGAGAGGGAGGGGGGATTGTATATGAGGGGAGATGGAGTAGTGATGGAGTAGATGTCGTCGTCAGATCATCATAGCCGGGGCGGCCAATTAGAAGTTACCGAAAAGCTAAATTGGGGTCCCCGAGTGTGGCACTTTGCAGTAGCGTGTATGATTATATAAGCTTGATGACACACACCGGCGCTTACGGCATATCATGAAACGCCTAGCTGAAATTTCAGCTTGGTACTAGCCATACCATATCTCGCAATCATCAAGGTATAGCGCACCCATAGACCGACTCAGAGAGTGTAGGATGTCGGCCAAGGTCGAACAGACATATATATCAGCAGGAGCGAATCGGTCGTCTTCATGCTCAGCTTCAACGTCCTCAAGTCTGCTCGCATACGGAGCTGGTCACCTGGTAGCGCTATGGAATGCGGACGTGAGCTATCCACGACCCATACCTTTCATGCTATGACTCCTAAGCTGACATATCAGCCTAGCAGTAGTAAAGGCGTCCACGCTACACTACCGGGACATGGCGGTATCGTCACTACTGTGAAGCTGCTCAAAGACGAGGATGGAGACGGGAGCGGAGCTGCCTTCATCAGTGGAGATGCCTTGGGGAATGTCCGGGTGTGGCGACAAGGCAGGGAGGGACGGGTGAGTTCGAATATAGCTTGACTTCCGATGATCCAAAAGTGTTTCCACTGAACTTGCAGATGGAATGTAGTGTCCTATTCGATGCTCACCCGCAATCTTCAATCTCGGCTTTGGCAGTTTGCCCGCCCGGTCCTCTCGAGGATCACGTCTTGACTGGCGCTTCGGATGGTTTGGTCAAGCTTTGGAGTCTATCATCTAGCGGAGCAAAGCTGGTCCAGACGATAGACCTGAAGGGGAAATTACCTCTGGACATGGAAGTTGCACAACTACCAGGATCGAAGGGTGAGCTCTGAGGTGCCGTCGGAGACATGACCCGAGCTGATATTTGCAGCCCCAGTGCTTATACTCGGGTGTACCGACCGACGTATCCAAATATACACCCTCAAAGACACCAATCTGCAATATGCCTTCTCGCTAGAAGGTCACGAAGACTGGATACGCTGTCTAGCCATTACGCCATACCCCTCATCATCTTCAAAAGGGGACAGTCCGGATCTGCTTCTCGCTAGTGGATCGCAAGACAACTATGTCCGATTATGGCGGATATCGCCAATGTCCGAGCAGGCGCCTCAGGCGAATGACGATATTGCTGCTCGGCCAGAAGCTAGCGGATCGGGCAACGCGCTGGATATGTTGGATGAGTTTGAGCGGAAGTTGGCGGGTGAAGCTGGATATGGAGGTAGTGTGCAGATATCGACGAAGGCGCACGTGTTGGCTGTTGAGAATGGCGGCAGGTGAGTTGAACGCTCGTGTCCCCAGAGACCGACAAGAACTGATAATACAGTACGCAGCGATTCAACGTAACCCTTGAAGCTCTATTGATGGGTCACGAAGGCGGTCTGACCAACCTTCACTGGTCCCCTCCTTCCTCCACTTCCAGTCCCCACCTCCTCTCTACCGCCTCCGACAACTCCATCATCATCTGGAACCCTTCGGCCCCCGACTCATCCGACGGCATCTGGATCCCCGCCCACCGATTCGGAGCTTTGGGCGGACGGGGTCTGTCATTCTTTGGCGCTATATGGGGTAAGGACGCTCGATCGGTATTGGCCAGTGGATGGAATGGAGGGTGGGAAAGATGGGTAAGGACAGAGTCAGAGGGGGAGATGGAGAGTTGGGAGCCGAAAGTTGGCGTTATGGGCCATTGGGAGAATGTTAGGGGTTTGGAGTGGAGTCCTGATGGAGAGTATTTGATGTCTGTCAGGTGAGCTGTTTATGCAGTATGATGGCAGGGATTCGAGCTGACGCTTACAGTTCCGACCAGACTACGCGGATACATGCAGCTACTAATCTACCCTCCTCCTCCTCTTCTCAACCTCGATGGGCCGAAATTGCCCGTCCGCAGATACACGGGTACGACCTTACCTGCGCAGCCTGGCTATCGCCTTACCGCTTCGCTAGCGGTGCCGATGAGAAAGTAACGAGGGTGTTTGATGCCCCTGGTGGGTTTGTGGAGAGTCTTGGTAGTCTTGGAGTAAGAGACTTAGGGGATGAGGATATTGTGAGTTGTCATTTTTCCGACCCAGACATGGAAGCTGACCGAGCAGGGCGAGCGACCAAAAGGCGCTACAGTCCCGCCGTTGGGATTATCAAATCGTGCTCTAGGCCGAGGTGAGCTGACTCATCCGGTAGTGCGGGATGCACCCAGCTAATACTTCAGCTTTCGACGCTACCATCATACCCACCTCACACCATGCGCAAGATTCCGTGTCAAGAGCCATGACGGCACTTCCGACCGAAGAGGAATTGGCGACGTCTACACTCTGGCCCGAGATTGAAAAAGTGTATGGGCACGGATACGAGGTGAGTCTTTCGTCAAATGAAACACAACCGATCTGCAAATTAAAATATCAGCTCGTTTCAATGGCAGCATCACATTCTGGAAATCATCTCGCTACTTCCTGCCGCGCCACAACGGCCGAACACGCCGTAGTGAGGCTAGTTTCAACTTCAACTTGGGACACAGTCGCCGTCCTCTCAGGCCACAGTCTTACGGTCACTCGAATCCAATTCAGTCCGGACGATCGGTACATTCTCACTTGTTCGAGAGATAGGGGGTGGAGAGTGTTTGGGCAGTCGGACGAGGGGGAAGATGGGGAGTGGGGTTTGGTACGTGGGGACGAAAAGGCGCATGCTAGGATGGTGTTGGATGCTTGTTGGTTGAAGGGCGGATCTGGGGGGTTTGTTACTGTTTCTAGGGATAAGACTGTGAGTTGATCTTGGTATAGGCGGCTAGTGGAGGGCATGAGCTGATTTGCTATAGGTGAAGGTTTGGATGCCTGACACATCGACAAATAAGGCCAGCTGGACTCTAGGTTGCTCGATCAAGCTCGATGAGGGCGTCTGCGCCGTGGATGCTGTGGCAGTGGAGGGCAGGGAGGTTTTGGCTGTAGGGACGGAAAGTGGTAAGATCTCATTGTATGAGTTGACTACCGATGGTGGGGTGGTGGAAACGCTTCTTCAGCGATTGGATAGCAGGTGAATTTCGGAGTATCTGCGATTGGGTTGGGTTTGAGCTGATGGTGGTAGGATTTCTCATGTGCTGGCTATTACGCGATTAGCATTCCGGCCTGGAAAGAGGGATGGGGGTGGGGCAGGGGTGGAATTGGCTATTTGTAGTGATGATCGGAGCGTTAGGGTGTTCAGTGTCACCTTGGGGCGTTGAGCGGAGGGATGTGGAGATCTACATTTGGACGCCTCAGCAACATGTATACAACGTCTGAGTCAGCAGATATGTCAACTGTGGCGCAAGTTGTCTAAGCTTCAGCCTAGAGAGAAGACGGATACGAATACATGCGGTGCCATATGGGCCAGTGGTACGTAGGGGTCGTGTCAGATTTCGACTGTTGCTCGCAGACGAGGGTGAGTGCGGGCGCTAAGAAATCTGAAAGTGCACGATCTCCTCGCCGTCGTAATGATTTCGGATGACCTTGCCAACCTGAGTAAGGGGGTTGGCCGGGTCGCTCTCAAGGTAGACTGGAGGCTCCGTGATCTTGACACCTTCAGGTAGGGTCAACTTCGAAAAGTCAAAGGGGGACAGTTTGGTCGCGCCGAGCGCCTCAGCAAGCAGACATGTGAAGTTCGTAAGGATCTCGCTAGCGACCTCTTGACTCGCGTTGGTGACGATGTGGAAGCTTTCTGCCATCGGGATCAGTATCGTCAATCACGAATGTGACAGAGTCGCTGGTGCTGTTGACTTGGGATTCTTCTGCCATCGTATTGAGGATTTTCTGAATGTCGGTTGTGGATGAGAAGAGGTGAGTGGCGAATGGATACTGGTGGCGGTTATGTGCGTCGAGAGTGGGTGGCGAAGATTCGAAGCTGGCGAAGCTTGTGTCTCGAAGAAGGGTGAAGGGCAGAACCAGCGGTCTGAGACTCTGAAAACGCGCTTCTTTGCCTCCGGGTGCACCTGCTTCTGTGACGCCTTGCTAGGTACGATAGACAAGTACAAAAGAAGCGAAGAAAGCACGGGACATGGCAGGTAAGAGGCACCCCTTTGATGAGACGCTCCACAGGCCGAGGAGGTCGACTGGAACGTGTGGTCGACCCTATTGCGCGTTTCAGGGCGTCGGACGCAAAGGAAGCTGATCGTGATGAATAGGACATGATCGATGGCGGAGATGTGGGCCGCGCTCCGTAATCTGTATACGAGATCTGAGCTACTGAACTGGTAACGCAAAGAGTGACACAGGAACAGAGAGCTAGTGTCTGGAGATCGTCAATCAGCTGAGGGATCCGAGCGGGTAAGGAAGCGATGAAGTACATGACGCGTAAAAACATATACATACAGAGCATAAGAGAATCTTCTTCGATTGATTCACCACACGATCACCAGCTCATCATGACTCTCGACGCCATTCACCCCCTGTTCACGCTTGTAGAGGTCGCGCGAGATCTCCAGCCCTCGGTGCTGCATGGACTCGACGCCATCCAAAGTCTCGATGAAACCCTGATCCAATATTCTCAGACGGATGCCTTCTGGCAGTGGGTGATCAGGGCGCACAGTGGACGAAAGTACGCTGAGATCGCCGCCACCGGTCAGGCGGATCTGTGTGTGGAGCCAGTCGAAGCACTCTTTGAACTGATCTTGGCCGGAGACGATGGTGTATCTGTGGGGTTTTTGGCTGTTGTAGAGAATAGTTGTGTTCCAAGTCGAGTCCGGAGTGTTTGTGATGGTCTTCGCGTCCAACGAGTCGAGGTCGTTGGGTTGGGATGGGCTGTCAAGGTGTTTGCCTGAGCGAAGGAGCATGCCTTGGGTCGAGTTGGGTGCAGAAGACATCTTGGTGGCGGCAGGGAGAGTAAGCTGACGTGTGACGAAGGACAGTTGGGGGGAGAGCGACTCTGGCTATATCCCTCTCTTCGAGCTGACCCTCAGCTTTTCGCTGATCAGACACGGGACATCGGCACAAAAGAAGAAAGGCAGTAACGTCACGTCAGACGTGAGGAACCCTTTCAGAGCGCTCCACAGTACGCCGAGGGCGGAAACGCGTTCGAACCTGTCCTGCCTGGCACGTTAGTCAAGATCGGGAGCTTTTCTTATCCGAACTTAACAGGCAGGACAATCTGGGTTGGCCACGTCGCAATATGTCGGAGCTCCGTTCAACTAGCTAAAGGTGCGCGGTCCACACGCTCAGGGGTATCGTTCCAGCTCGAGCAGACTCTGGATGTGACATGCGCTTGCGGGGGTGGCGACATGATCCGGGAGAAATGAGATACCCAACGGTTGGGTCGTCTTCGTGGGCACTGGGCTCACTCTGCCCGCTGTGAATTTCGTAATAATCTCATTAGCAATTCGAGCGAGCCTCGCACGTATAGCGTATTGATAGCCTTAGTTGCAGCGTTGCAGCCAAAGATACTGAATCCTGTATCGGGGGCAATACCAGCTGTAGACGACGTTCGGGGCTGGCAAAATCATAAAAGAGAACAGATAATCATGCGTCCGGTATATACATATGTAATTACAGAGCGAACTACAGGTCAATTTCTTCAAGGTCACGCGGCGGTAAGGCGCCCACTCTTGTCCGCCCAATCCGATCTGCCTAGGTCCAGGTAGTGCTTCTTGACAATCACTTCCGCCCGTCGCTCGTGAGTGTCCCTGTCTGTCACGCGATAGACGGGCGTCGTCATCTGAACGCCGATAGGCAGCTTGATGTTCATCAGAGTGACGCCCTTGTCAGACATGCCAACCTGGTATGTGCCTGCTTCGTCTCTCACAGAGCCTCCCAGCGTAGTCTCAGCCGCGAACTGCTCCGCGAAGGTACTGAGGCACTCTTCGACGGTTCTGTGGGGGCAGTCATAGAAGATGCGGATGTCGTCCTGGTGGTTGCCCCCAAGCAGGAATGTGACGGTGTAACTTCTCTCAAGTGTGGATTTCGCTCGGTCATCTGATGGCTCTGTCGACATGGTGCCAAAGGTGTGTGGGTATGTGCTGATGTTGGATATATGTGAGGAGGGCAATTGGCTGATTCTCGCGGGCCGGGGTTTCGTTGGTAGCGCCTGGGGTGATATATATTGGCGAGGGGGAATCGGATGTCGAGTGAGTGGAGGGGCAGGGGATACCTGAGGGGTATAAGTACCTCTCTTTGTCCTCTCCCAGCCCTGTCAGGCTTCAAGGAGCCACAGGTCAGGGGACTCAACTCGAAAGGATGCGCGAAAGCGCCATTGTTAGATGCATGCAATCCATTGAGCTTACGCTCCACGGGCCGAGAGCCTGCCGCGTGTCAAGCTCTCAGATGTGCCGCCATGCAGCACTGAGGGGTCTCTTACACAAAGCACCAAGCGCGCATCTCAGGGATCTCCCAATCCTATGCAACTCCACACGCCGAGCGTTGAGACAGGTCTCGTTTGATCATGTTGCGAATATCACACACTGTAGCTACTTTCGACTAGAGGCTCCGAATACAGCTATATAGTGAATTGAGACTTCTCGTCTAGGCGGCTGATGGACGCATCATGACCTACTTGAGCACTGTAACGGTGCGAATCTCTTGTGGCAGGTTGAACGTCTATTAGATAGCGGGTTTGCCACCCGAGCCAACTTTGAAACAGGCACGCGTTTCACCTCTGCAGAGATAGGCTCGCCGCATCGCTTGCCGATGGACCGAAATAGGCGCGTGGCTTGCCTTGATCGTCATCGTCTCGGCAAGATTTCGACTGGCCGAGAAAGACTGCTGCTTCGTTGCGTCTCTACGTTATACAATCATCAAAAACAAGCAGAACTCAATCTAACCCAGCTATATCTGAGATTCAACGATCGATTCAAACAATATGGGCTTATTCGATTCACCCTCCGCTGGCTCCTCCTCCAACTCAGCACACGGCGTCAACGATGTCCCTGCTCCCCGATCTGACGCTAATGTCAATGCGCCACCCGCTGAGCAACATAAGCGAGTTGCAGATTTTGTTAGGGTGAGCTACATCTCGCGCCAGGCTGTCATCGGTGGAAAGAAGCTGATCGTAGCTAGGAAGTGCCGAATGCGAAGTATGTACCTTGCCGTCGGCCAAATCCTCGAGCTATGGGAGGAAGCTGACCTTGTCAGATATGTATTTGATTCGAGGAGAGCAGGGGATCACCCCGAGACTGAGCTGTGTCGGATAACGCCCGATGGAGGGAAGAGCTGTATCAAGGTGAGTCTAAGATCGAATTGGTTGGAGGTCAAAGACGTCAAATCTGACGCTTGGTAGCTCTTCTTACAAAGCGCTTCACTCTTCAAGAGTATGCAATCACTCGGTAAGCCTATATTACTTCCCTCGTCGAAGTTTCAAGGAGAGTCCGCGAGCCACCTGCTGATCGTACCCAGATTACTACTGTGCCCTACCCGCCGAGCCATCACGGACACATATGGAGTGCACGCGCATCCCGCGATAGTATTCCCATATGAGGCTGCTTAATGTCCTGCGGGAGTTTGTCCTAAACCAGAGGATCAAGAAGGGATATAACGGCGAGATATAAACCGGGTTGAATCCATGCAATAAATCTGGAGCCATCAGTCGTTGGTCCAACTGAGCCCGGGGCCTGACCTTTTTTGCTATGCACTGGACCGTTTTCCTCGGATCTTCAGGTCATCCTTCGCTCGTGCTACCTCTAGGTACAGGGCAGGCTCCGCACCATCAGGGTGACCAGGCTGAAGATGACGCATTGAGGCACAGAGGAATGTTAATTTGGAGCCCCGGACTCGCGCCCCCCGCCCTGTCCCAGCTGTCCCCATCGAACATTCCTTAGCGCGGACTCATCGCTTTGACTTCATTCTCCCTTCTGCTATTTCCTCGCACCTGTCATCTCGATCTGAGACGCGCCTTAGACCCCGCAATCAGACCTGCGAATTGACCCAGCCTTTGGTTTGACGACTACAAGTTCAACGACCGGTGTCCAGACTCCACAATGGCGCCGCCTCCCGTCTCCATCTATGTCAGTCCCTGGCCGCTCGGCAGTGGTCTCTACATTCATTTTGAAGTCATTCAAGACCGTAGCTGACCAGACAGGTCACGAGTCTTACGTCCCAGCCCAAAGTGAGGCAAAACACCGAGTTGCTCAGGCGGTACGTGAACCTTCTCTCAACCTTCACGTCAACTTCAACCCTGGCGTCACGCTGTTGATCGGCACTGACCGTCTTAGATCCTTACGCGGACTCGAGATTCCTTACACTGTAAGCTTTCCGGTGATATTCTCCTTCAAGGCGACACAGGCAGCTGACACGTTACAGGAGCATGATCTAGTCATGGAGGAAGATGCGAAGCTTCGATGGCAGCGCGCCAAGCCGGCAGGTCAAGTGATTGGTCTGCCAGGATATCTCGTCGGTGGAGAATGGGTCGGAGTAAGTTTTCCCCTCACTGATGGATCCTCTGTTTGATATCGGACAAGGTTGACTGATCCATCAGACAATGGACGACTTTGAGTACGCCGCCGAAACGGCCACTCTCCCCACTTTCCTTCGACAAGACACCGACCTAGCTGCAAACCAGTCTATCGGTGACGCAGATCTCGAAAGCCTCATGCGTGATGTGGACGAGGCGGAGCTGAGCAAATTTGCGGCGCAGATGGGGAAAGATGAGACTTCTGGCTCGAAAGGCGTTTCAGCCGAGAAGGAGGGGAAGGCCGAAGCGAAGATGGATACTGGCTCGACTACCACTCTCGGGTCCACATCCACAGCCAGCGAGACCTCATCATCTACCCCAGAAGCCACGGCATCCGTGGCGTCAACTTTGAAAAACTTAGACCTCGCCAAAGACCCCATCAAGGGCATCTCCACCGCCGCACAGGCGACCGTCGACACCATCACACAGACCGCCTCGAGCCTACTTGGCTCGCTCGGCGTCTCGGATCCTACCTCCTCCACTACTTCCTCGGGCTCGAAGCCCATAACCGTCTCCTCCACCACCGCCGAACCTTCTTCTACCGAAACCGCACCCAAATCCCTCAGCTCCACCTCGCCGACCGAGATGGCTCCGGCCCCTTCGTCAGCTGGCTCGCCTCCTGTCGAAGCGAAGAGCCTGGGAGATAGGCCGAGGCGGATGAGCAAGCAGGAGATTGCGGAAAGGATGAAGACTGCCAATTCGCTCGAAGGTCTTTTGGAGACTATGGATATGGCGGAGGGGAAGGATAAGCTGGATTAGGCGGCGGTTGAGGAGGAAGAAGGGACAAGGGAGGAGTCAAGCAGCCGTTTGGAGGTTGACGAGCAGGCCGGTGGCTGAGCTGGGACTCTATGCGAGTTTTTCTGGGATGAGGAGTGTTTATAGATTTAGATACGAGATACGCGTTGTGAAGTTGAGGTGTGGAATATGATATTAAGAGGCTGCCGGGTATTTCAGAGTGGCCGCGGCGTAGGGCAAAATTAGCGGTTGGTAGGTTCCATGTATTTCAGCTGAGATCACATCTGTTGATCAAGGAAGAGTATCTCTCCCCGTCTTATGACACCGCAGAGCGACATAGGACCGACCACAGCTGATGCATCACGCCGAGTTTCACAGTATACACAGCTTCCCACTCTTGCCCTTTTTGGATATCTTTCTTCTTTCCTTCACTGTCACCACTGCTTGTCTGAAGCCAGCACATCTTCGACGACTTTCCCATCTTCCCAAATCCCCTCAGCCAATCCGCAGACTCTCAAGCCTTCTTGGCACTCCGACTTGGTGGTTTCCTCGTACCCTCAGTGACTGGCTTTTCCGCTCTACACCATTAGCTAACAGCCTTGACAGGAGATCCGATTCTGCGCGGTACGAAACTCGAAACTGACTTTGCCTTCTTCGCAGCTGGTTTGTCCGCCTTTTCGGGCTTTTCACCCGATCGCTTATCCCCAACCTCAGCTTCCTCCGGATCTGCCTTGTCGTCCCCAGCATCAGCCGCAGCTTTCTTACTGGCAGGCTTGGCCGCTGATTTTGATTTGGGCTTCTCGGCAGTCTCAGCCTTCTTGCTGGCGGGCTTGGACGATGGGGCTTTCTCCTCAGCGTCCTCTTTCTTCTTCTCGTCCGCAGCTGTTCTCTTGCTGGCCTTTTTCGATGCGGGTTTGCCGGATGATTTCGGTTTGTTGCCGCCTCCGTTCGTGCTACCAGTAGCTTTCAACGGGTCATGTCCCTGTCACGATCAGCTGTTTACTCAAGTATGAGAAGATATGTAAGCTGCTATCAACTTACCCAGTTCTTGAGACTTCTCGTACTCTTCATCTTCTCAAGCTCTTCATCCGTCTTCTCCTCTTTCAAATGACCTTCCTGCGCTAGGTGTCGCTTACAGTACGACACGACACGGCGCATGTGCTCTTGGTCTTCCTCGGTATACTTTGAGGGATCCTTCAGTAGTCAGTATGCTTGAGCGGAGGTAAAGCTGGGCAAGACTGACCTTGTCAGGGTTTCGCTTGAGAATATCGACGATCTTTCGACCTGACTCGTGGCCTATCGATTCGCCAGACCCGTCGTCTTTCTTGAAACCTGTAGTCTCGGACGCTTCGGTCTCGAGGAAGGCTTCAAGCTCCTGTTCTATGTCAGTTCATGGCTACATGTCCGTGGGCAGTCCTGAGCTGACCTCGACTGTCATGTTGACGACCTCTGAGAGATCAGTACATACACTGTGTTCGCATAGTCCCTGGTCGGAGAAGGAGAAGTGGGGAGGAAGACTGGACGAACCATTGAAATCCTTGATCACTTCGTCTGTAGATTTGACCATTTTGCTGAGTTTCCTTCGGATTGTTAGGAATGTGTAGTAGTTATAGGAGGTTGCTCTATAGCTTGTGTTGTTGGAGTAGTGGAGCGACCCAGAGTGGGTGTCCCCCACCCTTCCCCGCATCGATGACGCTGGGCTTGATTGCTCATTTCCGTCGGAAGCACACGTGGGATTAACGGGTATCGGAGTTTGTGGCATTTATCCCACAGACCACAGGTGGAGGCGTCGAGGTTTTGAGATTTTTGGTCCACCCAACGTTGCTACAGCTGTACCATCTATCACAACAACACACAATGGCTCCACGCGCTGTATTCGCAGAGAGCTCGCGAACAGCTCAGCGAAAAGCTGCTCGACCGACACCGGCAGCTGCTCCCATTGCAAAGCCCTCCACGAATGGCACCAGCAAGAAGCGTGCTGCTGCCCTACCGGCAGATGAAGATGACGAGGAGGATGAGGGTTTCCTCAATGGGAATGGGCTGGAAATGAGCGAAGATGAGGAGATGGCCAATGCGGCCAGTGGGGAAGAGGAGGAGGATGACGATGAGGCCTTTCCCGAGCTGGACAGCGGGTCAGATGAGGGGGACGACGAAGAGGATTCGGATGAAGATGAGGAGGATGAAGAGGATGATGGGTCGGAGTCGGGATACAACTCGTCTGATATTGAGAGGCTATATGAAGAGGGAGATGATTACGAGACGCCCGGAACAACACCTTCGACCAGTCGTGAAAATTTGACTATCGACGAAAAGCTTTCGAGGATGATTGCCAAGAGCTCCGTTAAGCCTGATGAGGCTATTGGGACGGATGGGAAGATTTCCTTGGCCAAAGATGGGAAGGGGCGGCTTGTGAAGAGTAAATTCGTCGAGGGGAGCTATGTTAGGGAGTACGAGGAGTACGAGGCGGGATATGGAAGTGAGAGTTCGACTGAGGATGTGAGTTGTGTGGCTACTAAATCTCGAGCATACTCAGCTGACACGCTAGAACCCAAATACCGTCGGTAATGTCCCTATGGAGTGGTACGATGATCTGCCGCATATCGGGTACGATGTCAACGGACGTAAAATCTTCCGACCGGTCAAGGGTGATGAGCTCGACAAGTTCTTGGCCAACGTCGAAGACCCATCAGCTTGGACATCAGTCGAGGACAAGCTGCTCCAGAAGCAAGTCCAGTTGACGGATAGGGAGTTGGACATTATTCGGCGGTTGGAGAGGGCGGAGAATCCCGATAAGGATTTCAACCCGTATCAGGATACCATCGAGTGGTTTACTGGGAAAGGGAATGAGATGGTTATGCCGCTCAGTGCTGCACCGGAGCCCAAACGCAGATTCGTTCCTTCCAAATGGGAACACAAGAAGGTAAGTTTGACGCGGCTAGAACTGGTCCTGAAGCTGACAACCGTAGGTCATGAAGATTGTCAAGGCGATCCGAGAGGGCCGAATCATTCCCAATAAACCCACTGCTCAAAAACCTGCCGTTTACGCCATTTGGTCAGAGAACGATCAGCCACACCAGGAGCACGCAATGTACATGCCCGCACCCCAATTACCCCCTCCCCACACGGCCGAATCTTACAACCCGCCAGAAGAGTACGTTCCAACCGAGGAGGAGCGGAAAGAGTGGGAAGAGACGGATAAGGAGGATCGCAAGACTGATTTCTTGCCTGCGAAATACGACGCATTGCGCTTGGTCCCCGGTTACAAGAACCTGGTACAGGAACGATTTGAGCGTTGTCTCGACTTGTACCTCGCCCCTCGTACTCGCCGAGTCAAACTCAACATCGATCCCGAATCGCTCATTCCCAAACTTCCTAGTCCTAAGGAATTACGCCCCTTCCCTGTCGCTTCGGTCGTGCAATACCGTCACCCGGGAAGCACGCGAGTGCGATGTGTGTCGGTCAGCCCATCCGGCGAGTGGGTAGCTTCGGGGAGTGAGGATGGTGTGGTGAGGCTCTGGGATCTAGGGAATGGACGAGAAGTGTGGAAGTGGGACCTGAAGGGCGGGGCTGTTCAGAGTGTAGACTGGTCACCTAATGCCGAGGAGGCGGTATTGGTCGCGCTTGTTGAGGGCAAGGTGGTCGTCATTTCGCCATTATGGCTCGTTCCTCCTGCAGTGGCAGCGGCCACGATGGAGCACACCAACGCCGGATTCGCTTCGTCGGCCGCTACGACGAAAGCGGGTGCAGGGAAGGAAGTGAAGGGAGTGGAAGCGGTCAAGTGGGTCCGTCCCGGGGAGAGCGAGCGAGAGAGGGGTGTCTTGGTCACGATAGAAGTACCGGGCACGCCAAAGCAGGTAGCGTGGCACAGGAAGGGAGACTACTTCTCGACTGTCGCTGTTGATGGTGAGTTTTGCCTAAGCTGACTCCTATGTGAATGCTGATTTCTGCAGCCGCCAACAAATCTGTCCTCATCCATCAATTATCCAAACACGCCACTCAATCCCCATTCCGGAAAGTTCCCGGACAAGTCCAACGCATCCAGTTCCACCCTCACAAACCTTGGTTCTTTGCCGCTACTCAGCGGTATGTCCGGCTATACGATCTGGCGGGCCAGACCCTTGTCCGGACTCTGCAGACTGGTGCGCGATGGATCAGTTCGATGGATGTGCACCCTGGAGGAGATAATGTGGTGATTGGGAGTTACGACAAGAAGCTGGGATGGTTCGATATGGATCTGGGCAACAAGCCATATAAGACATTGAGGTGTGTTTCATCCTCATTGTAGGGTTAGAATCCAAGCTGATCCATCAGATACCACACCAAAGCCCTCCGATCAGTAGCTTTCCACCCCGTCCTCCCCCTCTTCGCTTCAGCCTCAGACGACGGCACGATCCACATCTTCCACTCGACCGTCTACTCGGATTTGATGCAAAACCCGCTCATTGTCCCACTTAAGATCCTACGCGGTCACAGAGTGACGGAAGGGCTTGGTGTTCTGGAGGTCCGATGGCACCCTCAGAAACCATGGTTGGTCAGTTCGGGAGCAGATGGGGAGGTGAGGCTGTGGACTTCGTGATTGGGCCCAGGGCGGAGGAATGGTGTAGATTAGAGTTGCTGCCGAGGCGGCGTCCTCGTGTGGTCCGCTTTTGGTCTCCGATGTGTATGCAATCTACCTCCGATTGGGGCAGGTAGTGATCGCTATGCTTTGAGTTGCATACCGCTGTCAGCATTAGCGCCAGAGACCTACATTCCTCCAGTTCGGGTCTCGGAAGCGGGCTTCGGGCGGTGCAATCCCAGCTGGCCCTCCTTTCCCTTCACATTTCATCCTGCATCCACTACCCATCTACCATGTGTCACTTTGCATATATCCCATCATCTTTATCACTAGATGATGATCACCATGTGATCCCAGAAGCTTCAAGCTTTTCCCGCGATGTGCTTCTCTGTCGTCCGACGTCGCGGTTGCGATCACCCGCCATCAGCGGTGAGTGGGAGGCCCGATGCCCGATGACCGCTTTTTCCTCCTTCAGCCTCCTCTTAATTAACAGGATCGAAAGGTATTGGCGAAAGGAAGGTCAGGGACGATAGGAGCTTCTGACGATAACGGAAAGGATGTGTGTGTATGGCTGTGTGTCGGTGCGCTGTGTGTGTGCGCAACTTCCGGCCCGCGCCCGCGCCATCCTTCTTCCGCCCCTTATCTTCGGTACAACTCAATTCAAGGTTTCCAAAGGACACCCCCACCTCCTTTCCAAGGCCCAAAGGCTCAAGGCGTGCCTTTCCCGAACACACACAGCATGCCCTGTGTTCTTTCTTTGACTTTGCCTAGTTTCCCGGATCTTTCTGCCGTCCGGCGCCATCAACGGCTGTCCTTTTACAGATTCCCTAACGTCCTGACGTCGCTCCCTTTTCGACAATTACCTCTATCCTTCCAATAGCAAATGGGCGATCTCACCACCCCCAAATTGACCCCATCAAAGGCCTCATCACACTGCTTTTAACTTTTGAGAAATGCTTGGTAGTAGTTCGGCTCGGAACGGGCTAGAACAGCAGCTGGAGGGCTCGTGCTCAGATGGGGCTCATAAAGGTGATGGCTCATCCGCTGACTCTTCCCTTTCATTCCCTTCTTGTCCACTCCGAACCTCTTACAAAAGATCCAGAACAGACAAAGCCGCCAACACCGACGCCAAACCAAACACATATTCTTACGCCCTTACAATGGGCTTCAACCACCCCGAACTCCTCATTCCTTCCATCTTTGCCCTGTGCTGTGCCGTCTACCCAGCACCATGGCACATCCGGAACCGGAACATCGCCACTTTAGGCATGATATTCTGGATGTCAGCTTTGAATCTGGTCCACATCATCAACTGTAAGTTCCTGAGTCCTCCTATGACCATAAAGCTGACCAGGCACAGGCATAGCGTGGAACGGCAACGCAGATATCAAATCGAGAGCATGGGGCGATATCAGTGTTCTCATCAACAGTGAGTCCTTTGGCATCTGGTGTCTACCCTCTTCATCCTAGATGCTAACAACCTCAGTCGGATACAACTACGGTCTCCCCCTGTCCCACTTCATCCTCGCTAAACAACTCGAAAACTGTACCTCCCTCCGATCTGATTCACCACTTTACGACCAGAACTCCAAGCGCCGACACCTGATCTTCGACCTGTGCCTCGCCATCTTTGGACCCATCGTCGGTTTCTTGGTATCTCTCACATCGAGGCTTACTCGCTTCAACATCGTCGAGGGGTTTGGGCCGGTACCGGGGGTGTACTGGGATACGTGGGGTGTGGTTTGGGTCGCAGTGAGTTGGAATATGCCCGTATAAGTGGGTACAAGCTCACACTGCAGGTCGTCCCTATCATCATCGCCATCATGTGCTTTGCGTACACTTGTGAGTCCAATCGACTGCTTTTGCACGGAGGCATGACCGAGAACTGACAACCATAGGCAAAGCCTGCTACAACATCATCCGAAGACGCCAACAGATGCTCACTATCCTCTCCAAGAGTGCCGGCCTCGACAAGTCTCACTTCTGGCGATTGATGATCCTCGCCAATGCTGAACTAGGCACCTGCATGTAAGTGACTTTCTCCACTTTCTTCTCCACTTTCAATCCTTTCATGACAGTTCTGACAGCCAGGATCCGCGCCGTGTTCAACATGATGTCAGGCACACAAGGGCTCGACAGCCTTCGCTGGAGGGATCAATCCCGTTCACTCTCCAACATCAACCAGATCCTTGAGGAGAACATCAGCGATGAGTCAATGATGATCTATCGTCTCTCTTGGTTCACCGTCGTTGCCTGCAGCTTTGTCTTCTTTTTTCTCCTTCGCTACTAGTGGGTCCACCATTCTTCACACGCCCGCACGTTGCTGATGAATCAGGTTCTGAAACCAAGCGGTTCTACTGGGATCTCATGGCCAAGATCTTCCCCTGTGTGCCACCGTACCACGAGACGACGGAGGACCGCGCTGCGAGCGGTAAGGGTTCATACAATACCAGGTAAGTTTCCGCCTATTACGCATAGTCGACAGGAACGGGCGCTGACAAATCAGTTCTGGCGGATACACATCTACCTCGTCCAACCCTCTCCGCACGCAAGACTCGAATCAGGGCGACAGGGAAGACAAGGACATCTCAATCTTTGAGCTTCTTGAAGGTCCCCTCCCATCTTCACCTAAATCACCCTTGTCTTCATCGCACCCTCACTATAACCTCCACTTTCACGACCCGCCGATGAAGAGGGAGATTTCTCCTGCTTGATGACCCCACTCGTCGACCCTGTGCATAGGCTTGTTGATTGTAAAACGAGAGTCCACAAAGGCAGAGAGAGTTCTTGCACTTGTATGGGGGAGAGGTCGAGCTGGATGCTTGTTATTTCTTGTGCTTATTAGACTATATATTTGCTCGTGTTCATATTGTTGGTCAATCCTATTTCTGGGCATGCATGATTATAGTGGATGTCTTTGACGACTTCAAACTCGACAACCACCCTTTTGGTTCCTAATCCCCTGTTCTTCTCCTTTTCTTGCACAACATCCACCACTCGCTGCTTTCTCCCACTCGGCTCCCCACCGCCGCTCTCCCGCCCAACCGCCCACACTCCATCAAGGCTTGCCTCCCTTCTTCTGCTGCTTCCTCAAATCCCGCTTCTTCTCCAGATCCGCCAACTTCTTTAGCTCTTTGTCGCTCATCGTCGCCCGCTCCGCCTTCTTCTTGGCCAATCGCTTCTCCTCAGCCTGCTCCTCTTTGCTCAATTCGCCGGATTCTTCACGGCGCTCTTTGGCGTAGTCGGCACCAAGCTCGGCATCAAGTTGTTCACGGGTCTTGATGAGTTTACGGGCAATCTAGAGGTATCAGTTGCTGCACCCATAATATCGTACCATCTAACTCACCTCAGGTTTGAGAAGGTTTGGCTTGGCCATCAGATCCGCAATGTTCAAAGCGACCTGCAACCATGCCTGGACGATCTCCTCCTGTGCCTGATTGCTGGGCTTCTTGACCGAAAGGATAATCTCGCGCTTGCGCAATTTGCTAGGGAGGGCACCTCGACCAGGCTTGGTAGCGGGCTGGTCGGTGATCTGAGATGTCAGCATATCGTCAATGGAAGAAAGAGACGACACTTGCCATAAGGTATTTCAACATGCTGGCTGCAGCCGAGTTCTTGAGCAGATCCGTCACGCCAATACTGGGTGTCTTGAGGATGACATCGTTGACTTCAGAGTGCTCAGTGAAGAGAGCGTGAGTGATGGGGACCGAGGGGTTCTCTTGGAGTCGAGCGAATGTCTGGTTCGTCAGCTTGACTTTCCCTCCATCTAGACACAAGGGGCAATGGAAACTGACCAAATCCCATCGCTTCTCTCTCAAAAGACCCATAGCTCCCTTATCCGCCACTGCCCATACACCGAGACCTTCCCCTTGCTTCCCCTCGCTGCCCATGCCGAGGGTCAAGTTAAAGAGGATACTCTCGCTCCCGTCGTACGTAGGCTCGATGATTGACTTGCCAACGTGCATGAGCAAAGATACAATGTCGTGGATTGGATAGAGGAAGATGGTAGTGTGTAGGCAAAGAACATTGCGGCGGCCGGTAGAGTAGTAGAGATGTTGAGCAGGACCAGAAGCGAGTAAGTCTCTGCTTCTTGTGAATTGAGTGACGAGGTATTTGTGGATAGGCTTGATTCTGAATTGATCAGTTCTGCCTCTGAAGTCGATGAAGAGGACTCACGTTGCCTTCGCACGAGCGGTACTGAAATACTGCCCAGCTAAGTATAGCAAGAGGTAGACAGCCAAAGCCGCAAATGCGAGAGCTTCCGTCTTGAAGTACGCAGGTCGAATAGTGAACATCTTCCACTTATACTCTAGCCCATCATAATCCAAGGGCGGAGGAGCCGCTGGCTTGGGGTTGATGACGTTGAGCAGCTGTAATATGCCCGACATTGTGTGTGAAGTATAGAAGCAACAGCAAGAGGGGGAAGGGAAGCTGCCACCGGGACGAGGCTCCGGATAATCTCCGGACTGGGTAACTCCGCCATGTGGAGTCCCCGCCAAACCCTGAATGCGGAAAGCACCAAGCCTGGCAAGACGATCGATACATGCTCTTCGACTATATTGCATACTAGATACTGGTCCCCTTTCAAGTCACTGCAAGGAACACTTGATTCGAGACAACCCCTCCGCAAAGACTACCAATTACCACCCGACTAATACGGTCCCTGCTGTTGCTGATTCGGCCAAGCGGTACTTGCCGGACCCTGTCCCGGGTATGGTTGAGGGTTACCATTTGGGTTATTGTACAGCATGGGCTGGACCTGACCCATGGGCGGAGATGGCAGACCAGGCGAATAGGCAGGGACGAGCGCTCCCTTTTGATCGTATACCATCGGAACGGGCATGGGCTGGTGGCATTCCTCGGTGTGTCCTTCGCAGTGCATGAGGTTTGGACGGTGATACCGGAGCAGCATGACGATGGCAATGGTAGCGATACCGATAAGACTAGTCTGAGGAGTCAGCCTGAAGTTGTCGGTACTAATAAAAGGGCCACTTACGAACAGACTCGCAGCTAAACCGACTACGGCAATAATGAAACCAGCGGCATTCTTCAACTGTTTCACTCGGCAAAGGTACGTCGCTCTTACGACCGTATAGCCTGTCGCGGGTATAGGGAAGGATGTATCGGCGCGCATGGCCACAGCGCCGTTGAGAGTGGAGCCAGTGACGCCGGGAGTGGTGGCGTTGGTGTTGACGGTCTGGATCTGTGCGGCCATGGATGAGAGGGTGGTGTAGATGTTGTTGTTGACCTTGGCGGTGGATCCCAAATCATATACCGTCGCTGCGTGAAGGGCAGTAGCGAGGTTCTTGGCGGGGATGGCAAGGTCTCGGTTTTGGTTGATGGTGTCAAACTGCCCAAAGACGGTTTGACTGCCTAGGAATGTCAGCTCATCCAGTCGAAGCCAGAGGGGGAGGGGACTGACCGTTGGGGAAGGAGTTGACAGCTTGGTCTACCTGGAAGTCGGGGATCCAATCGACGACGGATGTGGGACAGGCGCTATCTGTCAGTATTTGGCAATGCTTCGGGGATAGACGACTCACGCTGTGCCGATATAGGCGATGGGGCAGATGAGCCGAGCGTGGAGGTTCAAGCTGTACTCGGTCGGCGCAGCACCGTTCGACTGTGTGATGGCGAGCTTGGCAGTGCTTAGGAGATCTTGGGCGAGATAGTCGAGGGCGCGGAAGATGTAAGTGCTTGTACTGTTTTCGTTGGTCCAGATCTTGTTGGCAGAAGAACCCCTGGCGCCGGGGATGAGGAGACTCTTCACGGGAGAGGTGGCGAAGGTGTAGTGGTTGGTAGCGACGATGGGCCAGGCGTCGTAGCAGAAGACCAGTACCTGTGATGTTTAGCCGACATGAGAAGCTGATCAGGCAGAGGGCAAAGGGACGTACCACGGCGTCAACGGTATTGCGGATGGAATCGATTGTGAGCAGAACTATACCCAGTCAGCACGTGAGTCATCTCTATCTTCTCCTGACGCCAAAACTGACCATTTGCAGGCGCACAGCTATCGAGTGTCTGAGCCCGATACTCCACCACATCAGATGGGCGAGTCTGGGAGCCAGGCTTAGAATAGTATGACTCGATCTCGTATGCGAAGAGATCGTTGGTGGTAGTGAAGGATGCGCCAGGGGTGAATCTGCAAGTATGGTCAGTCTAATTCCAGGACAAGTAAGAACAGAAACTGACGATGTAGCTCCACTACACATGCCCTGCTCATTGAACTGCTTTTCCAACCCGTCTGGGATGAAGCTCGCGTACCACAGTTTCTGGGTCATGTTGTAATTTGGCGACGAGATGGTGATGGTCTCATATCCGGCGGTCGCAGCTGTAGGGTCAGCGTGAGATGTATGTTGGGAGTGAGTTGAATCTCTCACCTGCCCAAATAACAAAGACGCTCAGAGCTAGAACCTGGAAGATTGCCCAGGAGATGTGGAACCATCGGCCATACGGTACCTGGCGTATCAGCTTGTGGAGTCCAGGGCATGGTTAGCTGGACGACTTACAGGTTTGGTGACGGGATACTCGAATAGGTCGTCGCCTTTCGCCATGATGAGTTGAGGAGGTGATGATACCGGGTACTGACTTGGTGCGGGGATGATCGCTGAATGCTCGTAAGGCGAGAGCTATGTAGATTGAAAAGGCGAAAGATGAAGCGATGTGGGCAGGAGAAAGAGACTTCAAGCCGCATCTTGATACAGCCTGCACGGCCCGCTGAAGGCTCGCATCAGCTATCCTATCGCGTTGATAGCTGCGATTCTGGGAACCGAAGAGCGACAGTGTAATAGAGGAAGGTTCCATTTGGTCTCTCTTCTTCGGACCCCTGCCAAGCGCAAAGCTGTAATCAGGAATAAAGAGTGCGTGTCAGAGCGGAGATCTCTCTTCACAGTGAGACAATTGGCACCGGACAGGTGACACAGACCTACATCTATCGGACCCGAATAACCTCGCGAGTAGAAGCGGTCAGTGAGCGGGTAGCGCGCTCATCGTCACACACAGACTCAACCTTCTTTGACACACTTCCGTTTCCCTTATCTGCATACCGAAGGCACTCAACTTCACCTATTTGACAAAGCTCAAAGCAGTCGTCTGCGACATCCATCCAGGCAGACCCTCTACTCTACATTTTCTACCACTGTCCAAGTATAGCCAGGCAGCCATGTCGTTGTCGAGTTCTGCCGTCCAATCTCCTTCAGCCTTCTTACCTCAAACGCAAGTCCGCAAACATTTGTGACCCTCCAGTCAAGGACGTAATTTGCTGATCCAGCAGCTCAGTTGCTCCCATTGGGCAAGTCATCTTTGACAGCTCCACTCGCACATCGTATACCCAGCCGCCGGTAACCACGATTGGCGATGTCTCATTCGCTAGCAGCTTCAGCTCTGTGCTAGTCGTAGGCGAGGTCTCTGCGGCAGTATCTCCCTCTGCGAACCCCACCGTCGCTCCAATCGGACCTGCCCCATCCTCACCCACCCAGCCACCTGCTCCGGCTCCAGTAGCACCACCCGCTTCCAATCCCACCGGACCAAACTCCCCGGCTCAAGCTGCTTCGTCCAACACGCCCTCTTCCCCTTCCCCTTCCGGCTTATCCCGCACTGCCACCTCATCCCCTACCATCTCCAGCACGTCCACCCGCCCCAACACCGTCGCTGCTCAGACCACCTCCGGCGCGGCGTCGAGGCGGAAGGGTCTAAGGTTTAAGGGGATGGTCTTGGTAGGGATGGTGGCTGGGTTGATATTGGCGGAGATGTGGGTCGCTTAGGGAGTCAGGAAAGATGGGTGTGCGTCAAAGGGCGGAGTTGGATCTTCGGGACATCTTTGGTATGGGATTCCTAGACGTAGCTATAAGGCTTGTATTGTAGTTTTTGGGTAGTACTCGCACGGCTAAAGTTCCCGACGCCGCCTCCAGAGCTCAAGGACTGCACGCTGAGGTGACACAGGATTAGAGGATCATCTATAGCTCTTGAACTTGAAGATATGAAGCCCCTCCATCCGAGCGCAAATTACCACTTCGGGCAATTCTGCCATTTACGTTACGTCGCCTATGGGCTACAGCTATTACCGCGCAACAACCGCGCAATCACTCATCACTTCAAGCCAACTTCAGCCCACAACCAATACAACAGGTGACTGTTGGACATTCTGAGCATGGTTCTGTATCACTCCCTCTCCGCGCACAAGGCCTGAGAAGAGGCAGCGAATGTTATGCGATCGGATCCGAAGAAACGCAGATCAGCAAAGTTTGAGGCCCGTGAGTCTTCGGACCCTTGCTCGCTCCCGAAGTGCGAAGCGAGATCTGGTTGATTCTATGAGGTTATTCAATCATACCCTTCACTATATGTTTGTGGTCACGGGGCTGCATTGACAGTTTCAATGAAGTACATGAAGCTTACAGGATCTGCTTGGGTCTCGGAGAATCCGCACTTCTCGGCCCGCCAGTAAGAATAAAGCAGGGACCTTGAGGCCTCGACTTGCCCTCACCCAACCTCTCACTCAACTCCTACACCTCTCCGCCTGATTACTCGTTCCTAATGTCGTCCTCGGTGAGATCTGTCTCGACCACCGCTGGCGCTAGTCCTCCGTAAGCACTCTTTCTGTGAGTCTCACAGGGACAAAAGGCCAGGAGCTTACTGGCCCATAGCTTCTTTCCCACTTCAGTCGCTCCTATCGGTCAGGTCTCGTTCTCGAGCTCCCCTACCTCGCCAAGCATTTCTATCCCGCCCCTGCCTTCGAATGGTACGGTCGGTACGATTGGCGCTGCCCCACCCGAATCATCCTCTTCCGTCGTAATCGTCGCCCCAATCAGCGTGAATGGCAATCCCAATACCCCATCTGATCCCTCACCGACAGCCAATCCTGCTCCGGCTGTAGGACCAGCAGCCACCCCCACTGCCAACAACCCTATCCCCGGCGCACCTTCTAGCGCCACAGGTACTGCATCTCGCAGCTTGAGCAGCTCCACCACCGTCTCAGGCTCTGCTCGCCCCAACACCGTCTCTGCCATCACCTCGACTGGCGCGGCGTCCAGGAAGCGTGAGGCGTCAATGAAGGGTTGGATGGTCCTGGGATTGGCGGTTGGGGCGGTGTTGGCGGAGGTTTGGGTGGCTTGATGTCACGGTCGGGGTGGGAATTATGCTCTCGGGAGTGGGATTAGGGCTATGGTGTAATGGGCGCCGATGAGGGGTGAGGCGGGATACTTTTGGGATGCAATTTCTCCAGACGTCTTTGAGCTGCATAGGGTCTTGTCAAGGCTCATCGATCTGTCAGTCACTACATGGTCTGAATGTATCCTCAAATCTCAGAAACCAGCCCAACACTTGAAGTGATGCATACCTCGCCCCACAGCGAGAACCTCAGTCAAGCTACAAGATCTGCGCGCTGTAGTAAGTGTGTCGGCCTGAGCAGCGGACCAGTCTCAGCTAGTATGGGGGCCCAAGAGCGGGCTGTGCCTGTCGAAAGGCTTAAACAGTTGATTGTACAGCCGGTACCCAATCGGAAGTTGTTCGGTCGTTTCGGGACTTGCTCGCTTCCGACCTGTCAGCAGAATGAGCACCGCCCGTATCAGCGGACTTCACGCAAAGCTGCAAAGCGTCGAACCCTGAACCCCGCGCAGATCGGCTGCTCGACAGTCCCTGAGCTTTGCTGATGTGACGAGCGATATGCAGATTATCAGTGATCCTGTCTCGAAGCCTTAGCTCTATGCCTCACACCTCTCCCACCCAGACCAAAACACCACCCAGATGTCAAGCAGATTAGTGACGACAGCGAAAGCGACAACCTCCATCAAGCCGTAAGTCTCATCATCTCATCATGACTCCCAGCTTCTATTGACTGACACAGCATAGGTCATTTGGCTTGGTGGACCCCGTCGGACTTGTACCTGATCCTACTCCCACTCCCACCGCCAAACTCCCGACGGCGTCTGATCTAACCATCACCGCAGTCGAGGGTGTCCTACCAGCTGCACCTCCGGGGGCATCTGCGGTGTCGCCTGCACCAGTGGTACCCGCACCAGCCGTACCCAATCCCAATTCCAATCCCCAAGTCCAACCCAATGTCAACCCCAACAATACCCCAACTGCCAATCAGCCATCCAACCCTACTCCAGCGGCCGTCGGGGCTCCCGCTGTGGCCACTCCCACTGTGAGATCAGGTTCCTCTGCCCAGCTTATCGCTTCCTCCGGTCGCAGTGGCAGCGTCGTCGGCACCGGCACTGGCGTCACGGTCTCCGGCGCAACCGCACGACCAAGTACTGCCGTCGGGTCCACTGCTTCTAGTGGCGCGGCAGTGATAGGGCACGGGCCTAAGAGGAAGGCAGTGTTGATGATGGGTATCTTGCTGGGGGCTTTGCTGGCGGAGGCGGCGATGATATAGGCGTAAGGTCGGGCAAGGGCGAGAAGGTCGGATAGGATGTGGGATTTTGTCCGAGATTCGGTACTTCTTTCATATTTCGAATGGCTTAAGGGTTATTTAGGATGAATGGATCTCCACTGAGACGCTCGTCTCCCTGGCTGATAATCATTATCGTTAGCTATGCATGTAATAGCTAGGCGAAGCATAATCGAAATTTGGGTGAGATCGATCCAAGATGCCGGCACGTGACATCTTGACCGCTTCGTCACCCAACGCGCACCAAGCGTCTTGAGGAATGCTACTCCCCTTTGACATCTATCCTCTATATTCCTATAGCAAAGCACGTCCCTGTCTGCCTACAGTGAACACTAGCGACTGAGACTGAGTACTACAACTCTTTCATCGACCCGAAATAGACCGGCAGCGCGTCCTTCGACCCTGATCAACAACCCCCTTTCCGACCCTTTCCTCAACTGCAATGGCTGCACCAGGCGGCGGAGGAGCTTACTCGTGAGTTCATTTCAGGCGAGCTAGTCATGTCAGCTACCGAGGCCTGGTGCAAGATATGTCTGAAGATGTATGCAATGCGAGGAGGCTTGGGCTATCCAGAAAGTAACTCGAGCCGTAGCTGACCGTTCAGCTTCTCTCTTACAACCTTCTCGCCATCAGGAAAGCTCGTCCAGATTGAGCATGCTTTGGCGGCAGTAGCAGGTGGGACCACATCGTTGGGAATTAAAGGTAAGTCGTGATCGACCCTTCGGGTTTCAGCTGCCGGGATTGATGCCTTTCCATGGTAGAATCTTCAGCTGATACCCCTAGCGACAAACGGTATTGTCCTCGCTACCGAAAAGAAAGCTTCCTCGCTTCTACTAGACACTTCTGTCCTGGAGAAGGTCGCTCCAATCTGCCCTAACATTGGTTTCGTCTACTCGGGTATGGGTCCCGATTTCCGAGTGCTCGTTGCCAAGGCCAGGAAGATCGCACAAGCGTATTGGAAGGTGTATGGGGAGTACCCGCCTACCAAGGTGTTGGTGCAGGAAGTGGCGGGCGTGATGCAGAAGGCTACGCAGTCAGGGTGAGCTCTCAGGAACTTGAAGCCGATTCTGGAGCATAGCTGACATTGAGTAGAGGTGTTCGGCCATACGGAATTTCCCTCCTAATTGCGGGTTGGGACTCGCATCGTGGTCAAAGTCTGTACCAGGTCGACCCGAGTGGAAGCTACTGGGCGTGGAAGGCGAGCGCGATCGGCAAGAATATGGTGAACGGGAAGACTTTCCTCGAGAAGCGGTGAGTCTCATTCAACAGTCGAAGTGTACCTGAAATCTTGGGCTTAAATCTAGATACAATGATGATCTGTCCCTCGAAGATGCTATCCACACCGCCCTCCTTACCCTTAAAGAAGGATTCGAAGGTCAGATGACCGAAAACACTATCGAGATCGGGATCGTCACCGTCCCCACGGCGGAACAACTGCAGGAGAAGCCAGGAGAAAGGCTCGCGCCTACATTTAGGAAGTTGACAGAGTCTGAGGTGAAGGACTACTTGTCGCTGTAGGTCTAAGTGGAGGTGAAAGATGGAAAGGTTGCGATGTGATTGTGAAGATATCCCAGGACGGCCGAGAAAAGATATTACTCAAGACTAATCATTTCTTCGAGCTCGAGCGGTGCGCATTTTGGACGGCTTGTCTTTCATACTGATCGTTCTGCCCGGCGGATACAGGCGCTGACCGACTTCCTCTAGCTTGGAAGGCTTGTCGGTCGCGCCCCAGATATTAGTGGCGACATTGTACGAGGTCATAAAAATGCCGGGGAGGGATCAGCATTG
This sequence comes from Dioszegia crocea, assembly GCA_001600615.1. NCBI lineage: Eukaryota > Fungi > Basidiomycota > Tremellomycetes > Tremellales > Bulleribasidiaceae > Dioszegia > Dioszegia crocea. The sequence continues at coordinate 298,532 of BCKK01000011.1, forward strand.
GGGGTTGACAATGACATCATCTATCGCATATGGTTTTCTGCCGCTTCAGCACATCATCAAGCTTCAAGTCTCAGCAATCTGCAGGAAGCTCCAAGCTTCATGGGCTCGGCTTTGAGGCACCCACGGCATAACTTTCCTGGCTGTCGGAGATAGCCGACACAGGTGCGGTACCTCGTGCCTCTTCGTCAGCAAGCGATGTATCGCGGGTGGGGATCAGTTCCATCTCACATCTGCTTCGCTCTACGACCCGACCATACTGTGTATAGGATCTTGAGACTGTCATGAGCGAGAAAATCACCGAATTGCCGCTTCCGAGCGCGCAGCGCCCAAAACCCAGCTCAAAGTGGTCGAAATCGGGATACATCCTCCTCGGCCTTCTCCTTCCTCTCAGCTTCTACCTCTCTTCAACGACAAGCTCGAGTCACCACCGTACCTTGCTCAGCCATCATCATTCTCATTCACATACTGGAAAATGGGCGAAATGTCCTAAGCAGCCCGAGCCGCTTTACCCGCCCATGAGCTGGAACATGGCGGACGAGGAAAAGAAGACTTCCATCGAGCGGTTCGCCAAGGCTGTTGTGAGTGTCTGAAGTACTATAGTAGCCACACATAGACTATGCTGACTGAGCTTGTAGCAAATACCGACACAGAGCTATGATGACAATGGCGAGCCAAACGAGGACCCTCGCTGGAAACCTTTCTTTGATTTCCAAACTTGGCTCAAGGAGACCTTCCCTTTGGCGTGAGCCCGACCTTCTGCTCGTAGATATGGGAGCTGATGAAGCAGCCATGAGAAGGGCAATGTGGAGTATGTCAACACACTGGGTATCATCGCGACGTTCCAGGGGTCAGATCCGAGTCTGAAGCCGCTCGTACTGTGAGCTAACTTCCTGCAAACCGACGTCCAGATCACTGATTCTCAGGATGTCGCACTACGATGTGGTCCCTGCACCTGACTCCACTTTAGACCGATGGACATACGGACCATTCAGCGGTCATAATGACGGCACGAGCATCTGGGGCAGGGGTGCCTCGGACGATAAGACGCTGTTGGTTGCCCAATGTAAGGGTCGATTCTCAGATGGCCATTCCTCCGCTTATACCCTCAGGGGAGGCCGTTTCACACCTGCTGGAGAATGGCTTCAGACCGCGACGTACTCTCATACTAACTCACGGCTTTGACGAGGAGGAGGTGTCTGCTCGGCGAGGGCAGGGACAGATCGCTCCGCTTTTGGAGGAGAGGTACGGGCCAGACGGGATCTTCATGCTCGTCGATGAGGGGAGCGGTAATACCGAGGCAAGTCGTCTTATGGCTGATATTTTCGTACAGCGCTGACGAGCAGTGGTACGGAGGTGACTTTGCTCTCCCGGCAATGGGCGAGAAGGGATATCTGGACGTCAAGGTGTCGGTCGGTACAGCTGGTGGTGTGAGTTGATCTTGATCCAGAAATATGGGTTTACGCTAAGACCACAGCACTCCTCAGTTCCGCCGCAACATACAGGCATCGGGATCATGGCCGGCATCGTCGCTGCTCTCGAGGCAAACCCGTTCGAGACCAAGGTGAGTTTGAACCGGATGTTGAAGGGGTACGAAGGCTTATTTGACAGCTCACGGCCGACTCGCCATACCTCACCTCGCTGATGTGCGCGGCTGAGCACGCTCCTTCCTTCCCATCGAAGTACGCCAAGCTTCTTCGACGAACAAAAGACTGGCCTAAACTTGCGTCCCTTCTATCCCACTCCTCGCCCTCTGAGAAAGCGATCATCGGCACGACACAAGCTGTCGATGTCATCTCGGGCGGTGTAAAGGTCAACGCTCTGCCTGAGCTAGTCACAACGCTTGTCAACTATCGTATCGATTTTTCGGAATCTGTCAACTCGACGCAGAGGCATATCGAGAGGGTAATCAGGAAGGAGGCGAAGAAGATGGGATTGGAATATTTCGGATTTGGACAGGATAAGGGCGATAGTGGGAAGTATGTCAAGGTGGATATCTTTGGACCGCCCATTGAGCCAGCACCGCGAACGCCTATGGAGGGCGAGGCTTGGGATCTGTTTGCTGGAACAGTGAGGTGAGTACGGCGGCACCGCATCTGAGTGAGATACCGTCCAGGGCTGATATTCAGAGCGATAAATAAGGACAAGGACGGGAAGTCTATCACTGTAGCACCTTCAGCATCGACGTAAGTCACAGACTATGTCTGCTGTTTGATCCAACCCGGCACCCGAAGCCCAGACGCTGATCTCACAGTGGAAACACCGACTGCAAGATGTACTACAATCTTACCAAGAATATCTTCCGGTATATGGGCGGGCCGTCCTTCAAGTCGGGCGGAATCGTGAGTTGCCCTCATCGGACCAGCCGCGCATCGACTGCCGCTGATATTATAGCACACCGTCAATGAGCATGCTTCCATTGAGGGACACCTCACTATTGTGCAGTGGATACATGCGTTGGTGCAGAATGTGGATGCGTCGCAGGGCAACATATGATATCCCAATCGCTGATCGGCCCCACCGCCCCAGTGACTCTATAGGATAGACCCTCCAGATCAAATAATCCTGCTTGATCTCATGCCATGTACGCAAGTCTGTAACTATATAAGTACCAACGGTCCGCGTCGCGATATATGCAAATGCATGAAAGTGTCCATTATCACATTGCTAGTTGTGAAGGTGTATGCGGATCAACTGCGTCGCCGGGCTCGCAGAGAGCATCCATCGCATTTAAGGCAGCGGTTCCAGGATCGTCAGTGGGGAAGCGTAGTAGTTGCAACACTCCCTGTTAGAAATAGCTGAAAGTCAGCTCCGATGAACACATTTACTCACTTGGGTAGAGCGCATTCAGTGAAGCACAGTCGTTCGATGCGAAGGCAAAGTCCGGGCCGCTACCGCTCAAGGTGGTGTAGCCAGCGAATCCCTGGCACGCCTCGTCGGAGCCGACTTCGCCCGTGAAGTAGACTGCCTGACAAGTGTCTGGGTCTATTTCTCAGTCAATTCAAGTTGAGGATGGGAGTACCCAGTCATATCTATGACTTACTGGTTGCACAGATGTCGGTACAGTCAGCCAGGCTGGTTCCAGGGTATCCGCCAATCGCATTCTGATAGTGTCAGTCAACCCCGAATGGCTCTTTAGAGAAGACTCACGTCCCCCGTCGGGGTGAAGAAGATGTTGGTGACACGAGCAAAGACCGGGCCTTCTCCTGCTGAGCGGGGGGAGTCGAGGCAGGTAAGGTATACTTTAGGCGAGGGCGCCTGACGACGGACTATGCCTTTCGCCTTGTCGCTAAGCCGCCTGGTAACAGCTTCACGGCTGGTCTGCTTGTAGCCCGGCTGAGGGGAGGCGCGGCGAGAACGGAAGAAACGAGGAGGACGGTGGTGATTAGTGAGGCGAGCATGTTGAGATTACGCTATGACGTGTGGGGCAGGTAAGAGGTGGGTGCGCACTGGGAAGTGCTTGTTATCGGCTGGGTTGTCCTCTATATATATGAGGTACCCGCAGCCAACTTTAAAGAGTGGAAAAACAAGGACAAACACCGACTCTGTTGGGCGGCTCGGCAGCTGCTGAAAATACCCCACCTGACAAGCCTTGAATTTCTGAAGCTGTGGCCCATGGTCCATGGGATGACCACATGCCTAGCGTGGTGCGCGCGAGGTCGACCGTGGAATGGAGCATATGGGTGAATTTTAAATTGCTCGAAGTTCGAATTTGAACCGCGGTCATCCCATCCTATCCCATCCCATGGTCTGGATCTTCCCCACCTCAAAAAGTATGTCTACGAACACCGCCGGCAAGATTTGAACTTACGCGCATGACTGCATTTGATCGAATATGAATTCAAGTCAAACTCCTTAACCACTCGGACACAGCGGTAACAAAGAACAAGTGGGTTTGCAAAATCATCAACCTATGTCAAGGCTGGGATTCCTTTTGGGTTATGTACAAGGAGGATTCTTCCCGAACGGATCATGCATCAACCGAGTTCATGGCCCTGGACATGCTGCCCCTCTGGTGTCATTCAGGTCCTTATTGTTGATAGTGAAGGTGGCACCCAGGCCGAGAAGTTTTGAGTGGCGGGGAAGATCTCGACTCGATTCGCGCCACCGCCACACAACGTGTTGTCGAGTCGGCCTCCACCGCCTAGAACCACTCACCCCTATCAGCCCCGACTTCAGATGCATTCCCTTTGTACCTAGCTCCCAATCAACCTTCAGGGTACATCTGCACAATGTCAACGCTCAGATCGTTCCAGGCGGAGATCGAGAACATCTCCCATGAGAAGCATCGGATAGCAATTGAGGAGGCGAAACGTGCCCACCTCGCCGCCGAGCTGGCAAAGCATCACGGCAAGTTGCCACCGAAGAAAGACTTAGTGTCGGCTGTGGCAGAGATACATACCCAGGAGGATGTGGCTGAGCCGGAGGAGGAGCGGACTCTAGAGGTGAGTTGTGTGCATCAAGGTCGTGGTGGCGTGGGCTGATCGAACAGGAGCTCATTCTCGACACAGGTGACACCGATGAACTCCGATCACGACTCGCTACTGCGCTATTACGAAGTCATGGCGAGCTCATCATTCCTCTCGGCGCACATCCATCACCTACATCATTATATAGTCCCGCTGTGCCTCCTCCAGCCTCCACCGAGACTATCGGTAAACCCCTGACTACCACTCAGCTCAGTTCCGCCATCGACAGAATACGTCCCATCGTCACTGCGCTCTCGGCCGAGCTGAACGAGCTTTATTGTGCCGACTCTACTACTGGACCATACGGTTGCTGGATGGTCCGCCTAATACCGCGTGGCGTGGAGGAGATTATGGAGGTCCGAGTGGCGGTTTGCGGGAATGTTGATGCGGGGAAATCGACCACATTAGGCGTGTTGACGCGAGGTGGACTGGACGATGGCAGAGGGAAGGCTCGAGTGGCGCTCTTCAGACATCCGCATGAGATTGAGACGGGGCGGACAAGTTCGGTGGGCGGTGAGATATTAGGGTTCTCATCAAAGGGCGAGGCGGTCATTCCGACCGGACACGCGGCTGAGATGGCGGGCGATGGACATCTGGCTGCTGCAAAGAGGGAGAAGATGGGCTGGGAGGAGATTTGTAAAAGGGCAGCCAAAGTTGTCAGCTTCATCGACTTGGCGGGACACGAGCGGTGAGTCATGTGGACCGGATTAGTGTTAGGCATTGCTGACCTGCCAGGTATTTCAAGACAACGCTGTATGGCCTGAGTGGATGTGCTCCGGACTACGTCATGCTTATGGTGGGCGGTAATGCTGGACTAATAGGGATGTCAAAGGAGCATCTTGGTGTGGCTTTGGCTCTGAATGTGCCAATAGCAGTCTGCGTAACGAAGGTACTTTTAACAGCTGGCTTCATGGCACCGTAAACTTCAGCTGATATCTTCAGATCGACATGACTCCACCGAAGATTCTCGAGCAGACCGTCACTATGCTCACCAAGGTGTTGAAGAGCCCCGGTTGTAGGAGAATACCGGTCTTTGTCGACACTGCACAGCAGGCCGTGGACTGCGCCAGATACTTTGGGAAACCATTGAACGGCACATCCGCAAGGTACGCCTCTTACCTGAACTTTGGCTGACAATCAGATTATGTCCTATCTTCATGGTTTCAAATGTGTCCGGTCACAATCTTCCCATTCTCCGCAGTTTCCTCAACTGCTTGCCATCCTCCCAGTCTGACGAGAAGTACGTTGTCGATGCGCCATTCGAGTTCCAGATCAGCGATGTGTTCTCGGTACCGTTTGTGGGGACTGTTGTCAGCGGTGTGATTACTTCTGGTTCAATACACGGTGAGCTGGATCTTCCCTCTTAGAACGAGGGTCCATGAGCTCATGCCTTAGCCAATGACAACGTCCTGCTTGGTCCTGACTCTGTTGGCCAATTCATGCCGACGGCAGTGAAGACCATCCAGCGGAAACGAGCACCAGTGAATAGCGCCGAGGCTGGTCAGAGTGTTTCGTGAGTCTGCTCATGACCCGTACTTAAGATTCAAGCTGATCATCCAGCTTCGCATTGAAACGAATACGTCGGACACAAGTTCGCAAAGGGATGGTTCTGGTCGGTAAGACTGACATACCGCCCAAAGGTAGGCTAGCCCGCACTTTCCGCAGTTCAGGAGCGATCAGCTAACGAGGTAGTGGTGAGGCGATTCGAGTGCCAAGTCATGGTTCTGCATCATGCCAGTACCATTCAGCCCAAGTATCAGGCAATGATGCACTGCGGTGCGATCCGTGTAAGTCCACATTTTACAACCTGGTCCGCGATCCAAGCTGACCCACCCAGCAAACTGTGAAGATATTATCTCTCGACCACCCATCCGGGCTGATCCGGACTGGCGACAGGGCCAAGGTGGTATTCGAGTTCGTTAGCCATACCGAGTATGTCAAGCCTGGGGCGCTCGTGCTGCTGAGGGAGGCCAAAACGAAGGTGCTGGGCGTCATTACCACCATTCTGGCTTGATGTCTTGGCTGGAAAAGGGGAAGCGTACCGTGTAGATAGCTTGTATGGCTTGCGTTGTACAGTTGCAGGCTGTGTCTTGTACTCTGAGCACGGTTGCAGTCACATGGGGGGCCTGAGCGTAGAAGCAAATTGCCACCCGCCGCAACGCTTCTGACGAAGCCGAAGGCCGATCCCCGAAATGCGGTCCACAAGCGGTCCACCCTTTACCTCTCGTCCCTGTTTTGTCGTGTAATGATATGAGCATATAGAAATAGCTTGAAGGCCGCCACAGTATGGGACCACGACTTTGGCATCGCGTCTGGTGAGTTTCTGAGCTATTCGAGGCGGGTCAAAAGCTCACAAATCAGGGTAGGATTCACCTCAACCTTGATATCCTTTATCGCGTTCTCGTCTCAAATATGGGTTATTTGGCCTTGGTACGGCTCGACCTTGTCGGTGGATCTACTCAAGCTGCTTGTGCCTTTTAAGTAAGCTAAACCTTTCGAGTATATCACCGTTCGGAAGCTGACTGGAGTAGCGTACTTGTGTTCATGATTTTCTGGAATTATAGGCTATGTGTCATTACGCCCCCGGGCGGAGTGCCACCTGGATGGGTGAGTTGAATATGCCACCTCGATAGTCTGAGGCCGTAACTGATATGGTACAGAGACCAAATATGACTGCTTTAGAAAATATGGAGGTGAAGAAGGGGTCGCATGGACCGCGTTACTGCAAGACGTGCGAGCATTACAAGCCGCCACGAGGTGAGCTAACTCGACCATCGCGGCTCATCAGGCACTCGAGCTTCAGCTGACACACCCAGCTCATCATTGTCGGCAGTGTAAGACATGTGTTGTGAGTACTGAAGCACTTCTTTATGATGACGGAGCTGATCCTTTAGCTCAAACTTGACCGTTCGTGTTCCCACTTGATACAGCTTGTCCTGGATCCTGCGCTGACTGGTCAGATCACTGTCCCTGGATCGCCAACTGTGTCGGCTTCCATAACCAGGGCCACTTCATCCGCTTCTTGCTATATGTGGACCTGGCGTGCTCGTACCACTTGGTCATGCTCACCTTCCGAGTCATCGCCATGTCGAAAGACTACTATGTGAGTTTAATAAATGGTGCTTTCACGCTGTACCTTTGCTGATGTCTAGTACGAGCCAACCGTGACGGATGTTCTGATGCTCGTTCTCAACTACTCCGCCTGCGTGCCTGTCTGGCTATGCGTGGGCATGTTCTCGATATACCATGTCTACCTCGCTTCTGGCAACTCGACCACCATCGAAGGCTGGGAGAAGGACAAGGTGGCTACTCTTGTTCGGAGAGGCAAGATACGGGAAATCAAATACCCATATGTAAGCTTTCGTGAGCAGGGCCCCCCATTAGTGCTCGCTCAAGCTGATATCCCAGAATGTTGGCTTCATCAACAACATCAAATCTGTCCTTGGCCCTAGTCCCCTGCTGTGGCTCTGGCCTCAGCCTATGCGAGGGGACGGACTGTCCTTCCCTGTGAATGCGGAAGCAGGAGGTGAGTCTGAGAGCAATTGGGCAGGGGTGGCGGGTCGGCAAGGTCCATTGAGCGAGCCGTCAATCGATAGGGGGATGATGAATGGGATCGGACAGGTGCTGGAGAGTGTTGGCGGGAGTAATGGAGTGCAGACGGGGTATGGGACAGGGGAAGAACGGATGAGATTGAGCAGGAGTGGGACCAGTGGCGCGGATCGAGTCGACAATATGGTTTGATGCGCCCATGGTGAGTTATCTGCTTTTGGTGGGGAAAGGATGTTAGCCAACTTTACAGATTGTCCAACGAGCTGATCCTGCCAGACCCATCTGTCCAGTACCTCTGGCCACCCCAAGATCCGACGCGCCTCCCTACCCCTTATCCGAGCTATGCCACGAGTTCAGCTTTCGTGTACGGAAACGAGGGCTTCAATCCCGCATTACGTCCATCGAGCGGCACTGTTCGATCTCGGTCATTCAATGACGGTGCACACCAGCCAAATGCGGAGGTGTACGACCAACATGACGATCACGAAGATACGAATAGCAGCTATTCGAGGTCTTCTTCGCCCGAGCCATACATGTCCGACTATGAAGATGACGATGTGCCGTTAGGCAGAAGCAGAGGGGAAGAAGAGGATGGTAGAACGAGGAGAGGGAGCGAGGGCTTCGAAGTGCGGCCGGCCCAGCCTTGGTTGAGAATGGATGAGGTGGAGTCCGGAGAAGCTATTGAGATGGCTGCTTATCGGCGAGATGACGCATCGGGGCTGCCTGCGAGGACGGATGGCTATGGGAATGGATAGAGATATGAAGGTCATGGACACTGTGCAATGTGCGCAAGATCATGAACAGTGTGGCCATGGCCGTAAATGGGTTGGGGAGGGAGAGCGAGGGAGCTGACCAATTCCACTCGTTCTTTTCCTCCTTTTTTGGGATCTACTCACGCCTCCGCATACCTCCTTGTATACTCTTCCTATTGCCCAAGCCATGCGCAACTTCAGCTGGGGGCAGGATGCGCAGCATGATAGATAGCATCAGTGGCCATACTATAGGTGGCCAATTTTGATTCCGCGTCACACAAGACCAAGATCCAAAAAGTTGGAATCGATGCATCCACTGAACACTACTTCGACTCACCAACCCCTCGCGACCCACCTACCCTCCATCAACCTCTTGACAGGCTGCCGGAGCAGCTCGCAATCTGCAACAATGCCTATGCGACCTGTGAAAGTCCGGGACGTGTTCGACCCAAAACGAGCTCTCCCCCGAATGGTGAATTTCCAAATGTCCTGTCTGTTGCTATCCAGCTGATGCCATTCAGTCATGGTCCCCTGAGAACCTGTACAATCTGTGGCAGCGAACAACCATCAAAGGTCCTCTATATAGAGATACAGACTACACCCGAACCTCCAATACCCTATTTCAACAGCGCTGGAAAGCCAAACGGCTGATCAGAGGCTATCACGGCGACCACATTGGCCAAACAAAATTCGAGCGATGGTACCTGCCCTCGCGCTTACCATCGATTCATGCTTCGTCAAAAAGCAAAGCTGAGGAGTTGAGTTTATGGGTTGATGGGCGGGAAAGAGGTGGGGGACGGAATAGGGATGATCAGGAACGGGACCGGAGAGAACGAGATCAGGCGTTGGGTAGGGATTCGAAGGTGCCGGTTGGGAGTATGATGTTTTCGGAAGTGGAGAGACGGCTGGATGTGCTGGTATTTAGGGCGTGCTTCGCCACCAGTGTCTGGCAGGCGAAGAGCCTGGTGCAGCAGGGTCATGTAAAGCTAAATGGAGAGGTCGTGAGTTGCTCCTTGCCCTAGAGCGATTGTAAGCTGATGGCTAGGTCACAAATGCCAACACACTGCTTAACCCAGGAGATATATTCACGGTGAACCCAGCAAAGATTGACATGCTTAGCGTGGTGAAGGGGGAGGCGAAGGAGAAGGCCGAGAAGGCAAAACGGGAGAAGGAGAAGCAGGAACGAATAGAAGCTGAGGCTGCAAGGGCTCCTCAGGCTAAGGAAGCGGAGGCTGCAGCGGTGGCGGAGGCGGGCTTGCCGACTGAAGGAGCGGCACCATCGGACTCCACACCAGAATCCACAACTGCCGACCCGACCGATCCTGCTTCATTGCCAGAACAGGCCGAATTATCATCCTCCGGCACTCCAGCCACACCACCACCAACCGAAGAGACTCCATCAGAATCCTCATCCACATCAACGCCAACATCCTCCGAATCCACATCCGCTCCTTCTGAAGAGATCTCCGATCCAAATAAAACATACTTCAACCTCCCACCATATGCCTCCCCACACATTTTCGTCCCCGCCTACCTCCTCCCTTCCTACCTCACCTGCTCGGCGGTATATGTTCGCCATCCTACTGCGCGTGCGGGATACTCTGAGATCCCGACGCCGTTCGATGCGGGTGGAGAGTTGATGAGTTTGGGTTGGGAGTGGTTTGTGAAGAAGGCGCCGAGGATGCGCGGGAGGACGCAGAGATGGTTAGGGCCCGAGCGGAAGAATGACGTCAAGCCTAGTGAGAGGAGGGCGTAGTTCCACTTGGGAGAGGCACGACATTAATGCATCATCATCTTTATGGTCGGAAGATACGGCTTGGAGAGACACTACTGTTGTGTGAAATCATATCTTGGAGGACACTGAGTCAATGAGCAGACTCAAGAGGCTGTGAGAAGTCTCGAGGTTCTTCAAAATCTCGTCCGCCATCTCGTCACTCGAGAGGCTCGCCCCATTAGTGCTAGCCCCTGGCGGGACAGGATTCTCATTCCTCCCAACCTGACTGCGAGAGAGATGATCTCCTCGGATTATGGTGGAGCGATGAGGGACCTGAGGGCTCTGACGGTGTTCCTGAGCTTGTTGTCCAGTTCCACCCACACCTGACCGAGGTCGAAGGTATCAAGACATCTAGTCTGTAGGCGTCGGAGCTGCTGTTGATAAGACAAACGGATGATGAGGAGAGCGTGATGAAAGCGCAGGTGTGAGAGTTTGTCTAGATTGGCTGAGACCGCCTCTATCTTCTCTCGGGGTGAAGGTATATGCACACAACTCACACCCGTCCAAATCAGCTTCCTTGTGGGAGTAATCGTTCGAATTAGCAGTGATGATCCATGCGAGATATTATAAACTACTACTTTTGGTCCTCAGGCAAGGTCGGCAGCTCGGGGATGAGCCCCTCCTTCACCAATAGCTTCTCAAGCTCTCCGCTTTGGTGCACTGTCGAATCAGCAGCAGCTCTCACCCGAGGACCAAGTACTTACTGGAAAGAACGATATCGCAGCCACCAACAAACTCTCCCTTGATGTAAACCTGCGGGATCGTTGGCCACTCACTGAAGTTCGGTCAGCTGCCCGTAAAGATATCATCCCCGATGGTACCAGTAGGTCAAACGAGAGAAGGACTTACGAGTACTCCTTAATGCCCTCACGCAGCTCCTGGTCTTCTAGGCAGTTGTATGATTTAAGAGATTCTCGGGGTACGCCCTGTGCCCAGTCAGTACAGCTTCAATAGGCCGATCTGACTTCAGGAGATCCGCCGCTTCCTTCCTGTATGACCCTTCAACTCACCTGAACATCCAGAATCTGACAAACAGCCCTGGAGAATCCACATTGAGGCGCATCGGGCGTGCCCTTCATGAACACCACTAGAGGATTTGCTTTTACGGCCTACAACTATTAGCCAAAAGTTCATGACGAATTGCTCTGGAGCTCCAGGTTCTTCAAGACGGTAACTCACATCATCGATAGTCTTTCGTGCTTCAGTGGATAGTAGACGGGCATGTGCGATCCGAGATGTAGTCTGAGCTAGTTGAGTTGGGGGAAGGGATCGCTGAGACCATCAGTTCTGGCTTTTGACTCCAGTGGTCAAATCCGGACTGACAAGTGTTCTGAAGGCTGTACGTGCGAAGACCATCTTAGCTGATGATTGATTGATAGTCTTGTAGATGCGAGCTCCTGACTTGAGATGGAAGATGATGATGAATCGATGGAATTCGCAGAGTGACGGCGGCTTGAAATTGCTATTGTAGCCGGTCACGTCGTGTGACCTATCCTTGTGACATCACTGATCTGGCCCACCTCCTATTGGTCACACACCAGTGACCACCATCAACAACACTTCTCCTCAACAGTCACTCTGATACAGCTCCAGACACGCTGTTGAGAGCAGCGATACATACAGCTAGGCGCACAATGAGCCTCACTCCTCCCTTTAAATACATCAATGCGGACGTAAGACGTTCACTGACTACATCTAATCGGTACTGACCGCGATCAGGAGTTGGCGTCGATGATCAAGGCGTCGCCTACAGCTGCGGCCAAGGAGTATGCTGTGGTCGATGTTCGAAGTGATGACTTTGTGGTGAGATTTTGGCTGTAGGCCGAGGTCAAGGCGTTGGCTAATGGTGATAGGGGGGAAACATCGTTGACTGTGTCAACTCCCCCGCGGAGACTTTCCATGTGGACGTTGATGGGCTCGTGAAGAAGCTGGATGGCGGTGAGTGTGACAACACACACTACCCATGCCTTGGCAGTTCTGGGGACAACGATTAGCTGACCTAACAGTGCCCAAGGTGGTGTTCCGTGAGTGGTCTGCCCTGATGAATGCTGAATGTGCCTAGACTGCGCGTTATCACAACAACGGTATGTGCTCTTACCCGGTCCTCTAGTTGGAAACGCCGGCTGACGCTCTGCAGAGGTCCCAAGTCCGCTAGAGTCAGTCTCTCTGACTCGCGCTTGTCTGCCATCACTAGGGACCGGCGCTGATACTTGCAGATGTACTCTGAGTCTCTCACCCCCGAGCAAAAGAAGTCGCAGGAGGTATACGTCCTTCGAGATGGCTTCACAGGCTTCCAGCAGAAGTTTAGAGTGAGTCCATTTATGGTTTCGGGCGCTCAGTACGGCTAAGCAGGGCAGAATGACCCGACATTGATCGAGAAGTTCAACAAGAAGTACCATGATTGAGCCCAAATAGAGCATGCAGATATGTACACTGTGTCCTATATGTATGTAGGCGGCCTGTGAGGTTGGATCTGTGCAGTAGTAGCGTAGAGCGGTCACAGTGTACCGGATGTACGAGTTGGCTACAGCCGGCGTGTCGAAACATTTTGCCACCGAGATGTTTGGCGATGCGCCTGTTAATTTCGCATCGTTTCATCCTCACACCACTTGTTACCCATTACTCTCATCGTTATAATCTTCCAACTGGTGCCCTCGGTACACATCTGACTCCGCTATCCTACATATATCGATCATCCGAGGCATTGTCCACGATCTACCATGTCGCGACCTGGAAAATCCAACCGTCGCCCTTCTTTCCCTTCCTCCGCCGCCCCCGCCGTTCTCGCTCACATGGACGAACCAAAAACAGGTTCAGGAACAGCAGCGGGTGTAGTCCCCCGGATAGCCTTCATTAAGCACGGCAAATATATCGCCCTGGGCTCGGCAGGATTGTGGTATACCGACCTCATCCCCCATGCGCGTGCGGTACTGGATAGTAAAGCAGCAAAGGGATGGGCTGGTAAGGTGTTGATGTTGGCAATTGGGCTGCATGGAGTTACTGTTGTGAGCCCTACAAATGGCCTGAATGGGGTGGAATGCTGCGCGGGTCCGGGCTGATGTGTACAGGTCATATTTCTGTATTTGGTCGTGTTCCTTCCCTGGCTCAGAGGGTATATCCCAAATGTGAGCTATTTGCTGCTTGTTTCAGTGTTTGAATCAGGGACTTTATCTGACGTTGCAGTATCCTGCATGGCAACAATCTGCCCGTCTCCGTATAATAGTACCCGTACGTCCACCCCTACTACGTTTTCGCATCACATACTGAGTACCCCAGCTCCTCACATCTACGATTCTTCTAGGATGGACAAGTCTAGTCGTGTCACTCACACAAGCTGGGAAGAGCTCAGCGGCGGGCGCGTTGGTCGACGCCGTCAAGGCTGTAGGAGAGGGAGACAGTGGGAAACTCGTGGCGGCTGGCGGGATGGGCGTTTGGCGGGCAATGGCGGGAGGTAAGCTCATTCTTCCCTTGCGTGGCTAATCCTGGCATGCAGAATCCCAGCTGATATACTAGCTACGGCGCTGTATGTCCTTACATTAGGCGTGCTGGGGTTCATACCCATGCCGACCAATGTCTCGGTGGGCAAAAAGAAGCAGTGAGAGAGAGGGGAGGGGGTCTGTGCGTCTGTGGAAGAGTATAATGTGGTAGCAAATCATGTCGAGCATCCTATGTATAGCCTGTATTACCTTCTTATGCTCTGATTCAAGCCTTTCTGGCCGTCTCAGTCTTCCCGGATACACTCATCCCCCTGCATCATCCACATCCCAAAATTCCTTGATTCGGTGACATCATCGACACGTTCCTCGACGCGAAGCAGCCAACGCGAGATTCGCCTCCCAACATTCAGCCAATTCACATCCTATACCTATCCTCACCTGACCAAGAACATCCCGCCGCCTTGAGTCCTAAGCATCATGGACAACTCGCCTTCCCGTTCAGCCTCTGGGTTCTTTGATCAAGATCCAAGCTATTCGCCTAACATGGACTATCGCGCCCGGTCCTCTTCATCAGCTTCTTCGCGCCCTTCATACTCCCGTTCTAGCTCTTTCACGAGTTTGATGCCTATGATGGATAGATATGGCGAGGAATGGGGAAGTGGAGCTACGACTTTACTAGGTGAGCTAGCTCTAGCTCGTCTGTTGTCTGACATCAAAGAGAGGCTTAGCTGATACTTGCAGATGTTGTCGAGACATTCTTTGGTATGTCGCCACCGCCCGAAACAGCTTTCTCTTAAGCTCCTGATCTGGAAATATACCACACATGACCATGTCAAGATCAATTGCTGATGCCCAGACTCTCGCCTAGACCTAATGGGCCGCCGGCTCAAAGCCCAATCCGCCCGCCTGAAGACTCGGACCCTTGAATTGATCCCCAAGGGCCTTCGCACGCCCGGCGGAGGCGGCTCTATCATCCTGGATGATCTAGCTCCGCGTCTTGAAGGAAGGGAAGGCCTCGATGTGTCCGAGAGTAGGGAGAGTAGGGATCTGCGTGAGAGGCGTGGGGAGAAATATAGGAAAGAAGTGGAGAGGGAGGTTGAGCGGATAAAGGTTAAGGTGGGTCTGTCGAGCTTGGAGCCGGAAAAGGTGGATGTCCAGGCTGATGTGCTTGTAGCTCGCTGCGAAAGTCACGCATCTGTCTGGGACGTGGAGATCTGCTCAGATCATCCGGACAAGAGAGAAATTCTGTGAGTTAAGCAGAGCAGATCGTTGGCGACATCAGGAACTGACGTAGCGTAGCATTCTTTTTCGGTGTGCTGTCCCTTGCGTTTACGTGTATACTCTATGGTGCAGCACCGGAATGGCTCCCGCTGGCGTATACCGTCCAGTCCGCGTTTTATCTACCTACTCGGGTTTGGTCATATAAGCGGAAAGCATTCCACTACTTTTTGTTTGAGTGAGTCTGTCTTTCTAATAACGCGAGTATGTAGGGTAGTGAATATGGGCAAAGCGCGCGAGGAGAAAGATGATATTGTGGTCTTATGTCTGGGGGAAAGAAGAGCTGAACATTCTCCAGTTTGTGCTATTTCGTCAATGTGCTCGACCTTGTGTGGATATGGCTCATGCCTCATTCTACCGTCCTCTTCATCTGCAGCTACCTGCTCACTATGGGTCAGTTAGCTGAGCACCGTTCGATTCGCCAAAGCTGACTCAGCAGGTCCCTTGGCGTCGGCCATCATCACCTGGCGCAATTCTTTAGTATTCCATTCCATGGATAAAGTCACCAGTCTATTCATCCACATGTAAGCTGACCCTCTCGCATCATTCTTCCAAGCTGCAAGGAGAAAGCTGACACTGACCAGGTACCCCCCACTCGTCCTGACCGTCATCCGGTATGTCCCTCTGACCTGAGCCCTGTCGTATACAGCTGATCACTCCCAGTCACTCCTACGTTGACGCTGAGAGCCGATATCCCGGTCTGGCGCACGTTAGCGACTATAGCTGGTGGAAGCAGATCCTACTTGCTGGTGTACCTTGTCAGCTATCTCTATCCCCATGTGGTCAGTGGTCCAAAAGCTGACGCGGTAGACATTCTGTGGCAAGCGGCATACTACAAATTCATCTCGATCGACCGGAAATCAAAGATTGAATCAGGTCAACGGCAGAACAGCTTCCACTAGTGAGTCGGCCCCTCTGCCAGCTGAGACGTTTGATCTTTGATGAAATGTTGAGAAGCGCAGCTGATGCTTCGCAGCCTGCTCAACGATAAGCGTGGACCCATAGGCAAGGCTCTGAAAGGTATCAACCCGACGAATCGTGAGAGGTGGTTCATCTTTGGTCAATTGAGTAAGCTTTCGTAGTCCCGTAGACGTGACAAAGCTTACGATATTTTCAGTCTATTCGATTGTCTTTATGATTCCTGCTGCTGCGCTATACATACACTCCGCTACTGCCAGCGCCATCTACCTCACGGTCGTCTTCGCTACGAGTGTCTGGAACGGTGGCAACTTCTACATCGAAGTATTCGGACGCAAGTAAGCTAGCCCAGATATGATACTTTGGTCGCAAGAGGATGGTGAGCTCACAATATCAGATTCGAAAGGGAACTTGAGAAATTACGCAGAGAAATGGAGTTGGCATCAGCAACCGGCGCACCGTCCTCTACCCAAACATCAGCTCCTTCAACACCTTACGCCGACGGCCAAAGCGAGTATCATACCGACGCGGCGGATGATCTGGCTAATAGCCCTCTGGCCTTGCCGAGTGCGGGTCATGCAGTGGATATGGAGGTGCCGGATTTGACGCTGGATAAGGCTGTGGAAGAGGTGAATAGGGAGGGCAAGAAATCTCAGTGATAGACTCGGGCGCAGATGTTCGTTAGACAATTTTGCGGTGCTACTGCTGATGTGGATGTTTCTATGTATAGATATATGTATATCTCCTACTTCCACTGTGTATACCTCCTACTTTCACTGCTTGGAGTCATAGCTGGTCCGGACAGATGAGGATGATCGATGAAGTCTGACACGCTGGGCACCCTATGATGCTGAAACGCGACGGCTAAAACTGAAACATCTCCACACGGGCTTCGAATGCCACCCGAAATTGAAAAGGTTTATCGCCGAAACACCGGTTTCGACCTCCCGCGTGATTTCTGCTTCCGTCCACCCCTCGCTGGGTGGTAATTTGGTGGCAGGTGTAGAAACTTCTCTCTTCTCTCAGCATACATCTAAAATGGCGATCGGCAAGGTCAGTAGCCTCCCTTTTGCTTCACGAGAACGACAGCGGAGGAATACGGAGACGACTGTGTGGAATAGATGGACAATAAGCGACCGAAACTGACCATCGTTTAGAACAAGCGCCTCTCAAAGGGGAAGAAGGGAATTAAGAAGAAGGTGGTCGACCCCTTCACCAGGAAGGACTGGTACGACATCAAGGCCCCCGGGTTCTTTGAGGTCAAGCAGGTCGGAAAGACACTGGTCAACCGATCGCAGGGTTTGAGTGAGTCACGCGGGATAGGGCGTAGGTTACAATCGCTGATCCTCTTTTTAGAGAACGCCAACGACTCCCTAAAGGGCCGTGTGGTTGAGGTCTCCCTCGCCGAGTTGAACAACGACCAGGAGCAGTCTTTCAGGAAGATCAAGCTGAGGGTTGAGGATGTTGCTGTGAGTATAGAATTTGGGAGGATTTGGAATTTTTAGCTGATAAGTCAGGGCCGAAACTGCCTCACCTCATTCTTCGGTATGGACTTCACCACCGACAAACTCCGATCCATTGTCCGTAAATGGCAGACTTTGATTGAGGCCAACGTCGACGTCCGCACGTCGGATGGTTACATTCTCCGTCTCTTCTCTATCGGCTTCACCAAGCGTCAAGCCAACCAGGTCAAGAAGACCACATACGCCCAGTCGAGTCAGGTTAGGGAGATCCGTGCCAAGATGGTTGAGATTATGAAGCGCGAGGCAGAGGGAAGCGACTTGAAGGAGTTGGTGCAGAAGTTCGTGCCGGAGAGCATTGGTCGGGAGATTGAGAAGGCCTGCAAGGTGGGTTTTGACGTCTCATACAAGGGACTTCAGCTGACAGTGTAGGGCATCTACCCCCTTCACAACGTCTACGTTAGGAAGGCCAAGATCCTAAAGACACCTAAACTCGACATGTCCAAGCTCCTCGAGCAACATGGAGAGGCATCGGATGTGAGTTGGCGTCTTGCTCTTGTTGCGACATCAGCTGATGTATCCAGGCTACCACCGGAACCAAGGTCGTCAAGAGCGGCGAGTTTGTTGAGCCTGAAGCACTTGCATCGGTCTAGGGTGGGATTCGCATGTATTCTTTGGGAAAAATATAACTTGGCACAGAGTTTTGAGGTTTGGCACATGCTCTTGAATCGGAGACTACATTCTTTTAGAGGAGACTGTCCGTACATTGAACATCACATCTGAGCTCGGTCCTTGATCGTCCTGCAGCCACAAGAGCAGGCCCACCATTGCACCCAATTGCTTCTAAGCCACGTGCCTGCTCGGCGCGTCTAATCTTTTGTCTGCCGACCACGACCACCGCCTCCTCCTCGCTTCCTGCTTCCTCGATTGATGTACAGTCTCCAGCTTTCCTTCCCTCACTTCTCAGGCACCACCCAGTCACTTCACCTCGCCACTTTCACCACCCACCAAACAAGCGATACACCCTTCTTTCGATTTAGCTCACCTCTTGCCTTCACCACATAATCCTCGCCAAACAGTCACAAGGTGAGTGAGACATGCCCCTTCGCTCCATTCTGGAATTCTGAGACAAACCTCTGACTCTCACCCTTTAGACCGCTAAGTGGCCCTTTATCAGCTCCACCGCCTAACCAGCCCACTCCGACGGAACACACACCCCCTCGCCGTTGCCCGTCCAATCGAATTCGCCCGTCGCCCAGCTGCAGCGCCCATTCCCACGCCCCAGGGTCATACCAGCCCCTCTCACATATTTATTCCCGTGCCTTCTCCTCCTGTTCTCTTCCCACACTGTCGTCGTGGGTTACATCTCTATTACTTCTTTACACTTTCATCCATTCCCCTTCTTTACTACACAGAGCTAAGCTCGACGTAACCTATCTGTCTCTATTGCTTCTTGTTGCTAGTACCTCGCTCATACTGCTCTTTCTCCTTCCAAACACACACCCTTCCAACTTGTACGCTTGTGATTTCTTACCCGCCCCCTTCCCACACACTTATTGCTCGGTCCCCCTTCATACTCTTCCCACCCTTCACCATACATACGCCACAATGGCCGCCCCCCTCCGTGACGCAACCCACAATGTCAACCTCCCTACCGACCCCAACATCCTCGCTTCTTACTCATACGACATCAACCTCGGCACTCCAACTGGTTTAATCCCCCGCGCATACATACCCAACGCTCACGCTCTTGGTATGGGTTTACCACACGGTAGTCCGCTTTACCCGCATCACCAGTTGGGTGGGCTCTCTAGTCCCGGCTTAGGTTTTGATAACTTTGACGCTATGAAAGTGAGCTTCTATCCTACTGTGGACTTGATACCTAGGCTGACAAAGCAGCGCGGATTGGACGGCTCTGGCTTACCAATGAATCCCCTTACAGGCGCTGCACCGACCATTGATGCCCAAGCGGCATCCTACGAAAACTTCCCCCTTCAGAAGAAGAGCCGCTACTCGCCTGTCCAAGCCATGTCGTCTCCCGGTCTGCAGGTCAACCATCAACATCATCCCGGTACATTCACCCCTGGTCAGCCGCTATTCAACCCCAATAGCGGTGGTGGCGGAACAGGGATGCCCTCTCCGATTCATATGGGGCCTTTGCTTCATAGTACGGGTGTTCTGGGAACGCCAGTTGTTTCAGGGAGGATGCTGAACAATGCGCTGAACGTACCCCAGACGCCAATGGGGATGATGGGGTTCCAAATGGGCAATATGCCTTACTCTATGGTAAGCTGGCTTGTCTGATCACAACATGTAAGCAAAGCTGATCACTCAGCCCTTCCCTACCTCTCCTATCATGTCACCGTCGATGAACCCGGGTGTGATGACTGGCAACTACGGTCCCGCCGCTGCGGCCGCAGCAGCAGCAGCAGCTGGCAACACGACCGGACGAACCGTATACGTCGGTGGTCTCCCAGCCGGTAAGCTATGTAGTCTGCGCCGCAAATTGAAGACTAAAGCTCACTCTTCAGACGCATCAGTCGACGAACTCCTCAACCTGGTCCGCTTCGGACCTATCGAAAACGTCCGCCTCCTCCCCGAACGCTCCTGCGTCTTCATCTCCTTCTTGGACGGCTCAACCGCTGCAGCCTTCCACGCCGACGCCCAAGTCAAGAAGCTGGCATTGCACGGCCAAGAGCTCAAGATTGGATGGGGCAAGGCGAGCCCCTTGGCGCCTCCTGTGCAGACTGCTGTGCAGAACCAACAGGCGACGCGGAATGTGTTTGTGGGTAATTTGGCGGACACGACTACGGAGCAGGATTTGAGGGATGAGTTGGCGAGGTTTGGTCCGATTGATCAAGTCAAGATTGTACGAGATAAGAATATCGGGTTTGTACACTTTTTGGGAATTGCCACGGCTATGAAGGTAAGCTATGGTGCACTCGGACGGTAGCGCGCGAGCATTAGCTGACAGTCTCAGGTGGTCAAGGACCTCCCACTCCAAACAGGCTGGACGGACAAGAGGGTCAACTACGGTAAAGACCGCTGCGCCTACGTTCCCAAGGCGCAACAAGCTGCCGTTCAAATGGCGCAACAACAAGCTCTGGCGGCTGTCCATTCCCAACACGCTCAAATCCCGGGTTCCCCTTATTCAAACTTCGCACCCATGACTCCCAGCTTTTCAAACTTTTCAGCACCCAACACTCCGGGTTTCGCATCTCCCATTTTCCCCAGTGGCGGTTTCCCATCCATGGCCAATGGAGGTTTTGCGGATCCGAATGCGGCTGTGAGCCAGCTTGGGAATCGGACGGTCTATGTTGGTAATATCCATCCCGACACGACGACGGAGGAGCTCTGTAATAATATTCGGGGTGGTCAATTACAGCAAATCAAGCATATGCAAGATAAGAATTGTGCTGTAAGTTCTTTGGTTGGAGCTTTATCTTGTCGACAATCTTAAGCTGACCCCACCTAGTTCGTCACCTTTGTCAACGCCGAAAACGCCATGAACTTCTTTACCTACGCCAGTACCATTGGCGTCACTGTCAATACACGTAAATTGAAGATTGGATGGGGCAAGCATTCGGGTAGTCTCCCACCTGCTATGCTTCAGGCTATTCAGAGTGGCGCGAGTCGTAATGTGTACATTGGGAACGTCCCGGACTTTGCAATCTACACGGATGAAAAGCTCCGTAAAGATTTCGCCGAATTTGGAGGTGAGTCCATACCCGCTGTGTAGCTGAGGGCCGGGCTTGAGCTGATTTGGCAGAAATCGAAATGATCAATTTCCTTAAAGAAAAGGGTGCTGCTTTTATCAACTTGTAAGTCTCAGCTTCTGCTACCTCCAAGGTTGTATTGAGGGTTTATAAGCTGATAATCAGTATGAGCATCCAATCTGCCCAAAGCGCCATTGAAGGCGTCAAGCAGAATCCATCTTACGCCAACCTCCGCATCTCGTTTGGAAAAGACCGATGTGCCAATCTACCTCGACCAGTACACGGGTAAGTCCACTTCCCCGACTGTCACAAAGTGATCATCTGTGAATCTCAGCTGATCACTCGCAGTACTCCCGGTGGACCCTTCCGTAACTCTGGGATGCGCAACACGTCCGGCGGCTCAACAGGTACACCCGGTGGATCCGGATTATCCGGCAACGCCACCACCAACAGCCACAATCACAGTCCGAACGATAGTGTCGCTTTAGCAATCGCGGCTGTTGAAGCTCGATTACAATCCCCTCCCAGAATCCCATCGTTGGGTCCTGGACCTTTTGCTAGTCCTCCTACTGCGGTAGCGCCGCCTATTGCTATGGAGGATAGCTACGAAGCTGGGGAGATTAAGGATGAGGAGATTGATATGGAGGAGCGATATGGGCAACATTCGGAGTAAGGGCCGGGAGGCTAGGGCGATGGGTTGGCCGGAGTTGTTTCTGTTTATACCTCTTGGCCATCTTCGATCCCCCTCTCCACCCCCCTCTTGTCCACCTTGTACCTTTACGACCACCCCCCTTTTCTCATCTCCTCACGACTCGGTCATTAGAAATTGCATTTGGCGGGACGGGCGACTGTGAAGTATATACGTATACGCCTTCCGTACAGACTTTATCGTCTATGTAACTTGTAAACAATGTACGGATATGACATACAAAAGGCGAGGTATCTTGGGGATCGGTTTGGGAGGTATTTTGTGGAGATATCAAATTGCCAGGAATCAAATGTGGGCATAGCATGTGTAGCGCAATGGGGATCAGACATTCATTCCCGCCTCGGTACTCTGCAGGCAAAATCTCCTTATCTCTCCGCATGATTCAATGAGCTATGTAATTATGGCACCTATGTACTGTATGACTGTATTTCCCTATCCGAATTTGCTCAGACTAATGCTCTTCACCCTTCCAATTTCCCACCGCACATCGACTTGATTATCCTATCCCACACCAGAGACCCCTATCCCATCCATCACATCCTCCTCCTCCTAGACCACACAAACCGCCCTTCATCCATCCGCCATATCCCACTCCACGCCCTTATCCCAAAAGATCAATCAGATCCTCTCGCTCCTTCTTGACAGTGCCCAACCCTAACGGACTCCCAGCCCTAACCTTCACCGCCACCCCAGTCCCCATTCGGGTAGCCTCAGGCCGATCAGATCGAGGCGGAGCACTAGCCGTCGGCCTCAACTTCTTACCGTCCCACGCAGCCGGCGCAGTCTTAGAATCAGGCGACATGGGATCGGACCTATGATTGCCCGAACTGCCCGAATCCGTTGCGGTGCCCACTGAGATGGAGACGTCCAGCTGATCAACATCGTCCGTTTCGGTTGCAGTCTCGGATTGAGCGTCCGCTTTGTCGTCGACGGTATCGGCATTGGCGTGGAGGAGGGGGTTTGGGGGTAGACCGAGGTCTGGAGTCGAGAATGTCAAAGAGGGGGAAGCGACAGAAACGGTGAATCCCTCAGATTGCATTTCGGTGATTATCTGATCGAGACGTTTACCGGGTGGAGTGTGTCGGATGGTGTTCATGAGGGGTACAATGAGGTCGAGGAGCTGACATGTCAGCTTATCTTTGACGTTTTGTAAGATAATGCAAGCTTACCTGTTGACGTTGAGACCTTTCAGCAGATTTGAGGCAAGTCTAGATATCAGCTTACTGATCCCTTAGCTACACTGGGCTAGATCTGAACGGACCTGTAAGACAAAGTTTGCGAATGGGTCCCTGAGCACAGAGTGGACACGGTGCGTCCCGTCTTCTCGGAAATTGACAAGTTCGTACACTAACTCGCGCTTATCATTCGGCTCAGCATGCAAGATTGCCTTTTCGACGACGTTGCTTGCGAACTTGTGTCGGGAGACTGGGGCATCAGCACAATGTAGCCTAGATCTAATGGAAGACTTACATGTCCAAACTTGACCTCTAATGAGCTTGATGACTCGCTGTTTGTGCGCCGGGCCAGCAGCAATGATCATACTCTGAACGACGTAGTCTGGTCGGATCAGCATCGTCCACTTGTCATGGATAGGAGTTCACTCACTTCCAAAGGCATCCTCGATGAGACGCCTTGCACACCCCTGCAACTCTTCAAGAAGATCCCGCTTATGATCATCCGGCAGATTTTCCACTGCCTTCTGTAGCACTCGACAACCGAAAGAGTGGATAGACAGGTCTTGGGCGTGTCCGAGGAATGCGTCAGGGACGGATTTGGGGGGATTAGATTGGATGATCCGCTAATATCGTCAGCTAGATTCCAATGACTGTATAACGAAGGAGGAGCATAACTTACCTGAATGACATGATTCGCATTGGCTGATTTAACACACTCCACAATCTTCCCTTCCAACTCTGCAATCATGGACAATTTCTGATCTTCATCGACTTTATCAAGAGCTTTCTGCACCACCTGTGTTCATCAGTTACGGCCCATTCGACGCTAAGAGGGGCTTGACAACTCACTCGACACCCATACATCTGCATACTCAGATCATAAACTCGACCCCTCATCTGCTCCGCCAATCCCCTGACCTGCTCTTCAGTCCCATGGTCGAAAAACTTCTGAATGCAGTAGTTGCCAAACACATCCTGCATGAGAGTAGCCGCGTTGGGTAGGATCTCGAGGTACATTGCCTGTCGATCCTGCTCTGACGCATGCTCGATTTTGGTCTGAATCAAGCGAGAGCCGTGTTGATCGCCTGAGAATTCGATAATGTGCCCAAAGATCTCCTGTCGTCATCAGCAAATGACCAATTTCTCATCCCGCAGGTCGCCACGAAGTTCTAGACTCACCGCCAGACCCCAGTTCCTGTCCGTCTTGTTCAACCTGAAGTCCTCCAACAGCGCCGATCGGGGCGAATCATCAAACCGCCTAGGCCTTGCTCCCTGGAAACGGAGCAGGGGGTTGGTGTACTGCGGACCATAGTGGATGGGAACGAGCTGATGAAGTGAAGGGGTATTGGGGGTGTATTGACCATAAGGGTTACGAACCGCATTGCCGCCGGGGTAGAGAGGGGTAATACTGGGGCTGTAGTGCTGAGTGAAGCCAGCGTGGGGTCGGAGGACGGTATGAGGGGCACGAGGAGTTTCAACCTGATGATGTCAGCCACGTCTAGATTTCAACCAACCCAAATTTACTCACCTGAGGTTTCTTGCCCCGCTCGACGAAAGTACCATTGTTGGTAGGCCAGTAGCTAGCGCCATAACCTCCATAGGCTGAAGCAGGAGACATCATCCCCGCATCAGGCGCCATCTTCCTCCCTTGCTGATGCTGCTGACCCTCACGCTGACCCCCGCCCCCGCTTTGCCTAAACGCCGACCTGACTGGGCTTCTCTGTTGCTCGTTACCCCTCTGCTGCCCTTGCGGGCCGCGCGGCCTGTACGTCTGCTCGCCAACCCGGAGAGACATTGACACCCCGTCCATCCCCAGGCCTAGACCATGGTTTACCCCGCCGCCGCCGGTACCGCCATACGGATCCGCCTGACCGTACTCGAACTGATTCTGCATCAGACCTGCCATATCGCCAGGAATGGCTGGAGCGTAGGTGAAGCCTCCGGCCATAGCGGGTGTGTGGGGAGAAAAGGGGGCATCAAGATGTTGGCCGGTGCCGTTGAGAGGGAGGGCGGGCTGATAGAAGCCATAGATGTCCATATGGGAGGGATCAGGATAGGCAAAAGATCGATTGTTGGCGTTGAGACTGGGTGTGAAGCCGGTAGGGTTGGGGGATGGGTGGTGGGCATGGCCATGGTTGATGTGGGCCTGATGGGAGGGGAAGCGGTCGTCAACGTGTAGGTTGGTGAGACGCGAGGCGAGGTCATTTTGGCCGTCATGGGCATGGTTTGGGGGGTTACCGTGAGACATTGTAGGTCGAGACAAGGGGGAGGATGAAGGATGGACAAATTGGAGTCGAGCTAAGAAATGGTGGCGTCGTGTTGCTGACAGGGGGAAATGATGACAGCGACAATCTAGCGACAATAAAGTCACAAGTGATTGAAGGGGTCTGCACAGAAGGTTGTAACTCTGAGCAAGATGTGGAAGGAACAAGATAAAGAAGGGGGAAGGGGGAGATGTAGACAAGGACAAGGATGCTAATGCTGACCGGAAGCTGTTGATAGAAGGTAGTGGGTGGGGGTGAGGGAAGAATTTCGAGTGAGGTGAGGGGGTGACCCGCCGTTGCCGCAAACCTTGAATCAAGACGACAAAAGGGAGGGACGGGTCAGATCGAAGCAGCTAGTGCTTAGCCTCGGTTTCAAAGGATCCTCCCTCTTCCTATTCTCTCCCTCGCCCGTTCCCGTTGTGTATATCGCAGAGTGGGGAAGCTGTGTATTGTTGCACCTGATCCGAGCTGATAGGATCATGCGATAGATGCGATTTCGAATTGACGCTTTGACCGTTGGGGAAGCGAAGGGGGTTGAGGGACGGGCGAAAGGGGCCAGATGATAGCCAAAGGAAGGGGAGGGTGTCAGCCACCAGATCTCTGCCGAGATTTCTGATAAGGGGCTGAGGATGATGTCGGACTATACTGTCGAGTTGTATTCGCTTGATCGGATATCGTTGAGCTTCACACGTCGAGGTTTCTGACTGGCAGCTGGACTCTGCAAATTTGCGCGACATCCTACGCGTCAGATGGATTAGCTCGCGTCCGCGTCAGGCTTGATCGAAGCACGCGACAGTAAGCCTCCGAGGCCTGCACACACACACACACATACGAAAGGACACACACATCCCCACTGACCCCCGGAAACCCTCCCCCACCCCATCTCCGCCGGTACCCCTTGTTTCAGGTCTTGGCTAAGACGCGGAGGCTGATTGCGATTGCGATTGCAGAACGTGTGATGTTGTCCACCAACACCGCTTGGGTTTGCTGAAGGTGTGTATGCGTAATGTAAGCTGAGCGATGAGTGCGTAGCAAGCTTTGGTGCGTGGCGTAATTCCCTGAAAGTCTTCCTGCCTCCAGGACTGGCCGTTCCCTCTGATTCATGTCTGTCGCAGTCTGATGATCTGATGGTGAGCGAACTCAGCGCCACGATGCGAGAGTTCTAGATTGCTTGTGTAATGATCATGCTGGGTTGAGGAGGGACTGGAAGGGACTGGAACATTCAACAAGCCGAGATGCTTTATGAGGCGGATAGAGGCGGATCATCTCGGGAGTTCTCGGGCTATAGCCTATCTCGGGGAATTAGCTTCAGGCACCGGAACTCAACTTTGGCCGGCCAGCCATCTCCTGCAAATCTCCTGACAAAAAACGATATAGCGCATCAGTTATGACCACATCAGTAAGCCTCATGCGATCACAGCGATCACGATGTACGACGACAATGTTGATGTCAACAACTGACCCAGTCGTACTCAAAGCTTGAGATGATAATATATGAAGCACTTTCTGACTTTGCATTCACCTTTCACTGACAACTTGCATCCTTGTCTACTTCCAGCCTGTACCTATCTCCCAGTCCCGACTATCCACACACCAGCAACTTCGTCAATCTCTAATCTCCCACCTCCATCCCCATCACCATGTTCCGCGCACATTTCTCCCTCATCTTCCTCGTCCTCTTTTCCCTCCTCTCTCTTTCGGTCTATGCCATTCCCACCGGCAATGACAAATCCCTCGCCCTCCGTCAGGCTACACGGTCGTCCGTAGTAGCTCGCGCTGAGCGTCGTCGCGCCTCCCCCGTTCGTCGCCAGGATCCCTCACCAGTCCCCTTCGTCCCCCGCACCTTCTACATCCGCAACCCTGACGGCCAATACTACACTCCAACTGGACAAAACGAGGGCAGCTACCTGCAATCCAGCGCGACCGAAAACTCGGCCGCGATCCTGTTCACAATCACATCCTCGGGTTTTCTACAGCCAGCGAATGCACCCACGGTGTCTGCATACGTTGGCGATTCTGCCGTCGCCGCTGTCCGGCTCTTTAGTGATGCAACCGCGGGAGGCATCGTTGGCTTTGTCAAACTCGTCTGCTCAATCATACCGGGTTCGCAAGTCCTGTCTTGTGCGGCCTCGCCAACCGTAGCATTTGGCTCATACGGCGATGCGGTAAATCCTAGTCGCTTTCTTTCGGTAGCGAGCCCCGATCAGATCTTTCCCGTTGTCGTGGAATACGCCCCTTAGGAGATGGTGCCAGTTGGAACGGCATGATGAGGAGGATTGGGCCACTTCGTAAGTTTATAGCTCAAGCGCAGACGAGAAATCTGCGTCGGTTTGGATGAGGCCCTTGCTGACCTTCAGCTGATGGATCCAGAGGTGAAAGTGGGTTGGGCAGCTGAAGCTGAAGATGGCGGGCGGATTGGGCGACGGAGAATTTGAATGTAAGTCTTGAGCCTCCACGTTTTGAATTCTCTGATTGAGCAGGACTTTCTTTTTATCTATTCTTTTGGGCTTGGTTACGGGGTTCGCATGGGAGCATAGCTTGGTAGCGGGTTGGCGATGTTAGGGATCCAAAGACAGCGGCAAGGTGATAGCGGCGTGGTGTATCGCTTGGCTGGATGGACAATGCGTGTTTTGGTATTTAGCTAGCTTGCGGATCAAATGTGCTCGGGTCGCATTTCTACACACCGTCAGTCCAGCAGGTTGACGAAGCAAGACCGGCGGGCGTGCGTGTTTACGTTTGGACAATCGAGATCCTGTTATCTCGCGGGCGAAGTTGGCGAAACGACTGGGCGGGTATCTTCTTGGTTGTGTCCGGCGGTTGCGAACTACATAGCTTGCCAGTGCTGTCTTTCCGAAGTTAGGGAGCAAAGTCTCCCTTGACCGCGTCCGACAGCCATCAGGGAAATCAGGGAGAATCAGTGTGTGAATACGGGACACCGCCCATCTCCATATACAACAGCTGCATACCCTTCACCCTCACTCACTCCCCCTTCGCCCTGCCAAGGCAGCCCCCACCTAAGGCCCATAGATACTCAAACTCTTCATCTCCTCCAATACCTCCTCCACATGCCCATCCAATTGCCCATTCGCATACTCGTCCCGGATATTATCGCTGAAATATCGCTGGACGCCTGAAAGCTTGTCGTAGCCTTCTTGCGCAAAGGCGAGCTGACATCGGATCATAGCTTCGAAAGAAGGGTCGAGGTAAGCTTTAGCTTTTCAGTACTTGCTCCGCTCAGGATAGCAGGAGTTACTTACGGATACGTAGATCCAGCAAAAGGGGGAGTTCCGTGATGAGTTGTTCATTGATGATATTGTAGATATCGCGAGCTTCGTCGTGTTCCGCTTGTGCCTGGTGGTATCAGCTTACAAGTCGCATTGGTAAATGGGACGTTTGTTCGAAGATGACTTACTCGAGGCAGACGAGCGGCATCTTCGGCCGGTTTCTCAATAAGCTTCTTGACTTTTGCTCGAGCGGCATCATAATCCGTCAACTGCCACAATCAGCTTACATTCACCGGGACTAAGCGTCGAGCGCTTCGAAACTGACCTTATGACTGCGCTTATCGATCGCAGCGTTGATATTGCCATAGTACGAGTTGAGCTTGCCGACTGGTTCTAGAACGGTAGTTCGGAAAGGGGCATCCTGGCAAGGGTCAGCTTGACACATACAACGACACGGGATGCAAAACTCACTAGATCGCGACCGACACCTGCATCAAGTTCGTCTACTGCAGCTTTGTAAGCGTGTCCTGCCATTGCTCCCTAGGTATGTCAGCTATTGAACCGTGCTCGTCAGAAAGAGGGATCCCGTAAGCTCACATCGCTCGCGCGGTCCGCGGTGTAGAAGAGTGAAATGGTTTCGGCGATACGAGTTTGAGAAGAGGCCATAGCTATGATTTTCAGCTATGGCCTGGGCTGGATGTGCTCCGAAGAATGTCAGCGATTGCTCACCTCGCATAGCATCCAAGTATGTCTTGGCATCTTTTTGCAGCGCATTGGTCTCTTTCTCCATTCTGGTCAATCAGCTTCTAGTACCATTTGTGATTGACAAGTCAGCCGCTATGAATCCCTAGATACCCAACGGATTAAGGGCAAGGTGTCAAGCTTGTCAAGGTCGAGGCAGGGGAACTCGGCCAGAACAGAACGCCACTCACGTCCTATATCTCCCTTCCTCCTCGGCGAACTCCCTATCGATCGTCCGCTCAACCTGACCCGTCTTCTGCATCAACGTCGTCCCCGCCCGAGACGCTGCTTTCTTTAGACTAAGCACATCAGTACAGTCACTAGAATGGGCCGGACCGGCCGGTGGGGTCGGATATGTCCCAGCGTAGTAGCGTTTGGAGGGACAAGACTCACCCTCCCCTGTTTATTATCAGCTGTTTTCCTCACATCAATCAGTGCTGACTAGCTGAGCACTCACCAAGACATGCTGTAGCTATTCTATATGGATTCCGTTGATGTATATAAGCAAACGGGGTAAGGATGGTTGACATGGCACAGCTGTGTCGGCGCCGAGACGGGCAAGTAGGCGGGAAGTTACGTAAACTTCAGATCTCGATGATGCTGTCGAGCTCTTAGACCGCAACCACCTTCATACATCCATCTCTCTCCGTCCACAACTCATACTCCCCCTCGACGACCACCTCCAAACAGAACACAGAAAGCACCATGTCTCGTCATCGATTTGTGAGAAATATCGACCTTGATGGTGAGCTGCTTCGTCCGATGTGCTCATTTGATCGTCGCTGATGGAATCTAGCCGAGATGGCCGATGAGGAGGAAGTCGATGACTCCGGCATGTCCCCCGAGGAAAAGGGTGAGGGGTTTTTACTGGGAGACGAGTATAGGACAGAGCTGACGATGCTCTAGCGCAAATGCTTACATCGATGCCAATAGCGCGGGCTTTGCTAAAAGATGTCAAGCCGCCAATACCAGACGACGCCATCGCGGACTCGCTCTGGCATTACTGGTTCGATGTGGACAAAGCGGTCCAATGGCTGAAGAAAGACTGGGAAAGAAAAGGTAAATACCTCTCATCTGGCTCGCTTCTTTACCTTCAAACTTTCAATCATTCCCCATTTGTTCTTATTCCCTTCCATTCCTTCTTTTGTGTCGAGCCGTTCTGGTGGTGGGAGAACCGGCAATCTTTATTAAATCCTCGAGCATCGGCTGAGCTCGTCAGGATCACCTATACCGCCCCATCTCCTACCCTCGCCATCCGATTCGCCCCGGCCCCGGCCTACGAAACGTGCTCGAGTCACACGAGAATCATCCCCCCAACTCCCCCTTACCGCCCTTCAGCGGCTATCGCTCTCGCGCAAAGACTCCGCGTCTGCCACACCATCTCGAGCTGCCCCATCATCCCCTGCGCCTTCCGGCCCCTCTACCCCTACACCAGACGGGAAACCCATGTCGAAACTCGCGCTCTTGGCACAAAAACGCAAAGACGCAGCTCAGGCAGCGGCATCTGCTTCTCCATCCGCGTCATCCCCTGCTGCATCTCCTGCACGCATCCCTACACCATCCAGTGACTCCCCATCCACACCCAAACCACTATCGAAATTAGCGCAAAAGATGGCTGCGGCCAAACTAGCGCGAGAGCAATCGACCTCCACTCCCTCTCCTCGGACACTTCCAGCATCCAAGGCACAGCCTATCCCCATACCTAATGGCACCCCCGACGATGATGAGGAGATGGAGGAAATCATCTACAATCCCCCCAACTCGCTCTTCCCCTCCACATCCCCTACCAAACCATTCCGTACATCCCCCTTCTTCAACATCATCACCTCCACCGCTTCCACCCGGGCACACGACGAAGCTCCACCCGGTTCGGCTTCGACCATGCACCTGCCAATAGTGCGCGATATCGACAAGGTCGAGGAGCGGATCCGGACGGCATTCGCCATTGCGGAAAGTCCGGACGATGTGGTTCTTCGCGCCAGGCAGGGCCGAGCGGGAACTGGCGCATTGGCACCGGCCAACCCGGCCTTGACGACTGGGCCCAAGCGTGCCTAGGAAGGCCAGAAATGCATCTACTACTCCTTCTCGCTCGTTTCTTATTCTCCCTTCTTTTCCATTATTCTTCCCTCTCTTGCCTTTTTACGATGAGCGGAACCTTGTACCTTGACATTATGCTGACCTCCCTTACAGCCGCAAAAGTGAATCCACCTGTGAAATCAGTATCACAACCAGGTAAACCTCGCACCCAACCTCAAATTGCGATTGCTGGGTCATCCAAGACAGTCTCTCAACCTGGCACGCCGCGCAAGCCGAAGGTAGCCGCTGGAACATCAACAGCAAACAGCTCGGCCTCCAATACACCCAAGACGGCTTCGGGATTGAATCAGGCGCAGCAAGATCTGGCGGGGTTACATATGGATGATGAGGCGGATGAGGCTGAAAGGGAGAAGGAGAGGGAGAAGTTCAAAGAGAGGGCCGTGCTTAGTATGAAGTATGAGGAGCTGGTCGCTAAGGTCAAGAAGGACGAGGCGGAGTCTGGGAAGCGGAGCATCAGCTTGATCGTTGTTGGTGAGCTCAACCGAACCTCCTCTGGTTTCTGGCAAAGCTCACCCAATCTAGGACACGTTGATGCCGGTAAATCAACACTGATGGGTCGACTTCTGTACGAGCTTGGCGAGCTGTCAGAAAAGGAGAAGACGGCGAATGAGCGGGGAAGCAAGAAGGTTGGCAAAGGAAGTTTCGCTTTCGCATGGGGTCTAGATGCACTAGGAGACGAACGAGACCGGTGAGTTTTTGTCCGTGGTAATCACGTACCTGTGAAAGGGCCAAAACTCACCCATTCAGAGGAGTAACGATTGACATCGCCACGACCCACTTCCAAACTCCTCATCGCGCCATCACATTACTTGACGCTCCAGGCCATCGGGACTTTATACCCGCCATGATATCCGGTGCAGCTCAGGCCGACGTCGCACTCATGGTTGTCGATGGCTCCCCTGGAGAGTTTGAAGCTGGGTTCGACCGAGGTGGGCAGACGAGGGAACATGCGTGGCTCGTGAGGAGTTTGGGCGTGAAGGAGATTGTTGTCGCAGTGAACAAGCTCGATGTGGTCAGTTTCAGTTACCTCGGACATTGAACGTCAGAGCTGACTAGCGTAGGTCTCATGGTCTCAAGACCGATATGACGAAATCGTCACCGCCCTCAAACCATTCCTTGTTTCTGCCGGATTCAGCTCGAGCAAAACTACATTCTTGCCTATTGCCGCCATGGAGGGGGTGAATATCCAGAATAGGGATGAGCCGACTTTAAACTCTTGGTATTCTGGCCCAACGCTCATCGATACACTTGGTGAGCTTCCTCTGCATCCATGCCCGTCAACGCTGCGACCGCTAGCTGATACACCCAGACAAGGTTGAAGTGCCAGAAAGGCCTTACGAAATCCCACTCCGTCTACCCGTCTCGAATGTATTCAAGGGTCAAACTGCCGTCGCGTCCGGAGTTGCCGTTTCTGGAAGGTTATGTAGCGGTGTTGTCCAGGTTGGAGATAGGGTGAGGGCTGTACCAGGGGATGAAGTGGCGAATGTCAGAAGTGAGTCAGCTGGGAAGCCCGCTGCACTCCCGGGCTATGAGCTGACATGGAAGCTATCGAGGTGGATGAAGAATCCGCTCCGTATGCCGTTGCCGGTCAAAACGTCACTCTCTACCTTTCAGGTATTGACCCGATACATTTATCAATTGGGACTGTACTTTGCCCGACTTCATTGCCAGTCAGGCTTGTATCGACATTTACGGCACAGATCTTGGTGTTTGATGTGCAGACGCCGATTATTGCCGGAACAGCTGTGAGTGTCATTTCTGCTGTTGTGTCTTCGTACTCCGGGAAGGAAATCAGCTGATGCACTCAGGTTGAGCTCTTCCATCATTCAATGAACCTCCCGGCAAACATCAGCAAGCTTATCTCGATCTCTGAGAAGGGTCAAGTCATCAAGAATAAACCGAGGTCAGTTGCGTCTGGGATGACTTCCGCATTCGGAGAGAAGCTGAGTCGAATAGAGTGTTGCAAAAAGGTACTACGGCCCTGGTGGAGATTACATTGCGAGCTTCGCCAAACTCCAGTAGGGCAGCTACGATCCCATTGGAGACTGCTGCGGATAATAAAGAGATGGGGAGGGTTTTGATCCGAAGGAGTGGGGAGACTATTGCGGCTGGGGTAGTGATGGAGCTTATGTAGAAGAGTCGCACTTGTGAAGATTGTGTTTGGAACATGCAGCCTGGACTGCTCCATTGCTGAAGAACCATCTGGACCGATGGATTACCAACGACAGAGGGCGTGTCGTCTGCTCCATGGCACGCAGTGAAACCATGCCGTGTTTCAGAATTTATGCTGTACGAAATCCGACCGGATTCCCGAGACAAACGCGTCGACGCGTCGATATCGTGTCTTCTTGCTTCACTCTCAGCCCTTTTCTCGTTCGCCATCACAGCTATACGTCAACTCAGGCATCTAGACTGTCGATTGCTTGTGTCGTATACGTCTAACCACTATAAACGAAACTTACCGCTGCGCAACCTTCAGCCGGGAAGATATGCGCTTCGTTTCAGATGAGTACGAGATAGAGGTAAGGCGAGTTTGTGATCTCTTGGCTGACAGTAAGGCTTGGGTCGGGCACTTGAAAGAAACGATCAAGTTTCGTACGTCACTTTAGCTGTCGCATGCGCCACATCTGGGGGACGGCAACGGGAAAAGACATGAATGGGCTGACATGTCAGGCGAACATCGAGAAGAGTGGAAAATGGACGAAAAGATTGGCAAGCCCGATGGTCTGAGGGAGTCATATTTGGAGATGGAGAATGGCAAGGTGAGATCCCGTCCTGTCAGCCTAACCTTTCCTATCAGACCATACGCACGCCTCGAAGTCGCAGACGTGAGTTGTGCTAATGTCCAAAGAGCTTCCGGATAATGTATCGGTGCATCCGGCCCGCCGTCCCTCACCCTGATCTTGAGATCTCGGTGACTATCGATGGTCGTCCAGTGCGCGGTTGCGCTTGGCGTGGGTGCTATCCTATGGCCAGTACGGATCGGATGTACATCAAAGATGAGGGTGTGACCAAAGTGGCCGATCTCGTGTTTGCTCCGCTGGTGCGTATGGAGAGCTCTGCTTCCCAACGATAACGATGGCTGATCAGCAGCTCAAAACGGATGAGGAAAGCCTGGTCACCTTGCAGGGCCAAGCTGTCGATCGGTTGTGCAAGATTGAGGTCACTATACGTCAGGGAACATATGTGCTTTCAGCGCCAGGTACAGAGTCAAAGTGCTTCACCAACTCGGATGTCGGTGTGGCGTACGAAAAGACCAAGAAGTACGTTCTACGGCATGGAAGAAGGGCATTAGCTGATTGCCGCAGACTTGGATCAACCGTACAAGGGGCGAATATGAGAATTCCGACCAAATCCCCCATGTACCGCTTCACACCCGCGAGAGTCAACTCTGGCGTCTGCCGTTTCGTTTGGAAGTACCACACAAAAGCACAGCTGTCGCTCATGGGCATAATAGGTCAGTAAATCCTGCCCCTCCGAATCGGCGGCAGACGTATGTACTGTGCTTACTTCATACAGAAGATGAAGTTCCCCCCGTCGCGCCTATCCTTGCGGTCCAAGCACCTGCAGTAGCGAATGTACCCGTCATGTCAGCTCTGGCCGCCTTTGCCGCTCAGCTCAACGCAGGTGTCAAGCGCGAGTCGGCAGGCCAGAGCGAGGGAGCAGAGGGGAGTGTCAAGCGGGTCAAGAGGGAGCAGATCGGAACGGGACAGAATCAGCCGATCGTCATTTCTGAGGTACGCTCTCTTCAAAGGATCAGCGCCAAGATGCGTAAGGCCCCTAGCTGATCTTCAAGGGTGGACCTAAGAAGCAGATTGTCGGTCGGACGGGGGTGAAAGCAGAGGTCATCGATCTTACAGGCGATTAGTGCTGGTGCTGTCGAAAGTGGCTGTATGCGGTCCAACTGTGCCATATAATGTGTATATTTGTAGTGCGAGATGTGTATATGTATATCGCGACTTTTGTACGTCACGATTGTCTAGAATCTAAGATCTGATGCTTCCAATGGCCAATGGACGACTCGGTCTCCTCGGGGTGGGCCTGGGTCAGAGCCATACCTCGTTTCAGGATTCTCCGAGGATGAGCCGGATAAAAACAGTCACGCGCCGACGCGACGCCGCAACGACGCCGTTCTGCTTCTTGTCCTCAATTCTCTCAACTGTAGTCCCATTCGATCAGCTAAACCCATCTGATTTGTCGCAGACCAGCAACCGTCTAAATATGCGATTCACTTCAGGGCAGATTGATATTGAGGTGAGGTGGAGCGAAGGACTGTCGCTAAACTTAGGCCTGGGTCGAAGTCGTTGAACCATTGCAGCTCCCGAGAAAGTTCGGTGAGTCATACTCTGCGACTGACACTCGTAGCTGGTAGTTTGCGGCGACCAGACGCTGACAAGGTAGCTGAACATCGGGAAGAGGGAACATATGATGACAAGACTGGGAAAACTATGAAAGTTTCCTACCTGGAAATCGAGGAAGGAAAGGTAAGCCCTCATAGCAATCTCCACTGCTCTCCTTTATCCAGTCAGCTGCCTGGTCATATAGCTGCTGTGATTCTGCTCACATCTGCTCGCTGGGAATGCATGCTGACATTTTGGCAGAGCTTTCGTATCAAACTCCGGTGTATCCGCCCAGCAAATGGTGTGCGAACGGACATGAAGCTCCTAACCGAGATTGATGGCCGTCCAATCCGAAGCGGTACCTGGAGAGGAATCCGAGACGAGCATACTATCGATATAATGTATGTTGTCGAAAATGGAGTTACCAAGCAGGCAGATCTGACGTTTGCGTCACTCGTGAGTTCTTCCCGCCCAGTCTTCCTTGGAGAGAGTAGCTGATTCCGTACAGCCTAAAACGGATGAGGAACAAGCGGCTACTGTGCGGGGACAGGCTATCGATAGACTATGCAAAATCGACGTTTTCGTTCAACAAGGGAAGTTTGAGCCATCGAAGAAACCCGGCGTCGTGAAGCGGACGGTCACAGACGCGAAGGTCGGTATGGTCCACGAGAAGCAGCTCAAGTAAGTTTTCGCCGTGCCATTAAGTAGAGAAGGCCAAGGCTGATTCGCTTCAGGCTGGGCTCGACCGTACAGGGGGCGAATGTACGAGAGGTCGGAGTTACCCGCAAATACCATTGGACGCCAGCGAAGGATTCCACGGTGTGCCGATTCGTCTGGAACTACCACACCAGAGCACAACTATCACTCATGGGTATCACTGGTGAGTACATGAGCACGCTTCAGATCCAATATACGAAGAGAGGCTGAATGGACGCAGAAGATGACCACCTACCTGCCGCTCCCGTCGTCGCCGCTCCGCCACCCGCAATGTCAGCTTTGGCAGCATTCGCTGCCCAGCTCAACCAATCTGTCAAGCGCGAAGCACCGGCTCAGCCCGAGACAGGAGCGAATGGGGCTAAGCGGATCAAGAACGAGCAGCTAGGGACTGGGGCGCAGAATCAGCCGATCTCCATCGCCGAGGTGGGTTCATGACCTCGCATGCTTATAGTGAGGTATCGAGCTGATGTATCAGGGCGAAGCGAAGAGACAGAATGTCGGCCAGGCGAGGGTGAAAGCAGAAGTCATTGATCTGACGGGCGATTAGAGACGGGTGCTGGGGCGTCGCTGTGGGATAAGGGTGTGCAGTGGCCGTGAGGGTCCGAGGTCAAACGAGGATCCATCATGGGTGTAGGTCTCAAGTGCAATGATGCTGTCTATATAAGTGTATAATGTGAGATACTATACGTCTACGCTTCCGAATCCTCATCCAGATCGCTGTATCGCTGACCCCACTGAAACGCCTCGCCAGCGTCGCCGCACGTTGCCTCGGTAGACTCCGATGGTGAATCTGAAGATTTGAAGGGACTACGAGCTGTCCGATCTCGCCGCGATGGGAGGTCCCACTCCCTCTAGTGTCTACCTGATCCCTCATGGCACTCTGTCCGAAGAGAGGGCAAGTCTATGGTACCTGCAGCCGCCACTCGTGCCTACGAATTACCTCTTGCGGAAAGTCTCAGCGCGTGTGCACGATGACGGCATGCTTTATCGGGAGACGGGGACGCGAGAAAGCATAGCAAAAGTTGGTATATCCAAGCTTTGTCACTTCACATCACCGCCTTCAGCCCCCTCCTCCCGTCTCCTTATCCTTCCCTACCCCAGTCCTACCCCTCACGCTCCTTGCTGGCCAGGAAAAAGGTAGGTGTCTTTCATTGCAAAAAATCCCTCCCTTTGTATCTCTAACTCGCGTCCGTGAGACTTGAAAAAAGTCTTCAACTCTATCCTGAGGCCCATGAACCACTCAGCTGACATGTATACAGCCAACACCTACCCTCGTCATTGTATGACTCGCCGATCGACACGTTCAAGCCCTAAGCAGACGTCTCCCGCTCGTTCAATCTCTACTCCATTGACGTCCTCCTCTGAATCTCTCGACTCTACCACTACCACCCGGTCTCCATCACCTACCCCTACCCCTCCCTGCAATTCCCACATACCGCCATTGAACGAGCTCCGTCGACGATTGAGCCACTCCCAACCCAATCCCAAAGACTGTGACGCGATGTTCGGCTCGCGCAAGTATGCACCCCTCCCCACTTCGGCCTCGCAGCAGCGGCGGCGGCCCGGCGGTCTTACCGCCTGGAAACGCTGGGCTTTGATTGGCGCTACCGTCTCCATCTTCCTCCTCCTCGGCTACTCAGTCGCCTCTAAGCACAAGTCGAATGAGGATTCATGGCCGCACGAGACGTACACCCCCGACCTTGACTCGAAGCCGGGCCACGACATTGACGAAACGGACTACTCTTCCCCTCCTTTCCGCCCGCCTTCAGTTGGCGTCGGTTCACCCGACGGCGATATGCTGGATGACGACGTGATGCGAATCAAGCCCGTTGGTGATTTGTCAAGTCACATCCATGATCACGATGACCCAGAGGATGAGGATGAGTTGTTGGACCTCCCCACAACTACAGCTAAACCCGAGGCGAACCCGCATGATCCTACAGGCGAGGAAGCGGTGGGTGCGCATGAAGCAGAGCCGGACTTTGCGGATCTTGATGAGGAGCTTGAGGAGGGAGAAGAGGGCAAGGCGGCAGAGGCAGAAGCGGACAATGACGGTTTACCAACCTCCTTCGAGACGGATCCGGATCCTACGGATAGCGTAGCTTGCGTCGAGCCATACTCGTCATCTAAACCTATGGTGCAATATGCGCTTACTATCGATGCTGGCTCGACGGGATCCCGAATCCACGTATACAAATTCAACAATTGCGGACCATCCCCTCAGCTCGAATATGAGACATTCAAATCTGTCAACCCTGGCTTGTCTGCCTATCCCCGCGATCCCACTGCTGCCGCCGCCTCCCTCGATCCTTTGCTTGACGAAGCCAAACGTGTCGTCCCCCCATCATTATGGAGCTGTACCCCCGTCGAAGTCAAAGCTACCGCCGGGCTCCGGTTGCTTGGCTCCGACCTATCCCAGGCGATTCTTGACGAGGTGCGAAATCGTCTCGAGACGAACTACAAGTTCACCGTAGCTTCGGAAGGGTCGGTGGAGATTATGGAAGGGAAAGACGAGGGGGTGTACGCCTGGATCACGGCGAACTATCTCCTGAATAAGATCGGAGAGGGCGCGACAAGCGACGAGACGCTGGCAGTGATGGATCTGGGTGGGGCGTCTACCCAGATTGTATTCGAGCCTCGTTTCCTAGCTGCTGCGGGCAAGTTGGCGGAAGGTGACCACAAATACCAGCTTAAATTCGGCGGCAAGGAGTTTACCCTATATCAACACTCATACCTCGGCTATGGGCTGATGCGGGCTCGTCGATCGGTACATAACCTCGTCGCTTTCACCTGGTCTTTCGGCCGAGGGGATGTAGAGTGGGATGAGCTGGATGAGGAGATTATGGTACCCAATCCATGTCTATCGCATGGCACTACCCGCCGAGTTGAGCTGGATCCCAAGGGGCGGAAATCAGTGAATGTAACTATGCACGGAGGGAATGGGAAGTTTGAGGCGTGCAGCAAGTTTGTCGAATTGGTCATGGCCAAGGACGCGTGAGTCTACACCTTGTCCAATGTGAAGCTACGACTGACTCTCCTAGAATTTGCGAAGTCCACCCTTGTTCATTTGACGGGGTATATCAACCCTCCCTACTCGACACATTCCCCAAAGGCCAATTCCTAGCCCTATCATACTTCACCGATCGTATAAAACCTCTACTATCCCCCGGATCATCCACTTTGACCCTGTCAAGCCTAAAGACAATGGCGCAGGACGTCTGTGCCGGTCCCGCATCCTGGAAGAAACGATGGGGCAAGAACAAGCTCGCAATGGAAGAGTTGGAAGATCGGCCAGAATACTGCCTCGATCTGACATTCATGCATGCGCTCTTGGGACTAGGGTATGAGTTGGCGGCGGAACGAGAGTTGATTGTGGAGAAGAAGTTGAGAGGGGTTGAATTGGGTTGGGCGCTCGGTGCAGGTTTGGCATTGGTGCAGAACGCTAAATTGACCTGTACGGCTTAGGTAGTGTAGATGGGTTGTGGGGATCTTTTTTCGGATTTAGGTATGGATCGGGGTTCTTGTTGTGATATTTGTGCATTCCAATATCTAGGTCTAGCTGTGCTGTGACTCTCACTGATAAATCTGTCATCAAGTAGTGGTGTAGTAGAATAGACAGACCGGCGGCGAGGGCCGCCAGGTAGCCTCGTTAGCTTCCAACGGAAACGCGTCAAAACGCGTCGTCGCGTCGGCGACCCTGCCTGCAATTTCCACTCTGTCATCTCTTACCTATCATCTATCACCTGTACAACCCCCAGCGCCCATCTCCACAATGGTGAGATACTCTTCTCCATGACCCAGAGATTTCTCGCGCTGACATATTCAGAGTGGCTTCGACCAAAACCGCGTTTACTCAGTCGCCGTCCTAGACGGTGAACAGCAAGCAGATTCACCCGCCGAAATTGAAAAGCTCTTCTATGACTTCTTGTCTGGTTTCCGGACTGAGGGAGAGTTCAAGTATAGGGATCAGCTCCGAGCGACATTGTTGATGCACCATCATACGCTTGATGTGGATTTGAGGCATCTGGTGGCGTGGAATGAAGAGTTGGCGCAGAGGGTGCAGGAACAGCCTGGAGAGATGATTCCGCTCGTACGTTGTCGTCTGGTCTTGAGGAGCAAGAGGATCATATTGCGGCGAGTAGATCTATAGGCTGATGTTTGCAGTTGGAATCGGCGCTCTTACGTCTTGCTCGACTATTGCTTCATCCTACTTCGACAGGAGCAGCCGGTTTGAGTTCAGCTGCGGACAGTGTACCCGATATGCAAGTGACAATCAAGAGCGGCATGAATTTGCTCCAGTTCCGAGATCTTACCGTGAGTTTGCTCGCCCTGCCTGGCGATGAAAGCTGACACAAACAGGCCAACACCTTGACAACCCTTGTCCGCCTACCCGGAATCGTCATCAACGCCTCTCAGCTCACCTCACGCGCAACGGAGCTCCACCTCCAATGTAAAGCCTGCCGAACAGTAAAGAGCGTAAAAGTGTCCAGTTCGATCGGAGGGGAGAGATCAGCGTTGCCCAGGCGGTGCGATGCGTAAGTTTCCAAGTTCTACTACGAGACAATGGCTGATTATCAGACCGGCACCTGAGGGTCAAAGCAAAGACTGCCCACTCGACCCTTATGTGATCCTACATGATCGATGCCGGTTTGTCGATCAGCAATCGATCAAATTGCAAGAAGCACCCGATATGGTTCCGGTTGGAGAACTGCCGCGACACATGATGATGCACGCCGAACGATATTTGACGGGGAAAGTCGTGCCCGGGTCGAGAATTATCGCTACCGGTATATACTCCACATTCGCACCTTCAGGCAAGGGCGTAAGTTCATCTTTCACCTCGCATGCTCAGGTGACGCGAGCTTAAACTCTAGTCGAAGAACACATCAGGCGCACCGGCACTGAGACAGCCATACCTCCGTGTCCTGGGTATAGAGCTCGACACCTCCCTCTCGACCTCTCCCGGCTCTCGCGCGTTTACACCGGAGGAAGAAGAAGAGTTTCAGCAGCTCTCACGGAGTGAAGGGCTATACGAGCGGTTCTCGAGTTCTGTCGCCCCCTCCATCTTTGGTAATGCCGGTATGTCCCCCTTTGCCTTGTGATTCGACGTATGCTAAGGGTGTAGATATAAAGAAGGCAGTAACATGTTTGTTATTCGGCGGATCGAAGAAACTGTTACCGGATGGCGCGCGACTTCGAGGGGATATAAACGTCCTCCTGCTCGGAGACCCGGGAACTGCCAAGTCGCAACTGTTGAAGTTTGTGGAAAAGGTTTCGCCAGTGGCAGTGTATACTTCTGGGAAGGGGAGTTCGGCAGCTGGTCTGACGGCTTCAGTGCAGAGGGATCCTGTCTCGGTGAGTTTGGGAATTGGGGATTGCGGGAAGAAGTAGAAGCTGATGCGTTGTAGAGAGAGTTTTATCTCGAAGGGGGAGCGATGGTACTTGCTGATGGTGGTGTGGTGTGTATTGACGAGTTTGACAAGGTCAGTTGCGACATGCAGAAGCTCTGCGCGGGTCAGGGATAGGACGAGTAGCTGATATCAAAGATGAGAGACGAAGATCGAGTGGCTATTCACGAAGCTATGGAACAGCAAACCATCTCTATTGCCAAAGCTGGAATTACGACCATTCTTAATTCCAGAACAAGCGTGTTGGCAGCTGCCAATCCGGTATTTGGTCGGTATGACGATATGAAGGTGAGTTACCTGGTCCTTGGAGAGTGGATAACACAGCTCGGACCATAGCATAGCTGACATACCCAGTCTCCAGGAGAGAACATCGATTTCCAAGCTACCATCTTATCCCGATTTGACCTGATTTTCCTGGTTCGCGATGAACATTCCGAAGCTCGCGACAGGCTTATCGCCAAACATGTCATGTCCCTGCATGCGGGGTTGGCGGGCGTTACGGAAGCGACGGGCGAGTTGGAGATTGATAAGATGAAGCGATATGTGGCTTATGCCAAGAGGTGAGTTGCGCCTGGCATAATCTGAGGGACAAGTGCTGATGAGCTATAGTCGATGTGCTCCACGGCTATCTCCCGATGC
Source organism: Dioszegia crocea (assembly GCA_001600615.1). Classification (NCBI taxonomy): domain Eukaryota; kingdom Fungi; phylum Basidiomycota; class Tremellomycetes; order Tremellales; family Bulleribasidiaceae; genus Dioszegia; species Dioszegia crocea. Next base: position 341,196 of record BCKK01000011.1, read on the forward strand.
TGCCGAAATGCTCAGTTCACACTTTGTCGGTATTCGGAAACAGGTACAGCAGGTTGAGAAGGATAACGATGAAAGATCTTCGATCCCAATTACAGTCCGGTATGTCCCCTTCCGCGCTCTTTGAGATACATAGCTGATAGTCCTAGTCAACTGGAAGCCCTCATCCGAGTTTCCGAATCCCTAGCTAAACTCACCCTCTCCCCTTCGGTCCAGGGCCATCACGTCCAAGAAGCCCTTCGGTTATTCAAGACATCAACAATGGACGCAGTATCGGCTGGTCAGGTAGATGGGATGGGACGCACGGAATTACGAGATGAGATGGACAAGATTGAAAAGGAGCTGTTGAGAAGGTTGCCAATTGGGTATACGACGAGTTATAACTCGCTCGTTAGGGAGTTTGGGGGTCAAGGGTATAGTGTCCATGCGCTTGATAGGGCGTTGTTGGTTTTGGAACGGAGGGAGACGTTGCAGTTTAGAAGTCAGAAGAAGGTTGTTGCGAGAGTTGGGGTCTAGGTGGGGCGTGTGAGTAGGGTTTGTATATAGTATGAGTATGTGATTTTGGGTAATCTTGCGTGTGGAATGTATGAGTTCTGAGTGATCGTTTCGTTTCACATAGTTGAAATATACTATACTGGCATTTGACTCTACAGGACTGAATTATCAAGGGCGCCTTCTACTTCTTATCCTCCTCCTTGAAGTTGAGTGAGATACCGTTGACGCAGTGTCGCTCATCGATCGGATTCCCGAACTTCTCGCCCTTGAACACATGGCCGAGATGTCCTCCACTGCTTGATCAGCATCTCTTCGCAGTCATAGTGGTCAGAGCACTCACCAGTTGGCACAGACAATCTCGGTTCGGGTCATGAACATTGACTTGTCCTCGTGTCGGACGACAGCGCCGGGCACAGTATCGTAGAATGCTGGCCAGCCGCAGCCTGAGTTGCTGATATGTCAGCGGCAATTCCGCGTAGAACCTGTTGGCCAAGTCGAAGTAGTTAGACTTACAATTTTGTCTTCGAAGTGTACAAGGGAGCATCACATCCTGCGCAGGCTGATTCATGTCAGCTATGCTTGGGACCCATCACAATCGGTTGGACTTACTGTAAACGCCATCCTTGAAAGTATGATCTAGCGGTGATGATCCGGGTCTCTCGGTGCCCTGCTTCCTCAACACCCTAAACTGAATGATCAGCAGATACTCCGCCATGAAACGCTTCATCGCCACCAGCAGCCAGCTCAATCTCGCAGGTCTAAGCTCTAGATCTACAAAGACGAAGAGACGTACCTGTTCGGGGCTGAGGATAGCCTGCCACTCCGTATCGCTCTTCTTGACGGGGTGATCTGACATTTCTGACTGAGGCTTAGAAGTGGACGATCCAAAGAAACCTGCGAAAGGCAATGTGATTCCAGATGCTCTGACGGCTGGGTTGACGCGGGCGCGGGGTACGGAAGATCGAAGCGTGGTGGCGATTTGACGGATCTGAGCGGGTCGGGCGAACATATATATGACTGATAGGGATGAGAAGATGATTGTAAGCAGTAACCTTGATGGCTTGATCATGTATGAGTAAGTTAGACGAGATGGGTGGAAATCGCGATTGATCAGCCAGTGTCGTCATTGTAGTTCCGGGGCACTTGCATACATTTGCCACCCGGATATACCCGGTTCCGAGGGTTCCGGCCAGATCGGGTCCCCGCTTTTCCTGCCGTAAGGTGATCCCTTTGACATCGTGAGGCCAAGCAAAGGGTGTCACAGTCACACGCTGACATCTACATCTATCACTCATCCCTAGTGATCTAGGCTGACCTTATCATTCCCTGCCACAGAAACATCAGCCAAACTGGCAGGAATACTCCTGTTCGCGTTAAACTCCCCGGGGGCGACGAGCGGTCCCGTCGTGAGGGCGCGGCGCGACTCTTCGGGGGGTTCAGGAGGGGGTATGATGTCTCGATTGAGATCCCTGGGTTCGGGATCCGGGTCAGGCGATATGGGATGGAGCAGTGGGAGTGGACCTCAAGCTACGGGCAGTGGAAGCAACGTTGGACCGCGAAGCCCTAGTACGATATCTACCTCGCCTACTTCCCCACCGCCGACATCCCGCCCTATCGTCCATCGCTCATACTCCACTTCTGGCCCCTCTTCATCTACCCTCCCTTCTTATGTCAACTCATCATCCACCTCATATGTCCCAATCCCGACATACGAGTCTGTGCTCAGTGAGACTGCAAACCGGATCCGCGAAATGCGGATTAGCGCTTTGGCCACTGCCAACTATGCGGAATCGTCGGGCGGTGAGCCTGGACCAGGACCTACAGGATTGGCAAGAGTGAGGCGGTTGGGCGAGATTGCAGAGTCGGCGATAGATGACGAGAGCGAGGAGGACGATCCGCTCGTTCCCCGCATTCGGCGCGGTGCACCTATGCCAAACCTTCGCCCGCTCAGGCGAAATACCTTCAGCGGGACGAGTAGCGAGGCGGATGCTGCGGGTTCAGTCAGGCTAGGACCGGAGAGAGAAGGTCCATTGACGCCGCCTGTAGAGGGTCATCATGATGAAGAGGACGGAGCGGATATACGGGATGATGTTCCCGACGAAACACTCCCGCCTGCTTTGGCAGATGACGATGTTCTTCCCCCACCGTCAACGTCAGATCCCAATCGGCACGGGCTGATCCCGATGGCCAATGGGGAAGGAATGGCAGCTACGATTGACCTGCCCGCGCCGCCAGCAAATGCCCTCCCTGCCTACTCTGCGCATTTGGGTCCACAGGAGCTCCGCCTGATCTCCACTGTCCACTTGGACCAAACCCACCCGGCCTCATCCTTCTTTGCCGCTCTGGCCAATTCGAGCGTCTCGGCCGGTCCTGTCCCGCCTGTCGATCCCCAGCGAGAACAGCCGAGCGAGTACTCGGTAGGCGGTAAGAAGATGAAGGTGTTTGTGAATAAGGGCGGGATGAGGATGAATCAGACCCATACAGGGCCACTGTATATCAAAGTGGGGCGAGGAGGGCGGATTGAGGGAAGAGTAGAGATTGGGAAAGTCGACTATGGGATGAGTTTGGAGGTTGCCGTGAGTCCTTATCTGATTCTGCGGTTGGCATGGCTAATGACTAGATTATCGGATTGGTAAATACCAGTTACTATGTCCGAGGCCAGTATACCCTTATCGACACCCTCCCCCTTGTTCGACGTCTGGCAACTCTCTATCCTCCTCCGGCGGATACGACGGGCGTACAGGATCTAGGACCCGAGCCGTTGTTTGGGAACGATACCGCTCCCTCTGGCTCGGGTTCTGGTGTTGCCGATCCCGCTGCTGTCCCGGGCTCAGCAGACCCAGCTGTGATTACCACGAGCACCGTCACTACGCCCGCGCCTCTATCCCGTACCATCTCCCGCCCCAATTTCCTCAAAGCGCGCAAAACAAACCCCAATGCTAAGATCATGAATAAGGATGGCGTCCTCTATCTCACTCAGGGCCAGAGCTTCGAATTCAACCTCGTCATGCCGAATCAGCACTACCGGGATTCAAACGTCGAGCTGCCGCCTAGTTGTCAGATCTACCAAGTGGGTATGCAAGCTGGGGTAGAGTATGTATTGAGGGTCAAGATGGGACGTAAGGGTTGGAGGTTGAATGAAACGTAAGTGCAGAGCAACGAACTGTATGCTGACGGGTAGTATTACACTGCCGCTCGTATATGAACCTCGGGCGTACATCACCCCTCGGCGCTTGAGGGCATTGACGACTGATGACCCCATGAACCCTGGCTGGCGCACTATCAGGCTACACGGCGGGAAACCATCACCCAAGACCAACCCGACTCCTGCTCAGGGCGAACAACCGCCCGTTGGGCCCGGAGTAGAGGGAACGCTCCTCCTCCCTTCCCCTCCTATCCTATTTATCGCACATGGCCAAGCTCCACCCCCTATCCCCTTTCATCTACACTTCCACTCATCCCTCACTTTACCCCTTTCAACATTTGCCGATCCGCGCGAAAGTAACTTCATCATTCGGCTTATGCGCGTTGCGACTTTGAGGATCGGGTCAGAGAAGGAGATTAGGCGTATGGAGATCCCGAGCAAGATTGAAATTTGGCAAGAGGGCGGAGCGAGAGTTGTGCTCGGTAGCGAAGGGAGTGTGGGGGGTAGTGGAGTCAGCGTGACGGTTGTGGATCCTGGACCGGCGCCGCCGCCTGCGTTCAGTGATCGAGCGAGAGGAGCGGGGAGTGCTGAGGATGTGGCTGGTGGTACTGCCCAAGGTGAAGAATGGGAGACAGTGCCGGGGAGTGCGAACGAAGAGCAATCCTCGGTGACTGCTGGTGAGGCAGCGAGCATTGCGGTCAACCCTACTCGCCCGGTCCCTCCGGCCATCAATACCGTTTTGTCCACCCCGACAAGGCCTACCGCACTCACGACTCCTACCTCGCCCATCTCCCCTTCGGCCTCAGGCGACAACACGGGCCGCCGCCGCCTTTCCTTCCTACGTCGCCGATCATCTTCCATTGCCACCCCGCAAACTCCCCAGGCAGAGCAATCGGGCATATCCCGCATCCTCTCCAACATCCCACCCTCCATTTCGGAATTTGCAGACCCGGGCTCCGCACCCTCTCCACATACAGCCCCTATCCCCCTCTCATCGACACCCGAACCTACTCCCGAGCCTAGCCTATTCGCTCCGCTTACTAGAGGCGCAACGGACGTTCATCTCCTTGGCGAACTCACAATCCCGCACAAGATCACAGGGACAGATGTTGTTCGGCGCATGGTGCAGAGTTTCAATACGCCCGATATTGGAATTACATATGTCCTTGAAGTTGGGATCCAGCCTAAGCGCGGTGCAGTCAAGGAAGCGTTTGAGCATCTGTGGGGTGGAGGTATCGTGGAGGTTGTATTGGGTAATAGGGAGTTGGAAGGTGATGGCGAGGCAGAAGGGGTGGATACGGGAGCTGTGAATTTGCTGTAAGAGTGGGGCTTGGAGGTTGTATCATTCGTGAACCAGCCGGGGGTTCTAAGGAGTGGGATGTTTGTGTTTGGGTGGCGGTTGTATAGTATCTGAGGATATGGTCGGTATCAGTAATAGTCATTTTGGCAATAATTTTCGGGGAGTCTGGGTAAGCTGTACACTAGCGAGGAATTTCTAGTATTTGGGAAGGGAAGAACCAGCATGTATGGATGTTTATTGCCCGTTTACGCAGTAGAGCATGGCTCTTGTGTCGTCGGCCATGGGCTCGTAGCGAGGTGGACTCCCATTCGACAACATCCGCAAAGATCGGCGATAAGTGTAGGTCCGATATGCTTCCGCGTGGCATTGACCCTGGGTTGGTTGCCACACTGCCATAACCCCGCCCATGCATTGGCTCTGAGCGGTGTTTCCCGCCATTTGATCCCGTCCTCACCGCCCTCCACCCAAGCCTAGCCTCTGAGTGATTTTGAGTGAGTGAAGCAGAGCCAGAGCGAACGAGCGCAATAGCAAAGTCTTCATCGCTTCATCTCTCCCCCCTATCCGACAAAATGGCTTCTTCAACTGGTAAGTCTTCCTCCCCTGCCTCCTCTCTATAGCCTCCACGCCCTCTCGTATCGATATCTCGCCTTTTCAACCGTCGGAAACGGATACATATTGGTCAACATATCAACTGGCAAGACGACGATTGTTCGACTACGCCTACAACTCAGCTTGGGTACCTGGATGTTGCGGCAGGGGCTTTGAGGGATATGAGGAGAGTAATGCTGGCAGGGAATGCGAATGCGGAGTTGGATGAGGCGTCGAGATGGGATATGCGGTTGTGTCTGGTATGAGGGACGTATGGGGCAGCTCGAGCTTTTCGACTACTCGGGAAAGCCTTTCCAAAGCTGGGGATACAGCACCATGCTCGACTCGCTATGCGACACGTCCACGATCCACCTCGATGCAGATTGAAACGCTCAATCTCTCGCTTTGACCACGACCATCAAATGCGACCAACCTTACCCCTCCATCCGCACCCACACCCCTACACTAATACTAGAGCTCAGCTGATACCTCCAGGCCTCGCTTCCGACCGCCGAAAGTCGCGCAAGGCGCACTTCTCCGCCCCCTCCGGCGTCAAGAGGACCATCATGTCTTCGTCCTTGAGCAAGGAGCTCCGATCGACACACTCTGTGAGTTGCGCGGTGAGACGAGGGACTGGGTCGGAAGGAGAGGAATTACGGATGGATTGAGGCACATCGGGTGGAGGGTTTTGTATAGAGGGCGATTCGGGTGTCGACAATGGCGGATTGGGAGCAGAGCATCACCCATCGTGATCAACTGCTAATATACCCAGGCTCGATCCATGCCCATCCGCAAAGACGACGAAGTCTTGATTGTCCGTGGCAAGTACAAGGGCCGTGAGGGCAAGGTCACCCAGGTAAGTTTTGGCGTCAAGTTCGGTTATGCGAACCAAGCTTACCCCGTCTTAGGTGTACAGGAAGAAGTGGGTCATCCACGTCGAGCGTGTGCACGTCGAGAAGTCCAACGCCGCCACTGTCCCTATCGGTATCCACCCCTCCAACGTCGTCATCACATCCCTCAAAGTGAGTTCTTGAGTCTAGCTTAACAGGGGTCAGTTGCTGATGGATTAAGCTCGACAAAGACCGTAAAGCCATTCTCGAGCGCAAGGGTTCCAAGTCAGCAGGCAAGAAGGAGGACAAGAAGGAGTCTGGGGATGTCGAGATGGTCGAATAGACTATGGGATGCACGGGGCTTTTGATTCTTTCCCTTTCACCAGAGTTCGAGGAGTTCGAGATGATCAATTGAAGGGGACTGATTGGATGTCATGTCGGCGATTTAACTGGAGATTGGACTGATGGAGAGGGGACGCGATGCGGCGCGTGATCTTCGGCACGGTAGAGACTAGGGGATTGGGTTGGGGTATACCTTGCTGGTGGTACATTTCTAACGGACGAGGCTCGGTCGGTACTTGCGCTGTGTACAGAACCTCAAACCCTTCTTGCGGTCGAAATCACTCACCCACTTAATCGCTGTGGTCCAAATCATGAACGCCGTTCCCGGCAGGGCGGGGTCCAGACGTCGCCAAGACTGCACGATATGCTGACTTGTCACAACGAACTTCGATCCTAGACGGGGATACATGGTTGAGACTAACACCAGCAGAAATTGATATCGATTCAGGTACTACGGCAAATAGCGGGATACTACTGAAATAAGCTGGCTAGATCCGGTTCCGTCATCACATGACTGAGCAACTGCCCTGGAACTCCTCCAGCAATTCTTTCGGCGACGACAACATATCGTCCACCTCCTTGGCGGTCGATGCCATCGAAGCCTCCGTCTCATTGGTGTGATTGAGGCGATTGAGAACCAGATTCTCGAGACGCTCTCCGATGCTTTCGCTCATGCGAGTCTGGAAAATACCGAATTTCTTGTTGCCCATTTTCTTCGGTTTCATCCCCCACGCCTCAATCGCCGCCTTGAGAACCGTCATCTCTTCAGCGGAGATGTGGACGGTCCTGTTCGACCCTTGATCCTCGTCCTCCTTCCACGCCCTCTTGAAATGAATGTCCGAATCAACGCCGGGGAGCCTCACTGTCCAAAGGATCGCGTCCTGAGTGCAGCCTTCCGTGACCAGCGAGGCCACCCCGCCGTTCGAGTAAGAGGCGCCAGTGAAAGTATGTTTCGCCATGATGATGTGTATAGGTGGTATGTGTGATTTTGTGTGTGTGTGGCACGAGCTTGCAAACGAGGAGAGGAAGGAGTAGATCGAGTGTGATGTAGAAGAGGACGAAGGGGATACAAGTGGGGTCCAGCTCAACTCTTTCGCCACCGGTACGACCCGCTCTGCCCTCTGGACCCCTCAAACGCGTCACGACCCTGCATTGCTTTCATGCCCGACCCTGTGTGGCCATAAAGGATGACGGCAGGCACGACTAGATTCGCCATGGCCGGCCTTTCGTCGTATTGCCGCTGTGGCGATTCTGATCATTTGTCTCATACAATGCGCAGGCCTTGGAAGGTCAAGCTGAAGCACGAGTGCAGGGATAAGTCTATGTGATCTGTGATTTGTTGGCACATCAGGATTGGAGTTTTCACGGGTTTGAATTTCAGGTCGAGGCTGCTGTCATTCATCCTAGGGCACCAAAACGGATACCCTCAGCCGGGGACGCCGCCATGTTTCAATGAAGCCATGTATTCATAGAGTACATGCACTTTATTGGGACTTGCCGAACCTGAGACTCAGTGGCCACACGTAGATTGATTTGTAGCATCGCATGAGTGTGCAGTCCTTATCATGCAGCCCATCGGCCTCACGCTCCGCAGACCAGCTCACCCGCAAGTCTTCAAACAGCTTGCGTACTGTCTCCTCGGTCATTTCTTGCGAGACCAAGGTAGGGTGGAGATGTCGAGTGATCAGCGCCTCACCTGCCTCGCGGCAGGTTCCCAGGATCAGAGGAGTCAAGTTCGCATTCGACGGTTGCTTGGACTTCGCTTCCCAGTGTTTGAACATGATCATGCAGCGGGCGTCAATGGCGACGGTCCCACCATTGGGACCCTCGCCCTGCCTCGACCGCCTCTTGGTGGTATAGGACTCCTGACTGTTCTCATCGCTGACTAGTGTCCAAATGACATCTCGCCCAGTGCCTGGAAAGGTATTGTGGAATTTGTACTCCGTCGACATGATGGTTGTTGAGTGGTGGATGTGAAATTGGATGTTGAAGATGAGTGAGTATCGGTGAGGATAGTTATTCGGATGTCGGTGATTGCAAAAAATGTGAACGAGTGTGATGTATAGATCAGGAAGATAGACGGATCGAATACGCTGGGGTCCCAGCTTGTACCCCTTCGCGATTCACAAAACCCCTTGCCGTTTCGACCCTCGAGCGTGTATCTCGACCGCCCAAACTTGTCGCACCTTTCCATTCCTTACATGTCCGGTCCTTGAAACGTGATGCGTGATCCGCAAAGGATTGTGCAAAGCCGTTCGAGTCAGACTGCACCACCTGCCCCTTGTATTCAGACCTGCAGAACGGACACATCTCACAATCCGAGGAGCGGTGGTTTGCAGGTCGATTTTGAAACGTCCCTGAAACTCTCCCTAGCCATCACGCGTGAGCACTCAGGACCTAGGTTGTTGGATATTGACATCGCCCGCGCATCTTCACCGAACCGTCTTGCGGAGTGGTGAATGTGAGTCTGTGAGCTCTTAACAGCGATCTGTCGAGGCCGTAAATCAGCGTCAAAATCAGTCCTATCTGTCAGCTGGGCAGTAAGTCGTCAGTTCCAGCATAGCTCAATAGTCAGTGCGGATCGCGGGGACCCTTCACATACTAACCGCTACATGCATACAATGTTCAACATTTTGACCAGAGCTGAGCTTCACAGTACGCCCCCTGACCTCAGATCCCAATTTTCTCAAAATCCCAAGATGTCCAATTTGCCCAAAACGTCTTTGAGATGTCTCCACTCTGATCGTCCTCCCCCTTCGTGTTATTCAGATGATCGGATCGCCCCTTTCCAATGCTCATACCTCCCTTGCCGACATTGACTTTAGTGCTGGAACAAATCATGGAAGACCGAAGGCACTTCCGCAGACTATTTAAATCAGCTCAAGTTTCACCCCAAGCATATAAGACTACTCACCTTGAACCGATAAGCACACTCGGTACTCCTAAGCATCTCCACATCCCCACCTGCAGCCTGCACAAAGCTAACAATCACCCCATTAACCTGTCCATTCGGACCTCCCCCACCTTGTCCCCCTCGGCCAGGCGAGACAGCCGCAGCTGCCCTAGCTGCATATCCCTCAACAGACCGCGGTAGGTCAAAGTTGATGACCAAAGGTGCCCAGGGTACTTCTGGCGGTTTGACATTGACGTCAAACACGACCAAGAATCGAGGCCCGTTGCCTGCGAGTGATGATCGCCAACTTTGGAGGACTGCCTTCTTTTGTGCTGGGGGCATGTCGGGGGTAAGATAGAGAGTTTCCCAATTCCGAGATTGGAGCTTGTACTATTACATCAGCTTGAATCTCTGAGGATGTAGCAAAAGAAAACTCACAACGACAGCCTCCAACATGCCAAAACTACCCACGTGGATGATAGCCTGCCAGAGCGGATAATCATCCAACATCTTACCCAAAATATCCAACTTGTACTCTTTGGCCCGATTCGCTTCTTCGCTGACGACCCCATTCGCCGCTCCTCCACCGGCTCCACCCGTCACTCTCCCCGACCCAATAGTGCCCGGTCCATTTGGGTCGGAAGCAGATGCCCCATTGCCGGCATTGGCCCCTGCGTCGGACCGTGCAGAGGGCGTGATGGTGAGGTAGACGTAGGTGTGTTTGAGGTGAATACCGGGTGTGACGGAAGAAACAGACTCTTGCGAGTTAGGTCCTCCGTCTCGGCGCACTAGGACACGAACCGGATCGCGGACGTTGAGCGTTTGTGAAAAGTTGATGACGTCTGTAGGAATGGTGTTGGAGCTGATTCGTCAGTGACCATTCTCGAGTTGGAAGTAGTGACGTACAAAATGCAAGTCTGTCTTTCGATCGAAGAGACGACAGGGCCAGGTGCGAATCTTGAACCTGGAGCGGAAGCCTGACCGGGGAATGGCGTTTTACTAGCCGGGTTGAAAGGGCTACTCTGTCCAGCATCATAGGGACTCGTGACACCCTGGCCTATCGCTCCAGGGGAGAACGGACCCGCGCCGCCCGGCGTCAGGCCGCCACCTGCGCCTCGTCGAGGGGGCGGGAGAAGTTTGGCGATGGAAAGGACATTCTCGTACAGATTTCGAGCGATAAGTTGGTCCACCTCGTCAAGCTGCATCTATCAGCCTAAATCAAATGAGACCAGTGATCATGACTTACAATGAGTAATCGACATTCGCTTCCGCCCATTGCTCCTCGAGCAGTGATGATCTCGTTCAGCTTCGCGGGAGTTCCAATGAGGACATGAACCGCATCGCGCTGAATGGCCGCTACTTCATTTTGGACATTGCCGGACCCTGCAGCGCCGGCAGATAGGGCTGCACGGATACCGAGCGGTTGGCCAAGGTTTCGGATGACTAAGAATCAGCATGATATCCCGACTCGAATTGATTAGCGCTGGTAAGACTCACGCTTGTGGCATTGGTTCGCCTGGTCCACCGTCGTAGTGACGATGACGACTGTTGGACCCCTATATTGCGGGCTGGTTGAAGGGTTCGTGAGACATAGCTGGAGGGCTGGTACGACGCTGAGATGTCAGCCTTGGCCATCGGTCTTCGTCAGTGATGACTCACTATGAGATGATCCGTTCTTGCGTTGGAGGGGCTTGGGCGATCATATCCGAGCCCTTGAGCATGAATGGCAGGACCCTAGCTTGGATTTTGTTCGGAGGACCAATTCTGCAGAGTCAGCTATGCCTCGGACAAAAACAATGGACAGATCCAGTAGACGTACCCATACTTGTTCACAGCCCTCAATAGCTCCACCTTCAAATTCAAATGCTCCCACTTCGTCACCACAATCCCCGCACCTGGCGCCGCAGCCCCTCCGCCACCTCCTAGCGTATTCATATTCCCATTAACGCTCACGGTGGGCGTCATCATTCCTCCAGGCGACCAAACCCTTTCCAGCGCCCCGCCCATGTTCGGCATTTGGAGATGTCCAGGTCCGCCCATCCGTCCCAATCCCAATCCTCCTCCATTCCCCCACTTTGACTCCCCATCCTGCTGATTCCCTATGACCGACGACGAGATCGATCTGTTGATATTCGGCCGGCCACCACCGCCACCTGACATGGGTCCGGGACCGGGGAATGCCAACTCTCGCATGGTGCTAGGTGGGATGGGCGATAAAGGGGGTCCCATATGGTTCGGTAAAGGACCCATCAAATTTGACGGGGTTGTCATTGGGCCCGAGACCAGATCAGAGGCCTGGGTAGGCATGAAGCGTGAGCCGATGGGGAGTGTACCGGGATGAGGAGAGGGGTGGGAGGGGTTGAGATTAGGCATAGTCTGTGATGGGCCCAGAACGAGGGGTTGGGTATTGGTCAATGATGGAGTTCGAGCAAGGGTCGATGCTGTCTGTAGTCGCTGGAGCTGGGCAACAGAGGTAGAGAGGGCAGAGATCTGCTGTGTGAGAACGGCAATGCTAGGTTCTTGACCTCCGGTCCCATCCGATGTTGTTGATGCAGCATCGGTAGATTCGGCAAGAACTCCAGCGGCTGAATGAGCCGGTGGAAGACTTTCATCGAAGGGAGAGAACAACGATGCGCTACCCCCGACAGGTCCGGTCGCGGCTGCTGGCTTGACAGCTGCAGCCGAGGCGGTTTTGACGATGGAGGATAATTCCGCAACTTGGGCAGAAAGGCTGATGAGGGTAGATTCCGTCTTTGCGATTCGGGAAGACAGAGCGAGGTAAATTGGAGATGTCTCCCAATCTTCCTTCGGTGCAGAGCCATTCCTCGTCACGGGCGATTGGGAGGGGGTAGGCAGTGTCATATTGGATATAGTACCGAGAGTATGTTGACCGGAGACCGTTCGGGATAAATTTCGCCTGCGCGGATTCTTCCCGCCGCTTTCGAGTGAATAGCTTGAGGGATTACAGGGCAGTCGCTTGGCTGGACACTGGGCTGCGTGTCTGCCTCTGCCGATAGTGAGAGATGGAAGATGGTAGAGTGAGGTATGATAAACCTTGAGCGTTGGTAGGGTTTCGGGTCCAGACTTGTGAAATTGCTACTTTGGGAAGATTTTGGATAAGGCGCGTGCTGGCGCGTGTTTGGTCTGAAATAAATCAATCCCTCGCCTTCACATTCCTCATCTTACCTTGCCTTGCCTTGCATCTATACTCTTGGCTTATCAGATCATGTCTGTCTACACTGGAGAATGTGAGCTGCTCGTAGCCTTTCACCTGCTTAAGCAGGCGCGAAGGATTCAGCTGATACCGTGTAGCTCGAGGGGAACTCCTCACATGGCTCAACTCGCTCTTGTCCCTTGATCAGCCTCTGACCAAGGTGGAGCAATGTGGCTCGGGTGCCATCTACTGTCAGGTGAGCTGGTGGGCTGTGATCGACTGAAATCCGTAGCTGACAATCATAGGTCATGGACTCAATACTTGGTGCGTGAAGTCGAGCATAAGCCCAGTTCTATCCCTGCTCGGACCCAGCTGATGCCTTAGGCAACCTACCCATGAGTCGCGTCAAGTTCAACGCCAAGGTGGAATATGAGTATCTTGATAACTTCAAGGTGCTACAACAATGTTTCAAGCGGAACGGGATCGATAAGGTCAGCTGCGCATTGCGACTCATCGTCGGACGTCCAAGCTGATGATTTTAGCCTATACCAGTTGAGAAGCTTGTCAAGTGAATTGGTTTTTCCCCTCCACAACATTTACTCATGTGGTATTCGCACAGGAATATAAGCTCACGCATCAGATGCAAAATGCAGGATAATCTCGAATTCCTCCAATGGCTCAAGAAATACTGGGACGCCAATCACTCTGGGCAGATGTATGATGCAGCTGGACGAGCGTCAGTTGCGGTTTGCTCAATTTGTGTCTAAAAGAAGAAACTGATAATGACAGCGGTGGTCAAGCAGTCCCATCGGCCTCCAACGGCCGAGCGCCCGCCCGCACCACTGCCGCTCGCGCCGTCCCCGCTGCCAACAGCCGCGCCGTATCCAACACATCCATGATGCAGCTCCAACAGATGAACGCACAAGTGGAGGAAATGCAGATACTGCATGAAGCGGCCGAGAAGGAGAAGTTGTTCTACTTTGACAGTGAGTTTGACTTAGGGTGTGGATGATTACGAGGGGATAGTTGCTGAGTGTAGAACTTCGTAATATCGAGATGCTGGTCAACGCCCGGACGGCTGTGGAGGGCATTACAGGCGAAGAGCAGGATGTCTTGGCTAAGATTTCGGAGATTCTGTATTCGACAGATGTGAGTTGGCATCCACATCGTTTGGCAGCTGGGATTGAACTGACCATGTAGGACGGGTTTGAGTTGCCGGATGATGGGACACATCAGGATGAAGAGGAAGCTGAGGAAGAGACTTTCTAGGCCTAGCGGACAGAAGGCCTCGTGTGTGTCGCGAGCGGATCGACATGGATTTGGGTTCGTCTGACTCAAAGCGGGAATCGTACGCTGTGGCAAATACATTTACACAACTGATCCAGGGTGATTGATGATGCCGAGAGCTCACCATACTGTCTTCAGCTACTAGTTGTGCTGAAAAGCGCACCCTTGTCAGGCCCTGCCCTTGGCTGAAGCACTTCCTCATGGTCATTTGAGACGTATACCTAAGCCCAAGTCCCATCTGGAGTCTAGACTCATGCCCGCTATGTCTTTAGTGAAGCCCAAGATGTGAGGTAAGACTTCAAGCTGATACATACACAGTGGACTGATTTACAATGAGAACAGTATACGTCAAACATCGGGACATCTCCGCTCCTCCGACGTCTAACCTTGAGACACTTCCTCAGATCTGCCTGTGACGTTCTCGACACCATCATACACAGCAGCATTGAACACCTCCTCCATGTTCGCCGAGTACTTGTCCGCAAACAAAATGGCCTGCTCCTGCCGCTCGGGATCAGCGTTCATCCCGGCCCAATCGATCAAGGTCTTCTTGTATATCCCGATGTGCTTTTGCGCTTGAGCGATCACGGCAGATTTATCCAGGGAAATGGTTTCCCCTTCACGCCGCCAACTTGCATACTGCAACTCCCAGAAAACCGGAATGGTGAGGACGATGTTGTCGACCGTCGAGTCCTTGCTGCGGAAAGTGTAATTGATCCTTTTGTGATGCTTGATGGTAGGAAAAGAAGATGTGGTAACGAAATAGCTGGGGATCCCGGTCGTAGAGGTCGATATCGAAAGTGGCAAGGGGGGAGACATTATGCTGAGAGCAGATTGAAGAAGTGAGTGGGACACACGAGTGGGTGGTAGTCGGACGTACTGAATTCTTATGCAAGGCGCTCAAGCGCTATGAAGGTCGATAATCGACGGGTGTGGCTCACACGCCTTGCAAAGCTGCTCTTCCGTTCATCCTTATCCCCCGTCAGGTCCTTCCTTTCACTGTCCGAGGTGCTCACGGGCGCGAGAGACTTCCTAGCACGGGAGCACGATGTATGAGGTGCTCGCCATGAGGCGAGGCTTCGACGACTCTCCTCTTGGTCTATCTATATATCCATACGTCAATCCTCGTTCCTTGCCTTCTTACGAATGGTCTGCGATTTAGCAGTCATGGAAGCTAGGACCGTATCGTGAAACGCCATGTGTAGCTGCAGTGTGCAGACCTTCAGCTGGGAATAGGTGTATCATCAGGCAAGTCAGCGCTAGGGATAGCCCTCACTGCAAGTCACTGGGCCTATTGGAGACCTGGACCCTGGATACACCAGGGTCTTGAGCGGAGGGACATATCACGTTCGTCAAGCTCACAAGGTAAAATTAGGGAGAGGCTTAGTGCACTGCGCATTCAGTGAATACAATTCAAGATCGAAGTCAACTCCGTCAAGGCCTCAGCAGCCCATCGTGCGACTGGGAGCCACCCGTCCTCGCTCCTTCCTCGAGCCTAACAGTGCTGGCAAAGAGAGCAGGTATGAGCTTCAGGTGCAACATGGCTGTGAAAGCTCCGGGCGATTGCTCAAAAGCCGCTCTCGCTGCCGCCTTCTCCGACGCCTCCTCTCCTTCGGCTTCTGTCTGGCCGCAGCGATCTCGTGCTCGAAAAATGAGCCGATCATGTCATCTGCCAAGTCTCGGGCGGGGGCTGCCTTCCCCCATTAAGCTCGGCGCACAGCATCGGTAGCTCCCGATGAGTGTTGATCGGAATGTCTGTGCGGATCCTTTGGCATGGATCTCGTCCCGTTGCACTGCATGTACTTAGTCATAAGCCGAGCAACAGATACAGAGTACCTGATGCCCTACACTAGCTATAGGTATTTACAGGTTTAATCCGAGGTTCTGGTGCACGCTTGTTGGTCAAGCTCAAAGCGCTTTCTTCTAAGATCCCCAGTCACTCAGCGTAGTGATCATTGCTTTTCCTGTAGTAGCTGCCACACTCCCTAGTAGAGTCCCTACCCATTGCGGATGGAGCCACTACCGCATGCCGTTTCACATAATTGCCACTTTGGGTGACTTGAAACGCATCGGCCACGTGGACCGTCGCGTCGAGGATCCAAATTCCTTCCCGAACTCAAGCTGCTGATCCCATCTTGCAATATCTCTCCCAAGGACAGACTGGACGGCGGTAGAGGCCATGGATACGTCATCTGTTCCATCCGCAACATGTTCTCCACCGATTTGCCGCTTCCCGCACTTCCCACGCCGGACCAGTTCCCATTTCCTTACCCGAAGCCATACGATATCCAGCTGGATCTCATGCGGACAGTCTTTCGCGCGATCGAGGAGCGGAAGATAGCAATTGTGAGTTTAGCGTCTGATAGCCGGCCACAGTATAGCCAGGAGGCGCAAAGCTGATAGACCAGGTAGAATCCCCAACGGGGACAGGGAAGAGTCTGACGCTTCTCACTTCGACACTGTCCTGGCTGGCTGCCAACAGGCAACGCCTAGACCAGGCCGCCGAGGATGCTCTCAGATCAAAACTCACTGCAGATGACCCAGATGGTGCGTAGTGGCTATGAAGCCGCGATGTATCTTCTCCTGACCTGTTGCTGACTTACTTAGACCCGCCATGGGTGATCGAACACGCCCTTAAAGCACGCCTGGCCGACTTACGCGCTGTCCAAGATGCTCAGCGCACAAGATTGGCCGCGGCGCGTGAGAAGGAACGGCAGAGAAGGAGGAAAGTAGGACTATTCAGGGGAGGAAAAAGGGTCAAGGTGGATTATGAGTCTACAGGAAGCGGTGGGAAAGAAGGGGACGAGGAGTTCTTGCCGGAAGATACGAACTCGGGAGATGGAGATGAAGATGGGGAAGGAGGAAACATCTCTAAGCAGGTCAAAGACCTCATGGCGAGGTCCGTCAGCTTTTCACAACCAGCCTCTGGAGCGACTTTGGCAAGTGGGCTGATTCAGTCAAGGTACGAAGCTGGTAGGCCGAAGTCGAAAGAGGAAGAGGAAGAGGATGACGTGCCGAGGGTGAGTGTCTGCGTGACCTCGAAGCAGATACACACTGATCATCAGATCTACTACACTTCGCGGACCCATACGCAGCTTCGACAACTTACGGCCGAGCTCCTCAAAACTACCTTCCCAGCCAAGATTGATCCTCTTCCCTCACCCTCTGCTCGCCCATCTTCATCCACCGAGCCAGCCATCGAGGAAAATGAAGGCGTCAGTCTTGTACCCCTAGCATCTCGTCGACAACTCTGCATCAACCCCAAAGTCCAAGCTCTGGGCAAGAAGGGTGGTGATGAACGGATGAATGAAGCGTGCCTTGATATGCAAAAGGGCGGGAAGACCGCTGGGAGTTCGGGGAGGTGCGAGTTCTTGCCTAAGAAGGACGATGAAGCGAAAATGCTGGATATGCGAGATGCGGTACTGGTGAGCTGTCCCGGTCCTTCGTAAGGAATGCCGGAATCGAGCTGACTCCCAAAGGCTACTGTACGGGACATCGAGGATATTGTGGTGCTAGGGAAAGACACGGGTGTGTGTCCGTATTATGCCACAAGGCGGGCGGTCAAGCAGTCTCAGGTGGGCTAGCCGGTGTCATTGATGTGATACAACGCTGGTAGCTGACACTACAGCTCGTCACGCTACCTTACAACCTGCTGTTGCAGAAGAACGCCCGAGAGGCACTAGAAATCGACCTCACAGACCAGATCGTGGTCATCGACGAAGCCCATAGTGAGTTACCTGCGACCTACAAAAGAAATATAGTCTCTGGCGTGGGATTGACTTCCAGACCTAATCGACACTCTCCTCTCTATCCACTCCACCACCCTCACCGCTGCCCACATCTCCCAAGCCACTTCTCAACTCACGCAATACCTCTCCCGCTTCCGCACCCGTCTAAAACCAGTACACGCCCTCTGGATCCGCCAAACCCTATCCGTCCTACGGGGCCTTCAACGAGTTTGTGAGACCTTCTCCGCCGAAGCTGCGAAGGATAAGACCAAAGGTGGCGCAGAGATGCTGGACACTATCCAGCTTATGACTCGATTAGGAGGGACGAATGATCAAATCAATCTCTTGGAGATGGTCAAGTATCTGAGAGAGAGTAAGCTTGCGAGGAAAGTTAGTGGATTTGCGGAGAAGACAGCGGAAGAGCTAGCAATCAAGGGTAAGTTCATGTCATCCATCATTTGTCGTGAAATGGTTTGAGCTGATTGTCCAGCTGCGTCGAATACCGGACCCAAATCCCAAATCAACACCGCGACGAAGCACGCCTCTATTGCCGCTTTTCACCAGGTCGAATCGTTCCTCCTTTCCATGACCGACGCAAGGGATGACGGACGAATCATCTTGGCGACAGAAGATCGGGGTGGCAAGTCCGCAGTCACTTTGAAGTATATGCTGCTCAACCCGGCCGAGAGATTCAAGGAGGTGGTGGAGTCGGCCCGCTGTGTGATTTTGGCAGGAGGGACTATGGAACCTGTCAGTCGATGCGTAGTGAAGGAAGATGTTCAGGCACAAGCTGACTTCACAGATCAGCGACTTCATGCTCCAGCTCTTCCCCGCTATACCGCGCGATCGCTTCTCAACGCTATCTTGCGCTCATGTCATTCCGAAGAATGGCCTCCTCACTCAGGTGGTTTCGATGGGCCCGAGGAAAGTGGAGTTCGAATTCAAGTTTGCCAATCGAGGAGATGATCAGCTGGTACGTGGACAGAGCAAGCATATGTGCATAGCTGACCCTGATAGCTGGGTGAATTGGGAGCTGTCATTGGCTCTGTCATCGCTATGGTCCCTGACGGCGTGGTGGTCTTCTTGCCTTCGTACGCGTTTCTGGACAAGGTGAAGGCTGTATGGGGCAAGTCTGGTCTGCTCGAACGACTGAATCAGAAGAAGCAGGTGAGCCTTTCTAAATTACGCCAAGTTTGGGCTAGAGCTGATTGCTCAACAGATCTTCTACGAGCCTCAAACCTCTTCTGAGGTCGACCAGATCCTGCGTGATTACGCTCATACGATATCCTCCTCTTCTTCCGCTACCCAACCTTCCGCCCCACCTAGTGTCCGGCCCGCTCAATTGGGAGATCATAACAAAGCTTCGCCCAGATGCACAGCGAAAGGCGCACTCCTCTTTGCTGTCGTTGGCGGGAAGTTGTCAGAAGGCATCAACTTCTCCGACAGCCTTGGTAGATGCGTGATCATGGTCGGTCTACCGTTTGCGAATGTCGGCTCGGTGGAGCTCAAGGAGCGGATGAGGTATGTGGAGGGTTTGCCTGGTGCGGGAAAAGACGCGGCGAGGGAGATGTACGAGGTGAGTAGAGTCCCGTCTCGGGTAGAGTCTTGACGAGATCTGAAAGGTCGATTGCAGGAGGGTGTTCGCTGATTCCTGCAGAATCTTTGTATGCGAGCTGTGAATCAGTCGATCGGTGAGTTGGTTGAGATTCTCCGTGGTGAGCCATGTGGTCCCAAGCTGACTCGGTCAGGCCGAGCGATCCGTCATGCGAATGATTACGCCGCCATACTGTTGATCGATAAGCGATATTCATCCCATCGAATCCGATCCAAGCTCCCCAAGTGGATCGGACAGGATGTGCAGACTCCGCCGGACTTTGCAGGCGTTGCCAAGGGGATTGCGGGGTTTTTCAGGGAGAAGCGGGAGAGGGGACTGAAATGAGGAAACTGATCTCAAGGTTGTACAATCCTATAGCTAGACATTAATTGTATCATACAGTATATACAGTCCCATCTAAAACATCTATGTATCCAAAAGATCTATCGACACACACACCTACGTCGCACCATATGGCGACCGCTCTCTAATCCTCCCTCCAATCTTATAAAACACAAATGGCAGCGGTATACACAGCGCCATAAGCCCACCGAGCAAACATGACCCTCCCACCGCGCCCAATTGCTCATACATCTGATTCCCAAATAGTGGGAAACCCGCGGCAAACGCACTGCGCAAGAATGAATTACTGGCGAGGGCACTGGCCGCGACGGGCCGATACGCGTCGACGAGGTAGGTGAATGTTGATGTATAGGCGTAAACCATGCCCATTCCGAAAAACATGGTAGATAAGATTGGGATGATCCAGGGGACGTTTTGGAATGAGGTGAGGCCGAATAAGATCAGACCGAGCGGTGCTAAGACCGCGCCAAACATCCCTGGAACTAGGCGGGCTTCGGGAGGGGCGACGCCGCCGTTTGCCTGGGCTGTTTCGCGGTATTTTCTGGATTGTCAGCGGGGACCAAAAGGCTGAAGGATAGGCGAATTGGCTTACTTGTTGAAGTATGGTTGTGTCCCCACGGCGATGATCTGACCTAGACCGATACCTAGGAAGGCCAATCCAGTCTGTTGGAGGTCGAACCCATACTGCACCCGAAAGACGTAAGGGATCCCTCCGAATGATAAGTAGAGGATACCAAGGATGATGGCTGACCACAGATCGAGGAAAAGCACCATGAGCTGGGTAGAGAGGAGGATGAAGGGTGTTTTGAGCGAGCTGGAGAGGGCAGATTTGAAGGATTTGTTGGCTAATTCTCGAGGGGATTTGTAGCGGTCGTCTCCGGTTTCTTTGCGTTTCCTGCAGACATTAGCCGGATCTCGATCTCTTCGAGTGGGTGAAAGCTTACAGTACAGCACGCCGCCGTAGGAGTTCTGGATCGTACGTCTCTGGTACAAACATCAAGATTAGGACGAGCATGACGAATGCCCAAATAATCACAACGTAGTACGTCCAGCGCCAATAGGTGTTTTGGTTGATAAATCCAGACACAAGAGGTCCCAATACGGGTCCGATGAAAGGGGCTGCACTAAATAGCATCATAGGAATGAGGGGAGGTCAGCATGGCCCTCATGTGCATGACAGATCAAGCGATGGACTCACGTTCCAACTTTATCATTTGTGAAGACATCCGTAATGGCTCCGCCCGAGACAGACAAGAATGCACTTCCGCCTAAACCTGTCATGAAGCGGAAGATGAGATGAACGGCAATGTTGGGAGCGAAGGCGACGGGGAAGTTGAGCACTAAAGCAAAGTCAATTTTGAAGATCGGAGTATAGACTGGAAGGGACTCACGGAAAAAGGCAAGAAAAGCGTAATGCATGACTTTACTCCGTCCGATGAACTCTGATATCGGCCCGAGGAACACTGCTGGTCAGTGAGGTCTCAGGTAGCACTGTCAGAGGTACAAGAACTCGCATGGCCCGACACCCAAGCCAGCAACAAAGAGCGAAATACTCAAAACGCAAACTTCTCGCGATACCTCGAATTCAGGCATCATGCCTCCATATGTACTCCCTGCCATACTGGAGCAGCACGTCACGCACTGGCAAGCCACGGCAAGGACGATTGTCATTGTCCTAAGCAATCAGCGACGATCAGTCGAAGCTTCAAGACAAATTGAGACACACCATTTTCTCCATGTCGGTGTGTTCAATGGACAACCCGGATCATCGGGACCTTCCCATTTCACAATGAACTCTTTTCCCTCCTTATCCAACGATGTAGACGGAGATACAGTCCCTGACTCTCCCTCGCCGTTCTGCACTCTGGAACCAGCAGGCAGAGCCTGTTTCTCAACATCACCCCTCGACGCGTCTAGTTGTAGTGATGTTCGGACCGACATGGTGGATGTTGCGGTCGGTGTAGGCGATGGGACTCGGGATTGGTCCGGCATACTGAGAGATATGTGCACGAGATTGTCGAAGATCGAGTCAGTTGGCACCTTCAGTCGAAGCTCGACGCGAAACACTTATATAGACAGGCGAGAAAAATTTCGCCCGGGCGTAAATGATGACCAAGTGGGTTCCGCTGACCTATACGCCCGCAAGGACGAAGCTTCTTTTGCGGAGGTCGCGGATATGTACGGTATGAATGATATGCGACACGAGGAACTGCTTCACAGCATTGATCAGCAAGAGATAACTTCATCCATCGGGTCCGCTTGCCGCCATTGTTGCCCCGCGGCCGCTTGACCCGATACGGCCGTAACGTAATCGTGCCCCATCGGGCCGGTCTTGTCCGACAACACATTCCTCATTTTGGGTCTAGAGCTCAGTCGCTTGAGAGTCGACAGTGAGTATGCATATGCTTAGAGTATCTTCTTAGGATGATCTTCGGATAATTAAAACATCTACCTCATCCCGTCTCCTTCCCCCGCTCCAGCTCTCACACCCATCACAACAAAGTCTCACCCAGCCATTTCCTAAACGCCTCACAAGTCTCACTCGGATCTTCATCAAATTGATGATCCCCCTCCGGCCTAAACTCATACCTCACATCACCCTTATACTCCCCCAGCACCTCCAAAGTCTTCTCCATCGGCTGTACTTTATCGTCCTTGCCTCCATACGCAAAGTATATCGGTGGTGTAGGGACAGGTACAGTATTCCTCCTGCCTGTCGGCCGATTCAAGAGCGGTAGACGAGTAGTAATACTGAGCGCTTCGGGTGATGGTCGGAAACCATCCAGTCCCGAACCGATAGATCGCTGATTCATGAATAGTAGCGAGGGGAAGAGGGCGTGTTGGAGCATGTAAGGGTAGAGGATTGAGCGGGGGCCGCCAGAGATGGTTGTGCAGATTGGAGCGGCGCGCAGGTCAAGGTGTGGCTTGGCTTCTGCCTGGGGTATACTAAATTGGTCAGCTTATACTACGCCGCGAAAATGGATGTATGTATTAGCTCACCTTCTGCTCATCCACGGTACAGGGTTCGTCTCTGTTGCCCAGAACTTATCCGTCATATCCGTAATTGGGTAAAACGGCGCAATACACTTAACGCCCTTCTCCCCTCTATACCCTCCAACCTCCTCATCACTAATCCCAGGCGGCATTTCCAATCCCGCCACCAACGCCAAATACCCTCCTGCCGATCCCCCACTGAGACATATCCTAGAAACATCAATCCTATTCTCGCCCTTCCCAGCTTTGGAGATCCGCTCATTCAGCCGAGTCTGAATGAAAGTCATCAATGCGGTGATATCAGACAAGATATCAATGATGGGGACTTGAGGCGCCAGACGGTAATTTGCCGAAATGACCGCGACGCTTTCGCCTTCCCCATTATCGCCAAAGGGAGTTTTGGGGATTCGACGGAAATGAGGTGGGAGATTTTCTTTGTTGCCTTGTAATAGCCCGCCACCGTGGAACCAGACCACTACGGGGTGGCCAGTCTTAGTTTTTGAGGGAGAAGGAGGGAGGTATAGATCCATGTCAACTTCCAGGGGGAGTGAGTCGAACGTTGCTGCGGGGAGGGTACGGTAGACGAGCCGTAAATCGGGTTTGGGCACGTCTGCCGATGGTCCCGATGGAGCCGAGGTGGCAGAGGAGGCGGACCCTTTGCTTTCATCCCCGCCTGTCGCGGTTGGCGTCGGACGGGATCCAGTGAACGTCCCCGTTCCTTCCATGTCAACTTTACATCCCCCAGCCAGATCCCCCTGAACTCCCCGCAGATACCCATTCCCATTCAAAACGAGCGAGACGAGCGAGGGCATCCCCTCTGCGCCGATCCCAACGCTCTCCACGTCCAACTCTCCACCCAAAGCGTTCGACTCGAGGTTTACGAGTCTCATAGCTTTCAGCCCACCGGCGGCTTTCAGGCCCTGTAGCCCTTCTGCAGAAAGACGGTTGTGTCCCAGATTCAAAGTTCGAAGGACTGGCCATATTTCCTTTGAAGCCTTCTTCTGGCGAGAGAACGAGGTGGATAGAAACCCAGCGCCGTAGCCCAGTCCTTCGTCCGATGGCTCGATAGGCGCCGAAAGGTCCAGCGAGGTCAGAGCGTTATGGGATAGATCGAGAACCTCGAGTTTGGGCAGGAGGAGGATAGCGGGAGGTAGGGTATTGAAGGCGTTATGTGTAAGGGTGAGGGATGTAATTCGGAGTAAATCCGCGAACGAGTCAGGGAGTGACGAGATCCGATTAGAAGATAGCTATCTCATCAGTCATCTAGCCTTTGCAGCGACACGCGTGTTGAACGATATCTTGAATTTGGGCCCAGGACGACAAACTCACATTGACACTCTTCAAACCCCCAAACGCGCCAATTTCCCTATCGACCACTTCAATCCCATTACCCTCCACATTAAAGGCGATCAGCTCCGCCTCAGGCTCAACCCATTCCTCCTTCTTTGCAGCGTTATTGAACACAGCGTCCCGCTCGGCCTTTTCAGCAATAGCAAGATGATCCGAGAACGTCGCTGTCATCCCTCTCACGCCGGTGGGCTGGGCTTCTTCAGCTGCAGGAGTATTTGACAGCTCTTCAGCTGGGATACCGAGTAAGACAGTGTAGACTTCGGCGGGTATTCGATCGAGGTTTAACGAAGAGATGTCGAGTTTGCCTGAGCGGTATCAGCTAAAGTCACCTAGGCATAATCGTTGACACCACAACTGACCATTCTTGCCAGCCTTCTTAGTTTGTCCTAGAACAGTCTTATCCTCTAGGCCCTCCATCACTGCAGCACCTCCATTCCGCCCTCCCGCCTGTCCATACCCTCTCGACGCAGCCGCGTTGGAGCTGGCCTGAGCGGCCGAGGTTCGAGCTGCCGGCGTGAAATTTTTCGCTGCTGCACGTCGAGCAGCAATCTGATCTCTCAGAGTCGACATCGCGCGTGGGGTCACGTATGGTATAGCTTGGTGATGTGTTTGTTCCAGCTTTGCCCTTGAGATATAGGTCGGTTCGCGGGGATCGCGATGAAGATGCCCGAAATCACGTGACGGCTCGGATCTTGTCGGATCCCTTACCACCCACAAAGCACCCCCAACTCTCTTTACCGGTCACCATCGCTACCATCTACTGCCGACCTGAACCGACGGGCCAGGCAACCAAACTCCGAAGTCAGGGACTCGGCTACGCGGGACCCTGTACCTCGCGAGAAGTCGGGCACAGGGCAGAAGGGAGGGGAGAAACAGAAGAAGACTTCGGCGAAGAAACGCGGCTTACGCGGCAATCAAGCCGACGCCATATACGGCGCTGCGAATCACCAAGCTCACAAGGCTGCCAATCCTAAACCCAATCGTCCGGCCAAAGTGCCACCTCTCCCGCCCACTTCTCCCCTCCCGACAGATCGGCCCGGCTTGAAGTCCCGCATCGGCGGATCACGGCAGCCCTCTCGCCCCTCCACCCTCTCTGCCCGCCTCGGCAGGTGAGGATGGAATCCAACACTACTCACGGCACTACGCAGTCTCCGGACTTGCGAGCCGGGCACACCGCAGTCTCAGGACTTGCGAGCCAATCTCCCCCTCGCTCCACCGAGCACACCGCAGTCACTGGACTAGCGAGCTCACCTCTTTCCCCCATTCCCCAATCCGGGCGTAACGCAGTCTTAGGACTAGCGACCCCCTCATCCCGCTCAGACGGAGGTAGGCGTAACGCAGTCTCTGGACTAGCGACTCCTTCATCCAACTCAGTCGGAGATATTAGCAGACATGCAAATATTGTTGATTCCCGCACAACGCAGTCGCAAGACTTGCGAGCAGGCATCACGCAGTCTCCGGACTTGCGAGCTGAATCATCAAACCGGTCATCTGACCAGCTAGGACAGGCGCGCACCGCAGTCTCCGGACTAGCGAGCGACTA